>VUYV01000030.1:5099131-5159296 GCA_008711295.1 Anarhynchus alexandrinus
CCTTGGGCAACCTGGTCTAGTGGGAGGTGTCCCTGTCTATGGCAGGGGGGTTGAAACTCGATGATCTTCAAGGTCCTTTCCAACCTAAACCATTCTATGATTCTATGATTCTAAGAAAAAAGTAAGACACAAGACATGTCAGAAAAGACAGGTGGAGTAACTCTGAGGAAAGTGAGAAAAGAGTTCTGATGCTCAATACTGGTTGACTTAGACGTGGAACTATGAGAAAAATTGAACTATTAATTAACTGTATCCTGATGTTTGATGCCTATGTGATTAGAGGCACTCGTCTGCATTTATTTTTTCAAGTGAATAGGACAGCATCGAATACCTGGGTACATCACCAATTCCTCTTAGCCAAGAAAGTATTCAACCACATCTTCTAGGCTATGTGTGAGATCAGATTTTAAAAAGCCTCCTGTCCTCAACACTTTAAGACCCTCTCTGGAACAAAGTGAAGGTCAAGTCACATAAAGCAACAGCTGCCAAGCACTTTCCTAACTCTTTGATGTCCATGAGCCAGAAGTAATGGTGTGAAGAACACAGAAGAAAGTGCCAATGCAGAAAGGGAACATCTCCAGAGAGCAGTGTGCTGGTCTGCAAGAGATGACCGGAATTAACAGACCAGAAATAACAGGATGTGAGTTTTCACTTTTTCACATTTTCACAAATGCAAAGTATGAAATCATCCCATTACAGAAAACAGTACAATGTAGCCCAAGCAAAGTAAAAAGCAGACAAATCCATTTGAGGTGTCAGAGGGAATGACACTATAACTAAATATATATAATTATTTATTTTATATATATAAAAATAAATTAAGTATATGTTTAATATATTATAGATAATATATTCTTATAATATATTTACTATAGTAGTATATATGGTTTTATATAAAAATTTATATGAATGCTACACAGAATCTTTTACGGATTTCAAATACCATTTGGGATATCAAATCTGTGCATTAGAAACATATTGCAAGTGTTTACAACAATTCAAGGCAGGTTTTCCTTACATAGGCACAATGCGGTACAAAACAGTACATCGATGGATCTCATTTTGTGATTAGAAACCTCCAAACTTTCTGCAAAGCGCGTTCTGTCAGAGTGTAAGGAATTACTGCCTTACTGCCAAGTAAGCAAAGGCTTTCAAGTACTCAGTCTCCATCTTTTTTCTCCTGCGAAGTCCAATGTATCTTACCCGTCAACAAAAGAGAAAGACTGTTTTGTGTACGGTCTCCCTCCTTACAGTGACTTTCTGCGCCCAGCATTTCTAACAGGGAAAAGAGCAGGGACATTAACGGGCTCCGAGGCTTGGTCTGAAGGCAGTGAACTGCAGCCAGTTTACCTTGTGGCACTTGGTCTTTGTGGTCTATTTCTAATCTCCCCTGTCAGGTTCTTTGCTCAAATCCCCTCCAGCTTCTCAACACAGTACCTTTTTGTTAGCCTGCCTTTTCAACATGCAGTTGTCACTCCAGTATGCCCCAAAATGTCTCCTTTAATTTTTTTTTTCCCTTTTGCCCGTTTCTTTCCCTCACTGGGAACTCCTACACCCTGCTGCTGATTTCCTACCATCTTTCTCCCACAACACAGCATATACTTCTCCAGAAAATGACAGTGATATGATACAAATAGCCTCCTCCTGGTCTGTGCTTCCTCTTTAAGAATACTGCTGAATACTCTCGTTAAAAAGCCCAAAGAAGCATAAGCAGTTAGCTTTCGACTATATGGGGGGGGGAAACAGTCATAGAAATGTCAGCTTGAGTTTCTACAAGTTGTGACCTTGTCTAAGACTAAAAGCAGATTATCACTTGTGATCATGTTGTCATCTTTTAACAAGGCTATTATTTCACAAAAGTCTTAAACCACTGACCTAAGTAGCCCAAATTAAGTGCTCAATCAGTATGTTCTTACTCTATCCAAGTTTGTTTAAAACATTTTGAAAGAGTTTTGACAAAACACTTGCTTGACAAGTACTTTCTTCCAGCACATGTTGCCTGTTCTCCCACAAGCATCATGGTGTTACTTGCATTTTTGCATAACTTACAGGAATGCAGCCATGGGCTTATGACAGGTATAAATCTAATAATGCAGTCAGGTGACCTGGTATTAATATAGTGCACAGACCTGGTATTAAAAAGCATGGAACTGCAGCCTGTATTACCACCTTTATACCAAAATGCAGTGGCAAAGCATTGCATGCTATTGCACATTGCAACACAACCAAAAACTAATTAAATTAGTGAAAGGAACTGTCTGTTTGTGCCATTAAACTAAACTCAGAACAGTTTTACAACAATATAAGTCAATGTCATGACTTTTGTAATTTACAGCTGGTTTAAGGCCAATGTTGAAACACCAATAAGAAGAAACCCACAAACATTTCTTGGAACTTTATATTGTTTTTATTAGCATATTTGTATAGAACACATATTTCTAATGTTTTCCCATGTCATCATACAATAAGTATTATACAATATACATCATGCAATCATTAAAGTCTACCAGAAACGAGTTCCAACAAAGGCAAGAAATAGACAACAGCTAAAGATGAGATTCTACTTTTGTTTTGCACACTAAATATAAGAACTAAATATTTCCTGAGAGAAGGTTAGAAAAATGTGCTGATAGTAAAAGCCTACCTAGGAAATGCAAATGGATTCAAGAGTGAAACCAACAAAAGATTAAAGGAATTCACAGTATACTGCTAACAGGGAGCCAAAGGAACAAATTGTTCTACTAGTGCAACAAATGGAAATAGTTAGTATCCCATTAAGTGCTAGTCCTATTATAATATTATAGCTTTCTGTGCCCTTGGTACAAATTGATCCTAGTGGTTTGAGCATCCTTCACAGAGCTCAGACAAAATAGTGTGGAAAATGGAGGGCTGTAAAAATGATAATGTGATAATTCAAAGCATCTGTGACTGAAGATGCATAAACAACAGTAAAATGGCTTAGAAACATGGGCTGCCAAACAGCTCTGAAGCCAAGAGAGAAAAGAGGAGGAAAAATTTCAAAAATATGACATCGTCTCTTTTTTTGCCCATAGTAGGGACTCAAATGTTCTCATTATAGCTGTACTCCTACAAGTCTGAGAGCACGTTATACTTTAAGCAAGTGAGAAATGTCACTAAAGCCAAAATACTGGATTCACTAACCTAGGCATCACTTAATGAAGAGGTAAAAGAGAGAACTGTATGTCTAACACGAGTTTATCCAAAATCAATTCTGTCCAACTACAAGCATCTTATCTTATAATATTACATATACAGCTGATATAAATGTTGATCCGGTTTATGTTGCAAGGTTTTTGTAGCAGGGGGGTTGCAGGGGTGGCTTCTGTGAGAAGATGCCAGAAGCTGCTGTAGTTGGCCAAAGCTGAGCTCATCAGCAATGTTGGTAGCACCTTTGTAATATTTTAGAAAGGGTAAAAAAACTGTGTAACAGCAACTGGGAGAGAGGAGTGAGAGAAACAGTGTAAGAAACAGCCCTGCAGACACCAAGGTCAGTGAAGAAGGAGGTAAGGAGGTGCTTCTGGAGCCAGAGATTTCCCTGCATGCCCTGGAGAACACCATGATAAGGCAGGCTGTCTTCCCACAGCCCATGGAGGTTAACGATGGAGCAAATATCCACCTGCAGCCCCATGCCAGAGCAGGTGGATGTGCCACGGAGGAACTGTGACCCTGTGGAGGGCCTGCACTGGAGCAGGCTCCTGGCAGGACCTGTGGAGAGAGAAGCCCACGCTGGAGCAGGTTTGCTGGCAGGACTTGTGACCCTATTGGGGACCCAGGCTGGAGCAGTCTCCTCCTGAAGGACTGCACCCTGTGGAAAAGTCCCACACTGGAGCTTTTCTTGAAGAACTGCAGCCCATGGAAAGGACCCACACTGGAGAAATTTGTGGAGGACTCTCTCCTGTGTGAGGGACCCCACACTGGAGCAGGGGAAGCCTGTGAGGAGTCCTTCCCCTGAGGAGAAAGATGCAGCAGAGACAACAACATGTAATGAATTGACCACAACGCCATTCCCCGTCTCCCTGTGCCACTGAGGGGGGAGGAGGTAGAGAAAATGGGGAGTGAAGCTGAGCCTGGGAAGAAGGGAGGGGTGGGGGGAAGGCGTTTTTTATATTTTTCCTTATTTCTCATTATCCTATTCTGATTTTGACTGGCAATAAATTAAATCAATCTCCCCAAATCAAGTCTGTTCTGCCCATGACAGTAACTGGTGGTACTTACCTGTCCTTATGTTGACCGACGAGCTTTTTGTCATATTTTTCTCCCCTGTGTTGTTGATGGAGGGGGAGTGATAGTGTGGCTTGGTGGGCACCCGGCAGCCAGCCAAGGTCTACCCAACACAAAGTAATATCAATGCAATATAATTGGACCTTTGTAAAACACCTAACATAACTCCACAAAACAGACAGCTATGAAATACCATGACAGAAATTAAATAGAGGACAAAATGAATGACTGATAACACCATGGAAAAAACATCATCAGGTAGGAATGCCTCATCTTGGGTTGCACAAAATCACAGTGTTTGTCTGCTGCCACAGAGACCACTGCTACAGTTTGTGTTTTACATTAGCCCGAACTGAAGCAATATGAGAACACAGTAAATAATTATACAATGGGGCATCATCCTGGGAAGCCGCAACTCCAAATAGGACTTGGGAATCACTGCAGGTAAAAAGCTGAACATCAGTTCCTAGGTCAAAAGAACAAGTGCTCAGCCTGATTGGACTAACAGAGAAATCCTGAGGATTTCAATCACTCACTGCAAGCACTCTACAATTACATTAAAATTTGATGTCAACACTCTAAGATGAAAGTTGATAAATCAAAGAGAACTTGAAAATGCCGCCAAAAAATAATAAAGTTGTAAAGAATGCTTTATGAGAAACTCCAGAATTTCAATCTCCTTTACTTCTCAAACAGAAGGGTAAAAGGTGATAAGCACCTAACAAAACTTACATAATCTCTATACAGCATAAGCAACATAAACATAACATCATCAAGTGGGTAGCAGCTGAAGCTGCTTAAAGTCAGATCACACAGTACAAAACTACATTACAAATCATAACAGAAACTCCCTGATTGGCCATTTTAACTCAGGGTCAGGTCTTTCCCCCTAATATTTAAATTCTAATTCAGAAAATTACTTTAGTCTATGCTAACAACTGCTCAGATTAGGTGATCAAATTTCCCAAGGTCTTACAGGCTGTAAATCTACAAAATTAACCATGTGTCAGTGTTGGAAGCTTTGAGTTTTCAATATGCTAACACGTAGGACCCCCCCAAAAAGGTGGAAGAATGTGCTAAGAAAATAGCTATTTATTTCAAGACATTTTCGTGTAAACTTTTCTCAAGGATGTTACAGGCAGTTCTGACAAAATATAACTTTCCCCTTGGCTTTTTTATAGACAAACTTAACAACACAGACTTTCACAATATTAAATGTGTTTCATTTCTTTTGCGGTTCTTGCTCATCTTAAAGCATAAAAAACTCCAAAGATTTTGTCCCTAGAAAGAGACTTATTAAAATTTCAGTATGGAATATTGTACTCTCATTTTTTTTCTTTGCTTTTTTCCCCTCCTATAGTTATTGCCCCCTGAAAAGAAGAAGAATGGTCAGAGCAAGCCCTTGAAGGCGATGGTTTCTACACCAGCAAGAGGCAGTGAGCAAAGATTTGGAAATGAGGGGAAAACGTGCCAGCTGCAGATTGCTCTGATAGGAAGTAAGAAAGAGCAGAGATGGACAAAACTCCTTCTGGAACTGCTCAGATGCTGCTTGGCACATCCTGCTGCTGCTCTGGGTGGACAGAACCTGGCATCAGCAAATGGACCAAAATACTGACAGCAGACAAAACGCATGCAGTTCAAATGAAAAGGACCACAATTCAACAATATTCACCTCTAGATTCAGCTGACGTATGAATAAGTCTTTTCTGCAAGGCAAGTATCTTCCTTACTTCTTAAAGAAGGCTTGAAAGACCAAGCGCTCCTTTTATATGCTTTTAAATGGGTTTAAATTTACATCATGGGCTTGGAATTTTCTTTTTAAAGTAATAAAATTAAGTACAAAGCAGAAAACACCCTCTTCCTAGTACAAGAGAATTATTACAGGAATCTGGTGTTGGTCAAGCAGTCAAGTAAAAAGCAAATTTATAACAGCTCTCCCACTGCTAAAGTTAGCATACGAAATAAATCAGGCTCTGCTTGGTCTCAGGAGTTGAGAAGAGATATCTGACAGAGATAAAAGCAGCTGTAGGTCAGATCTTTTCTGTCCAAATTCAACCCCCTCCTGCCCTCTTGCAGTTGCTTAGACAGATGATCTTCAAAGCTCTGCTAGGGCTTTAGAAGACAGTATCTTGCTGGGCAGCACAGTATAAACAGATTTTTTCCTGGCTTATTATATTGATGGGGGATATCATCTGGGAGAAATACTTACAATCCCACTAAAACTAAGAAATCAACTTCGATGAAGCTATTTACATGAGTAGGAGTATTCACCAAGCACTACCTGCAAGATAAGGTACAGAATCAACACTGATACAGAGAAGGCAGCTCAAGCTGGCCAAGAATACAATTTTTAAAGACAAGCCAGAAGATGGCAGAGATTACAGACAGAGAAGACTAATACCTACTGAACAAAAGGTGAAAACTAAAGAAAACTTGAAGTCGTAGCATGAAACCGATCGCAGTAAATTTTTAAGTCTCCCAAGAGCCAATAAACACACAGACAAAAATATTTGGAAGGAGATCAAGTTTCATTTATAAGGCAATGAAGCCAAAATTAAAAAAAAAAAAGGCAAAAGGATGGAGGCTCTAGACTTCTAAAGTACTTTCTATAGTTCAGAGTGGTTATCCTTCCTGAAGCAGTCCACTCTGCCATTGATCAAAAGCTACACACACATCCGCTATTAAGCTCGAGGAGCGAAGGGTCACCAGGCTACAGCTGATTGATATTCTTCACTCTCTCCTGCAAAAATCCAATCTCGCCAGAAAAATATGGCTGACATTTAGAGTATACACATACCGTGGTATTTGCTAAGGTTTTAAACAGTTATAAGTCTCAAATTCTGAGAAGGCGGTGTTGCCTTTTTTTTTTTTTCCCCTGAATGCCTGATTAGCAGAGAGGAAAAGCCATATTCTGAAAACTTCTGGACACACTTAACATGTTCCAGGCCTCACCTATTACACAAAGGGAAACCTATTGCTGCAGCATTCAAGTTCAGAGCCACATCCTTCCCCCTCTGCACAGCAGTCTAAAAGGGCAGATGTTGAAAATCACTTCTCACCCTGGGACTTTACTGTCAAATCTAAGACTTGGAAAGGAGCCTGAGGTAAAACGGGAAGACACTGCACGGCTCCTCTTTAAGTTCTAGGAATTTCATCTTTTCTTTCATGTGGCTTTGGGTAGCTTCCCCGAAGGAGGCAGGCAGTAGAAAGGTCAGGTTTTTACCTACAGCACTGACAGTCAAAAAGGAATAGTCAGACACTTAGCTTCATTTTTCTTCAGTGGCTGTAAAGCTACTCTATGTAGGATTTTCAATCTATTTAAAGAAATCTTTCCATAAGAAGATCTCTTTAACTTTGCAAATCATTACACAGTATTGTTAAATTGAGCCTCATAAGGCTAAAGCTGTTGAGTTGTAAATCTGTAATGTCCAGAATGGGAATGACAGTCAGTCTGAAACAGGCAGGGGTGCAAATTTGGCTTCCCTAAGTGTGGATGGTGGGAGCTACTGTACCTTCTGCTTCGCTCCCAATTATATTCCTCCAAGCGCGGTGCCACAGGGACCGTTAATTACAGTGCATTCGTCACAGTCAACAGAGAAGGAGTGTGTCATGAAACAGCAGGTTTGAGAGGGAAAGGAAAAAAGAGAGAAAATAGATGTATACTGTGGCCATGAATTTTAAGACTTTGCTGTCAGAGTTCATGTTACAGGATAACTAAATGCAACCAAGGTTTTTCTCCAAACTGCTCCTCAGAACCTGATCGTGCCCCTCACCAGTTTTCCCCTCTTCATCCCAGTATTTTTTATTGCTCTTTTTAGACACTTTTTTTCTCTAATGCCTTCAATCTTTTTTCCTGTTTACTTATTCTGATTGTTTTATTTCAGTTTATTTAAACAAAAGATTGTCATTGCACCCAATATCTAGAAATCCCCATAATAAAGCACAGACTAAAAACAATCTACAACATTCTGTGTTTGAATCGAAGGAAAGATTATGTTTAAGGTTCACAGATAGTTATACAGTAATTTCAGGGAGCAACAGACCATGTATATATACCTCCTGCTGATTTATAGCTCAAAACTGATCATGAGATGACTAAATCCTGAAGATTGTTTTTGTTTTACAATATTTTTTAGGTTCCACTGAATTTCCTCTCTTACAGATGTGACTTCACAGCATAGCAAGGAATGCAAGGACAGAGACATCTTGTGGCAATAAAAAGAGGTATGCAAACAAATGCACTTTTATATACTGAAAGTGCCCTTTAGATACATGAAAAAGCTGGGCTTACTGCAAGTTTTCAAAGACATTTCCAAATTAAAACTTTTAAATTAAAATCTCAAAATGCTTCACTGATAAAAAAGTTTGGTTTTTTTAAGAATTGTTTGGAGTAACAATATTGAAATTGTATGTATGGTTAAACAAAAAACCAAAAAACAAACTATTAAAACAGAGGCAGCCCTAATTGCACTAAACACAAGCAGCTTCTATAATTTCAGTTTACCTAGAAAACAAATATAAATGAATATAAATGAATATAAATGAAATCACTGTCCCCTTACAGAAGAATACTTCTAAAAATCCCTGCTAGGGGGGAAATGAAATGGTGCATCTAAATTGGAGCAAGGAAAAGTCAGGACAGATGTCACTTCTCTCTGTGGTGGTCTCTAAAAAAGACTAGATCAATATTAGAAGCGATGGCTAGAAGTGACACAGGTATATCGAGACAGTGTGGACTCTCCTCCTGAGGCTGACCTCCATGCTGGTTTTCTGTTGTTCAGTTTGTTCATTTTAAAAAGAAAGGTGCTTCTTATCACTTTAATGAAACATTTGGAGTTTCTGCTGGCAGCATTGTCCTCTACTTTCAACACAAATGGGATCCAGGGCACTATGAAAAACACCTTTTTGCTGTTGAGAGGCTCCAGTGAGGTCTATCAGGTAAAAAACGGGTAATTAAGAAAGTCATTATTTATACTGATCCACGACAACATTGAATACCCTAGAAATGGGAATGGTTACAGCATTTGTAAGTCTCCAGGAATCTAGATGAGCCTATCTGGTTGGTAAATAAATGCCATTGATCAATATTCTTTTAAGTGAAAGGAAAAAATAAATGTATTAAATCTGGAGGATTACAGGAAAACACTTCAGTGCTACAAAGCACTTCTCAGTGCTGAATTACTGAGGGGTCACGAGGTTCAGGGAGGTTAAGCACCTCAGCTATGATCACAGATCAAGGTCAGACACCAGCTTTGGAAAAACATCTCACACACCAAGCTGCAGATTTTAATAGCAGCTGACATAGTCTTGTGTAGGCATATTATCCCTCAGTTTACTGGCATAAAAGCATCCATGCATGAGATGCTAATTGTTACAAGTTACCATAAAAATAGAAAGGACTATCTCCAAAAATATTTGAAACAGATGCTGAGAGCAACATAAGACATAGGACTATATTGCCCTCTGGAATGTGAGAAAACAAATGCACTAGTATTTTCAAATAGAGTAATAAATTCCTGTGAGTGGATTCACCGCACCCTATCAAAATAAGATCTCTTGCATGATGCCAGATTAAAGAAGAAAAATATTGGGTCTGAAATGCTGAATGAGGTTGCAGAGTGACAACAGAGGAGATTGATATTAACTGACCTGGAAGACATCACAGGCTGTTTTTCCAGACGTCTGGAAAGACAGACATTTATGGAACAGTCCAGGAAGTGTGCTGCTCCTATTGCCATTATTTTTTATTAGTATTACTTCCTGCCTTCAGAAGACCAAAAATCTTTGCCTAAATGCAGTTTTCCAAAGATGGCAGAGGAGGGAGAAAACAGATTCGGTCAAGGTCAGCCATTTCTGCTTCCATGAAGATTTACCACAGCTATTTATATTTTTTTTAAATACTGTTAAATGAAACATTTTGGTTCACCTCTTACCAGAAGACAGTCAGTTTTCATATCAACAGCTTGATAGTTTTTAACCCAATTCCCCATTATGAGTACAACTTCAAGTCAGAACACAAGTATTGATTTTTTTTTTAAGTCAAACAAAACATTTTTTAAAAAGTTAAAACTCTGTAAAGGGAAGGCAATCATCCTGTCACCTACTTCAGGCTGTAAACTATGATAACAACGAAGAATGAAACATAACAAAAAGTTCTAAGGTCCACCATTGAAGAGATAATTATTAAGGAAAAAAAGCGAAATTAAATACTGCACTTGTGACACCAGCCGGTTTTGGAGTCATGCTCTCCTCTCTCACAATTGTTTTCACCTAACCAAAGCTTTCACATTAGTCATAAACCAAAAGAGTACTGCCTAGGAAAAATAATGGATGTGGAATAAGGAGGAAAATAACTGATTAATGAAGGGGTTAGGTAAGTCAAAAGTTCCCAAGGAGCTCTGACTGCCAGTGCTGTCCACAGCCAAAGAAGCTAGAAGAATTCAAAGGTTTTGCAGGAAGCACTGCAGGGATGGCTGGCGATAATGAGCTTCTCACCTGGCATGAGACCAAGTAAATGCAAAGTTTCAGCTAAATGGGGTAAGAATAATGATACTGCTGTTAGGGACAGACACACTACATGCCTGTGAGTTTGAAAACCCACAGTACAGTATATACATCCTGCAAGGGAGTTGAAACAGTGGCTAGTAGCTCAGACACATTGAGATACTGTAAAATTGATGGAATTTGGGTGTTATGGCTTTCTACTTTTCTACTGCAGGGGTAATCAAAGAAAGGAAACTAACTCACCACTCTTTCAAGGTGACAGATTTATTTATTTGTGTAACAGAAACACGGTACACACAGTATGCATAGTGGAAGACAGCATAACTCAGACAACCAATGTGATCCAGATGTGCACACCTGCACACAAAGGTACACACCCGGCATGGGGTAGTTGTGACCTGCAAGCGGTAAACTGAGGGCATGTAAGGTGTGAAACAGTCTCTCTCATCCCACCTCGCTCACCCAAATAAACCTTGTCTTTGCCTTCAACAAACAAAACAGCTTCTTTAGGATGGGGGAAAGCAACCCAAGGAATAGACACACACTTACTGCCCTTTAGACTGGTGTCCTGTTACTGCCTGCGCTGCTTTTCCCGATCAAACCACCCTATGTCCATCGAGCATCCTCCCCGCTCTGCCTCATTGAAATGTTGTGTCTGTCTTTTCTTGAGAATCACCTTCGTTGATGACTGTGTCTCAGATTATCGGTCTCTCTCTTGCCCTTGCACCCAGAGAAATACAGAGGGACTTGCTTCTTCCTTCTACTGGAACAGAGATCTAAGAGTGGATGATCTGTGTCCTTTCACCTTTTTTTCCTCTCCTGAAGAAATAATATGCACAGTAACCGTCTGGCTAAATTGCATATTTTTCAGATCAGCAGGGAGAATAGCATTATGCGGCAAGAACTGGACTTGCCCAGGATTCAGAAGAAAGCCAACTTAAAAGACTGTTCAATCAGAATTGATTACATTTACATTTTACTGTAGATAACAAAAATCTCCTTTTATGTAATCTTTCAGGAATAACTAAGGCATGAGAAAAAAGAAGAAAAACAACTGAAAGAACATAATAGGGTCATCCATAGACTTCTGCATGGTTGTAAAGGAACACAGCTTTACCCTTGAACATCTACAGTTGAACCCATATTAAAAGAAAGCTTTCCATGCCGATATTAAAGTGCTGTCACGGACATACCACTGAAAACAGAATATTTTCACAGAAAGTGCAGATATTATTCTGTGTCATCATCTTCCTTAAATACACCAAATAAAACATTTTCAGGGACCTTTTGCAAGGGTGACAGAAGAAAAAAAAATCTGAAATATGATTATGGACCTCAACAGTGTATTGCTTAGGTAAGTACTAATAGCACTCATTCCCTCACAAGTGGTAACCAGGTGTGTTCAGAAAAATAAACCTGCTAGCCTCTCAACAGATGTATACATGGAACAACATCGTAGCACTGTCAAGGTTGGAGGGAGTAAGAGAAAATTGAGGAAAAATATGGTTTGGCAAGAGAGAAAAGCAGATGACATGAACAAGAAGAATATAGAGGTTAAAAAAAAACAACCCTGACAAGAAAAAATACCTCTCCCCCAGATGTACTCATTGCTATTGGCCTTCAGGCAATGGGTCAATATTAAAAGTAACCTCTACCAATACCTTTTTCTCCTCAAAGCAGTATTTTATCACTAATGCACCTGCTGCAAATATTGTTTATAATCACTTTGCTAAGCTCTTCAACAAAATACTGTCTATTCTGGGTGGACTGAGGTGCTAACAAATTTTATGTTACAGCTATCAAAGTAATCCTACAACCAGCACAAACCTACACACCACCTCTACTGAGGCCCTACAGGAGTTGAGATAAGACAGCTGTGTATTGCCTCACTGTCCTGCTTACCCAACCCAGGTACCTGGTCATCTTTTTATAGCAGCATCATATTCTTGGCTAATATTTGGTTAATGGCCTGTTATATCCAATGCCTTTTCAGCTGTAGGGTTGTCTGATGCTGAGTTCGGAGACAAGCAAAGCAGAGGACTGCTGGCTGCGGCTCTACGCCATGGATGGTGAAATAGCCCCTCTCACCTTCTGTTGCCTGGGTTGTCTTGCAAAAGAAAGGATGAAAGCATGTGCCAACGCTCCCATGTAAGACAGGGATTTTAGGATGACTGTGTTCGCATATGAGATCAACCCTAACTATCCACTTAGAGAGTAAGTAGCGAAAAGGCAGCAAAAATAAGAACTGCTTTCACCAGCAGCAGCTGTGCAACTGGAGACAGCAGTGAGTGTAGCAGCTGGCCCAGTTACCATCCAGTGCAGAATGACTTCTACAGCCTCCATAGCTGTTAAAGGGCGCTCAGAGAAAGGTGTTTAAGCCCAAGCTTTTGCAGAAGCTACAGTTCATGTCTGGTCACAAGTGGTGCCCCCCAGGGCTCGGTGCTGGGGCCCATTCTCTTTAATATCTTTATCAATGATCTGGATGAGGAAATTGAACGCACCCTCAGTAAGTTCGCAGATGACACTAAGCTAGGTGGGCGTGTTGATCTGCTTGAGGGTAGGATGGCTCTGCAGAGGGATCTGGACAGGCTGGACAGATGGGCTGAGGCCAATGGTATGAGGTTCAACAAGACCAAGTGCTGGGTCCTGCACTTGGGTCACAACAACCCCATGCAGTGCTACAAGCTTGGGGAAGAGTGGCTGGAAAGCTGCCCGGCAGAAAAGGACCTGGCAGCATCGGTGGATGGCCGGCTGAATATGAGCCAGCAGTGTGCCCAGGTGGCCAAGAAGGCCAACGGCATCCTAGCCTGTATCAGGAACGGTGTGGCAAGCAGGACTAGGGAAGTGATCATCCCCCTGTACTCAGCATTGGTGATGCCCCACCTCGAGTACTGCGTTCAATTTTGGGCCCCTCATTACAAGAAGGACATTGAGGTGTTGGAGCATGTCCAGAGAAAGGCTACAAAGCTGGTGAGGGGTCTGGAGGACAAGTCTTATGAGGAGATGCTGAGGGAACTGGGGTTGTTTAGCCTGGAGAAGAGGAGGCTGAGGGGACATCTTATCACTCTCTACAACTACCTGAAAGGAGGTTGTAGAGAGGTGAGGGCTGGCCTCTTCTCCCTGGTGACAAGTGATAGGACAAGAGAAAATGGGTTAAAGTTGTGTCAGATGAGGTTTAGATTGGGTATTAGGAAAAATTTTTTCACTGAAAGGGTTATCAAACATTGGAATAGGCTGCCCAGTGAGGTGGTGGATTCGCCATTCCTGGAGGTGTTTAAAAAAAAGGGTAGATGTGGTACTTGGGGACATGGT
The DNA here is from genome assembly GCA_008711295.1 of Anarhynchus alexandrinus. Lineage (NCBI taxonomy): Eukaryota > Metazoa > Chordata > Aves > Charadriiformes > Charadriidae > Anarhynchus > Anarhynchus alexandrinus. Next base: position 5,113,190 of record VUYV01000030.1, read on the forward strand.
TTAGAAGTGGTTTTGTCAGGGTAGGTTAATGGTTGGACTTGATGATGTTAAAGGTCCCCTCCAACCTCAGCGATTCTATGATCCTATGATTATCTTAACCTTGTATGAGTCATTCCAAATAGTAGAAAAGCTAAAGTGGTGGAGCAGGAAAGTATCTGGTATCCAGCTCTGCACTGAGATCCCTCCTCCAGGCTGAAATGTTCTAGCTTCACTGCTGGCTGGACAAATTGAGCAAGATTTGGCATGGAACTGAACTAGCACCATCACCTCTCTGCTCTGAATAAAGGGAAACATGGGCCAAGTAGGCTGTAGACATACTTTCCTCCACTAATAAGTTAGAGTACTTGCATATTTTTCCTGTCACTAGACACTGAGTCTTTGACATTGTATGTAAAGCATTAACTACCAAGGGTACCACTAATTAAAAAAAAAAAACCAAACCAAAAATAAAACAAACAAACAAAAAACCAACTAGAGAAAACCACAAGTATAAAAACTTGTAAGTTGTAAGAACCAAATGTTTAATAAATTTAAAGGATCCCAGATTATTTTTTTTCCCAAGCATTTAAGTTTTTGTTGAGCAATTCACATTACCCAGCATCTCTTAAATACTAGTTTATCCTACATATCACACAAAATTCCTTTTTAAAGTGTTTTGAAACCTTAAAGTGCTTAACATGTGCTTTTGCTTTGTAAACAATTACCACAGTCTGGGTAATTCTTAAGTATTATTGACAGCCAGAGCAGGAAAATGTCAGTATCAATCTACATGCTTTTACAGACCCTTTATAATCAAGAACCTGTGTTTAACTGCTGTTTAAAACTTACGCTGTCAAAAAGCACAAGCTCACTGTGGTAGGCACAGGGTAGTTATATATAACAAATCATTATCCCTGCACAAATGCATTTAGTTTTAACTCAGTCAAATGTGCTGGATAAATGACTTAATTCTTCTCACTTCCTTTCTCAGAAACTATTTATATTGTTCTACATATACCATTGACAGAACTGTTACATAATGCTGTACTTAATTTCATGAGGTAAACAGTTACATAGGTCCACTCAAATAAATGCAGCTAATTCACAAGACTTGAATTTTCATTAATTATTCTAAACAATTTTTATGTCCATTTTACCTCAGGAGCAAAGGCCTATGCTCTGAAGTATCCACACCTCCTGCCTCTAAATAAACAAACAGAGATATTTTTGGAGAAAACCAGTCTGGAGGACAAAAAGAGAAAGCAAACAACCATATCAAAGATTCCAGCATGGAACAAGAGATGCCATTAATTCCATTCATTTTGGGTTATGTTGGGTTTCACACAATCCCTGGGCATGGGTAGCTGTTGCTATATGCAAGGATGTTCAGACATCTCTGCACCACAAGCCTGAGAACAAAAGCAACAGGAGGCACATGGAAAAGACCTAAGGTTTAGCTGGACTAACCTGGAAGTAAGGTGGGATCATACAGACATAGGTAGCTAACAGGAAAAGAGAAGGGAGAGGAGTTGGCAGTCCTGACAAGGAGATGGGGTGGCACTAGCGGCAGCTGCCAGTTCTCTACTCTGCTTCACTAAGATAGAAGGGACTGAGCTTTTTGGCTAGTGTTAACTGTCAGGTCGGCAGTCTGCCCATAAATTAAGATGCTACTTAGACTGTCAGTTTGCTCTTTGGCTATCTCAGCAAGTATAGTATGGCTCAGTTTGCTGATAATGCATATCAATTAACAACTGCAAAATATGTTGTGTATTATTGCCACTGCTGTATGTATTTCTAATTGTTTCTAAATCAAAAGACTTTGTATAGGTTTACAACAAATCAACATTAATCATAGGATCATAGAATGGTTTAGGCTGGAAGAGATCTTAAAGTTTGTTTAGTTCCAACCACCCTGCCATGGGCCAAAACACCCTCCACTACATCAGATTCCTCAAAGCCCCATCCAACATGGCCTTGCACACCTCCAGGGATGGGGCCTCCACAACTTCTCTGGGCAACCTCTTCCACTGACTCACCACCCTCAGAGCAAAGAATTTCTTCCTGGTATCTAACCTAAATCTACCCTCTTCCAGTGTGAGGCCATTACTCCTCATCCTATAACTACATGCCCTTGTAAAAAGTCCATCTCCAGCTTTCCTGTATGCCCCCTTCAGATGCTGGAAGGCCACTATAAGGTCTCCCTGGAGCCTTCTCATCTCCAGGCTTAACAACCCCAACTCTCTCAGCCTGTCCTCATAGGAGAGGTGCTCCAGCCCTCTGATCATCTTCTTGGCCCTTCTCTGGATGCGCTCCAACAGGTCCATGGGCTTCTTATGTTGGGGGCTCCAGAGCTGGATGCAGTACTCCAGGTGGGGTTTCACAAGAGCAGAGTAGAGGGGGGCAGAATCACCTACCTCAGCCTGCTGGCCATGCTTCTTTTGATGCAGCCCAGGATACAGTTGGCCTTCTGATAATACATGTTATCTGTTATTATTAAGTACCTCCAACCTACAATTACATTGAACTCAATGTGCTATCACTTCTTTAATTTAGAGGAAACAAATTGCCAACATATTTGCCACTGAACTGCATTAATCCAAGTAATATTCAAGGGGCAATGATCACAGTGTGACCAATGCTGAGCTGGTCATTATGTCTGTTGGGCATGCCCCAGATGTTTTGCCAATTATATCAACACCTCCCAGAGTATGATGCTGTAGTTAACCGCTTCTCTTCTTGACACTGCTCAAGGTTCCTACAACTTACCTCAGCAGCAGTGCTGCTGGAATTTTTGATATCTACCACTCTTTAAGAAGTGATATATTCATCAACATTGTTTGAAGACCAGAAGACCAAAAGAGACTTTTACATTCATCTGGTCAGCAGAATGCAGGTAGGGAATTGCACCCAGCAGAACAGCCCTCCCAAAGACCTTCTCCTTAATGGTTCATGTCAAGGAAATCATTAATAGCAAAATTGGGGAGTTAAAATGTTATAACAAAAAACCCCACCAAAGTTAGTATAATGAAAAACAAGCTGTTTGTCCCGTTTCCAGGGAACAAACCCCTGGCCGTCAGACACCATGGTGACAATTCTGTCGTCCCAGTAGCAAGTAGAAAGCTTAGCACAGTTACCAGGTTAAAGTTTTGTGTTAGTTCACAGATATACGGGTAGTATCTCAGACTCATATGCATTAGTGCTGAATGGATGAAACAGCAGTTTCCATAGTCAAGAAGAAAAGCAGAGCCAAGCCACGCAGTTAATGCATGTAAATCTCATTATCTCCACACAGAAAATCTTCGTGGTGTTTTCAGAAAAAGCCTCCACCGAAGCCAGTATAGAGACCACAGTTCTGCAAAAAGACACCAGGTTATCTGTAACCGAGCTGCCATGGGAGCCTGCAGAAATACAGAGGTCAGCATGAGCTGCATGGCCCACTCTGAGCTCTGCTTCCCACCAGCCTCCATGCGCTGCTCTGAAGTCCCTGGAAGTCCCTCTGCCAGGCAGCTCTGTGGCTGCAGGAATGACTGCAGAGTTTTACCTACTGAAACTGAATCTGGTCTTCCTGCAAGCTTAGTAGTTCAAACGGAAAATGCAGAAGAAAAGGTTGTTCTGAATGAAAGATACTAAAAGACATATGGAGGTCTGGGGCAGCCAACACCAGTCTAAGGCTCCCTCCCAGTATCAAATAGCATTAAAATTTCAAAGAAGTTTTCTACAAATTCCCTAACTCAAATTCCACACTTTCCTCCTGTCTAGTGAGTTAAGCGAGCCTGAAATAATTCATCTTTGTCATCTGAGTCATCTTTGAAGTAAATATCAGCAACCAAACTCCCTGGCAGTGTGATGTGACTGCAGAAATCAGCATGAGAGGGAAATACATTTCACAGGCAGAGGAGATGCATCTTCAGATTTAGACTAAAGGACCAAGTACTCAACACATGAAAGCTATCCAAAACACCAGTTGTACATACCCAGCTACCACACTGAGACTTGCAGATAAGTCAGACAAGGAGGACAGTGCCAGGTAAGCAAAAGAGGGTAGGTACAAACAAATTCTGTATGTACTGAGCCAAGTTGAACGAGAATCTTGAAACTCAAGAGGTTTGCACTAGATGCTGAATTGAGTGCTTCAATATGCGAAGACCACCACGAATTGCTATTGGATATCAGACTTCATTGCCACATAGCTGTCGCTATGCACTAGGCTAGCACCGGGGGGTTATTTTGCCTCTCAGTCAATTCACAGAATTTCACTTCAGTGTTGGGAGCGTATGGATGTGTGTAAGAAACGTTTTTTTAAAAATAAACTCTGAGATTATTTCAATTACACTTTTCCAAATCCAGAAAAATATAATAAGGAGGAAAGAAAGATTGCTAATGAGAGAGAGACCTACTCTGTTGGCTTACAAACTCGGGAACTTCTGACTTGCAATAGTATTTAAAAACATTAATTGATTTTAACACCATCAGTAAGAAGATTAATATACCCATACGCTTGTATCAGAAACAGCATGGCCAGCAGGACTAGGGAAGTGATCGTCCCCCTGTACTTGCACTGGTGATGCCCCACCTCGAGTACTGCGTTCAGTTTTGGGCCCCTCATTACAAGAAAGACAATGAGGTGCTGGAGTGTGTCCAGAGAAAGGCTACAAAGCTGGTGAGGGGTCTGGAGGACAAATCTTATGAGGAGATGCTGAGGGAACTGGGGTTGTTTAGTCTGGAGAAGAGGAGGCTGAGGGGACTCCTTTATCACTCTCTACAACTACCTGAAAGGAGGCTGTAGCGAGGTGGGGGTCGAGCTCTTCTCCCAAGTAACAAATGACAGGACAAGAGGAAATGTCGTCAAGCTACACCAGGGGAGGTTTAGAGTGGATATTAGGAAAAATTTCTTCACAGAAATGGTTATCAAGCACTGGAACAGGCTGCCCAGGGAAGTGGCTGAGTCACCATCCCTGGAGGTATTTAAAAGGCATGTAGATGTGACACTTAGGGACATGGTTTAGTGCTGGTTTTGGCAGTGTTAGGTTTACGGTTGGACTCGATGACCTAAAGGTCTTTTCCAACCTAAATGATTCTATGGTTTTGCTCCTATAAAGAATGGAAACACATTAATAAAATGCTGAAAAAGAATCACTAAAAAATTGATTCATAATCAAGATCAGTATGTCAAAAAAACATTTCTAATGGCTACCAAAGTTTTCAGCAAACTAATGCAGAGACACTGGAAATATCTCTCTGCATTTGGAAATTATTCATTCATAAAGATCATTCATGAAGATCATCATTTCATATGACCTCACATTTTAAAAAATTCCTGCGTTGAATATAGAAGATATATTACACAAAATTTTGAAACGACAGAGTAGAAAAGCATGCATAATACTGCAATAAAAATATGCATATCATCTAAAGACTTTAAGGTCTTCTTTGTGGCTGCTTGGATTTTCACAGCAATGATGAATCGTACCCATTCTCCAAAACCAAAAGCAGAAGATTTTCTCTTAGTTGTTAAAGGTTCAGACAGGTATATTTTAATCATTCCACCCAGTCCATGACAACACAGTAGAACAAATCTGAACTTGTCCAGCAGAGAAATGTTCATCGTGACCTGCCAGGGTGCAGGTTCAGTAATACTTCAGACGAAAAATACAATTCCCTAATGGAAGTATTTCAAATATGAATGGAAAGGGCATTAAAACAGAGCGTATAATTTCCATGGTATCTTACTCCTTCAGATAAGCACCTTTTCTTTGAAGCAATGATGATTCAAGTAATTTAACAGTTAACATAAAAGTAATGTTCTATACATCACTTTGAATCAAAGATGGCAAAATATAACCATTTCTCTACCCTCTGATATGGTTAGCTATGGGAACTGTAGTGCCTTTAGTAAATGTGATTATAGCAAAACAGAGGATGATAATAGCACAGATATTGTTACCACAAAGCCACACAACAGTTTTAACTTGATTGTTTCTATTTGCTCAATACATAAGTCAATTAAATGGATGTTACTGGAGTCAGGGAATATTAATACTTGTCATGTTAGAAGAATATCACTGCACTGATAGAACCAATATGATGTGGCTGCACCCGGCAACTAACCACCATCTCATGACAGCTCATATTGTTATATCCTCATCTAGTTTATTTTTCGGGTTTCCTAATTTGATCCAAATTTGGATTTGTCTCTCCTTCTTAATTTAAAGTGCTGGCTCACTACAGACCTTTGAAAGCCATGAACTTTCAATGACTTGAAAATCATCAACATATTTCTTAATCCTTGGCTTTTATCATGATGAGAGAAGTCTTCTATCAAGATACATCAATGAGAAAAGTAATTATTTGAAAGGTTACTTGCAGCTTTGTAAGTCTGAGAATTACCAACCTAGATTTTGCTCTGGAAACACCTCAGCAGGTCAAAAAAGTGCATGATTATCTCCTTGTCAGAAAGAGTAAATATCACTTCAAAAGGTCAGTGTTAAATGTTGGTAAGATACCTTCAGAGCTTATTGGGATAGCTTCCTTGGGACAGGCAAAGCACCAGATCACATGATTTGCAGTGCTCACTCTAGGATAACAATGGCATATCTCAAGTTCTCCCAGTTAGGAGACAAAAAGGAAGAGAAAACCCAGTCCCAGTCTGGACATTAAGACACCGTGGGATCAGATACAGAACGTATTTAGCAAGACATTCACAATTCTACAACAGTAAAGAATGTTGTTATTAATAGAGGATATTTGGCAAAGCATAAGGTTGAATATTTTTTGTTTTCAGGGCAAGATTACTAATTCCCCAGTGCAGCTACTACCTCGGCTCAGTTTAGTGCAATAAAATTATAGACTGGTTATCAGCAGATTTCTCTCATACAGGCACTGAATCTTAAATAGACAAAACCAGATGCTTAAGAAGACAAGACAGAAATGCCACAGACTTTATAAAAGACACTATAAAACTGAAAAGCTTCCCTCTGACTCATAAAGTGTGTAAGCTGAGGCTACTCAAATTTTACCAATCTTTCTGAGCTCAGCAATGCGCCAGCTCCAAATCGATCAGATTATCTAAATTTTATTTTCCTCGTGTGAAATGCAAATGGTGGCAGTGCACTACTACTGTTCACTAAAGCCCAGGGAACAGTGAGAAATTTTTAATTTCCTGCTTATGCGCAGGGGCACTTGCCAAGACCCAGGTAAAATTTACATAATGTGCACATCTCAGTGCACCATTTTAACATTCTGGGTTCAGCTGTAAAATGGAAGAAGAAAATAATGATCAATGGCTGCTTCAGTGAGAAACTGACAAAATGGAACAAGCTGTCATTATCACCTACGCGTGGCACCTATGATACCACTTCAGAGAGGAGATTCCAACAATTATACATTCAGCAGGAAGAAATCCTGGGGCACTTTATCATCAAGACAAAAAAATCATCTTGACTAATACATGTAGATTCTTGCAAATTGATCTATCATTTAAATTACTCTAGGATTGTTAACAAATTAGTCTTTCCAACAATGTAGTTATCATCTTTGCCTTTGCTAAATAAACACTACATTCATGCCTAACGAGGGAATTTCCATTTTAGCTCTTAGAGGAGATTTAATGTACTCACGCTATTAATGATTTATAACACTTTCCCTCAGATTTCACTCATTCTGCTGCTGAAGATTCTTTTTTAAATTAGTTCTTCTGTGACAGATGTCTATGCATGACTTTAAAGAGACATTCATGCAGGGGACTGTCATCAGCATATTGGGGAAATATTTTAAATATTTAAGAGAGTATTATTAATGCAACAAAGAAGATCAGAGCAAAGAATGAAGAAACACAGCATTGGAACCAAAGTCTATTTTTTCATTATTAGAAAGAAATTCCAGTCCAAGCATTCCTGATATTTTCAGCTGTTCTAGACCCAGTTTCATAGAAGTTATTACATACCCTCAGACTTATAAAAGACGGGAATTCTTACACAGTTCTGATTTGGGTATCTTTAGACTATGGCTCTCCTAAAGAAATGGGAAATGGAATGAGAAAACAAACTCCCAGCTTTTTGCACAGCACGGTAGGACTTTGGAAACAGTTTAAGAACCTGCTCTCCTCATGTGTTACATGGCCATGAGCAAGTCAGGTAGCTTCTGTGTGCCAAATTTGTCCACTATTCTGATAAGCTTAAAAATTATCAAAATGAAGGCTATGTAAACGGTACCAGCAGGAAGATAAGTACTGTCCAAGGAAGGTATCAGTACCAAATCAAAACCAGAATCCCAATGCAAGAACTTTTTAAAAAAACAAAACAAACCACACCACCAAAAAAACCCTAGACAGCACTCATTTTTAAGATCTTCTAAAACTAAATACTGTAGAAAATTCAGGATGCAAAATAACCTTTAACCAGGAGTAACTTTAGCCTAGAAAAATAACTAATATTGTGGGATTAATCAGTTCAAGTTAAGAGGTATGCATCTGCAACCCTTTTTTTTCCTTGAACTTTTTTCTTGCTGTGTTTGAATGAAAATGAAATTCAGTGTAATCACATGTAGAAGTACCGGAGAAAGATACTGATGTTTGAGCCTCCCAGAGAAAGCATTTCATCTGACTGTATTGCCAGAATGGAGTTAATATTCATCTACGAATCTGTAAAAAGCACTGTACAGCACTGCTGATGATTTCATTCTCCTTCCTGTCTGGCTGGATTTTTAATTAAACAAAAACTTTCAAGGAACTTATTATCAGAGCCTATTCTGGTTCTCTGAAATGATTGATTAGCATCACTCCACTTATTTTGTAACAGTACTAGCAATCAATGAAAGCAATTACACTCATAATAGAGTACGCAGAGAAACACAAGATTTGATGACCCTTTAAAGCTTCAATTATCCTTGTAGCTAAATAATATTACTAAAACACTCCATCTATATTAATGATTTATACTGCTGACCATTCCTACTGTGCTAAGCCACTTGCTGCGCTAATTGGACAGGCTGCCTGGAGTTTCTGGGTTTTCCCTCATTTTGGATTACAGAACGTTGCCGTCATTTAACAGGCTTTTGGTGGGTAACAACAGGTAGTAATATGCCTGTAATTTTGGTTTTATCATAACATTGTTTTCGTTATCTGTCCATACAGAATACCATGAAAACAATATTGATATTCAAATTGCACAATACATAAACAACATTTCTGGACAAGCAATATATTTTCCATCTTCATTTAAATGTAAACAAGTGGTTACAAAGAAAGCAGCATTGAGATGTATGTTCATCTGAAAGATCCACATCTTAGAATACTTTTGGGGTGGTTTTTACCACATAGATCTTGAAATTCTAAGCAATGTATTTGTTGCTTTCCATACATCACAAACCTGTGGCAGGACCACAGCAGAGACACTTAATTTCCTGTAGACAAAAGATCTGTGCTTGAAAAAACTAAAATTCCAGCTTCATTTGTTAGAAGAGCACACCCTCCTTCTCGCCAGCTCCTTCACCTTGCCTCATATGCCCAGAGGAGCTCCCAGATCGCTGAACACATGAACCAGAATGGGTTTTGACTGGCAGCCTAAATTGGACATCGCCATCTGAGATTATCAGGACTCTTTATACATATTTGAATGCCACTTCTTCGTATTACAAGCATCAGAGGAGGAATCAGCAGTTTCAAGACACAGGGTGTGCACAAAGTTAATGTAGTTTTTAATTAATTCCAGTCTACATAACAATGCTTGTTAATCAAATCAGAATTTCAAACTGTTTATACATTTGCATATTCCTTCATGACCACAAAAAAGCAAAATAATAGATTATTTAAAGGTGCTTTGTTACTTGGAGTTAAAGAGTGATGATACAGTGTTTGAGATGAGCAAACCCAGCATTATTTACAGCACTGAATTTATTAATTACTGATAACATCCATGCCCATCTTTGTATCAGCAGAATTTCACTAAATACTAATTACCTTCCCTTGTCAACTGAGAAGCTTTAAATTGGTAAGTGTTTCTCAAAGTGCAGTTTGTACTGCCATGGTGACTTCAGCTACTTGACACAAGGTTTGTCTTGCTCCAAAGTAACCTTAAAAAAACACAGAAATGCTAAAAATCCAGGCAAGAAGCATTAGAAGTTTCAAACTACCATTATGAAGAAGAAACTGAACAGACCAACTTCTACATCTGCTAAAATCACTGATTACAGGCGGGAAACAGCGGCATAGCAAAGCTGCTCTCAGGAAGACACAGTTACTGACAGTAAAACCAAGGAGGTTGGAATGCATGCACAGCATGTCTGAAAATACAGCATGGGCTCCAAACACCAATTCACAGCCAAGAACAGAAGGGACTGTGAAACAACATGTTGACACAGTGTACGGATAGCATCTTTTTTTTTTTTTCCATGAGAGCATTCAATTTTTATAAAAGGCATGTACTAAGGTCTGTTGCAAAATGTAGTTAGAATTGCTAAAAATTCATAGATGGCTTTTCCCTTAGAGTAAGATTTTCTCATTTGTTGCATGTAACACAGGACAACTACTCCTTTTGAAAAAGGACAAAAATGAGCAAAATAATGCAATAATTCCACAATTCCATCTATGCTGACACAACTAAACCTGAAGAGATTGAAATAGGAAATTAACAAGCATTTAACAGCTAAGGTTACTAGAAACCTTGCATCAGCCAGCCCATACCTGTAGGAAAAGCCAAGAAATGTGTCCAAGCACAATTCCCTGCTTCATGGAAGAACCCGGAATAATTTCGAGCTAAATGCAGAACATGACTAATTATTCTGAGTTAATGCAACCATGATAATTAGAGCACTTGAAACAGAACGGTGATTGGCAGTACCAGGGCATGAAGGGGTGCTAGCAACAAACATGGTAAGTCATTACCTCGGCCGGGAGGGAGAGACACAAGTAATTACTACCTGCAGATCACTACGGAGTTGGTTGAGATATATTGTGAGGGAAACGGCAATGTGTTACGAAACCAGTGTCTTTGTTAAATCTATAATTTCAGTATCCAGGGTTACACTCCAGTCTGGCTGGAGTCAGGCTCTCTGCTCCCAAGCGTGCCTGCAGAAAGCGCTGCCTGCACGAGGTCCTCCCGGGCAGCGGGACCGGGAGGCCAGGAACCGCACAGCTGGTTTTGAGAGAAACGTTTCTTCAGTCCATTATCAGTCCTGTGCAAATTCGTTAGAGCCATTACGATCTTTTGTGGTCTTCTTTTATTTGCTCTTCCTAAAACAACTCTAAGGCAATCAAACCAGTGACTACACCATTAAAGTATAGCCTGGTTCCTTCAGGACTTACATAAAAGTAAGTGAAGAAGCCATAATGCAGCATGTCTTTTGGTTGTTGTCTCTGTCAATCACCTAGCAACAGAGTGACAGAGTGCTCCATTAAATATACATGTTAAAACTCTCGGAGTACAGAGAATAGTAGAGCTGTTTACAGCCAGAATCTGTTTTCATGATGGTGTAATTTCTATGTAAAGAACAGGCTCTGCACCTACCACCCAGCAGGGTTTCAAACCCCAGGGCCCCACTGCCGATTTCATTCTTGGCCTCTTCTGAGGAGAAACGGTTTGGTAAGAGCAAAATGTGTGGGAGTACTGCTCTCCCCAGCTCAGTATGGATTAATGTCTCCATTTTGACTACTTACAAATAGTATTTTATCAGCTCAAGAAAACAATGTTTTATGTCATTTTTCCCCTAGCTACAATACCTCAGAAACCATGAAAGCTCCTTTAAGACTTCTGACATTGAGAAGGCACTTAAAAAAATGACTTTCTAACTGGCTGTGGCATCACACTTACTGGCGGAGCTTTGCAAACAGCTCTAAAGGGTTGAAACACACCTATATATATTTTATTACAGTCTTCTGAGTCCAAAGCTACCTGATGGTTCTGTTTTATGACAGCTATTAAGTATTAGATACATTACAGCCTCTGGTGTCTAAGCTGTTGGAGAAAGAAAAAAAAAAATAAAATAAAAAGATACTTTTTCTTAGGTCTCCTTGACCTTCATTAGAAAGTTTCCCCAAACACCTGTGTGTTGCAGACTCTCAAAGCCTCGCTTAGTAAGACTGGCTACTATGCATACAGGAGCTGCCATTAATAACTGTGAAAATTCTTTCACTAATCACAATCCTGCGAGGCAACAGCAAGAGGCCATCGTATGATCTCTCACCACCAACAGAGCGCTCAACTTCTCACAAGTAGTTTCACCAGCCCTTTCGGACTAGTGAAAAAATTAAACAAAAGCCTGCCATTCTGACTGTAAATTGGTATTTCCTTTCAAAATAAGGTATTTTGATAATAAACAACATTGGCCTCAGATTTTAGGCTGACCACAAAAACTGTTGAAATCGCAGACTTACTAAGTGGCCTGGAATTAATCACAAAGCTTGAAGTTGCAAAAGGCATGCAGATAAACACATCTCTTTTGAAAACAAAACAAACCCCCCCAAAAAACACGTTAACTTTGAATGACCGCAAGTGATCAGACGTTGGATTTTACTTCAGATGTGAATAAGATCATCCGTCAGAACAATTTCCTAAAGCCAAACTGGAGCTTAGTCAGTGCTGACCACTACCAGCCTCACAGATAAATGACTTCTGGGCATTTGCTTAACCCAAATGAATCGGATGTGGGTCACAGACCACACAACAAACATACTTCCTTATTTAATTTTTTTTTTTTTTTTCCTCAGCAAATGAAAAATAACAGACAGGTGGGGGGGGTCTTTTCCTCCCCCTTTTTTTTTTTCTACATTTATAGTTTTCCCTCCTGTGCTTGGCCACATATGTGAAAAACAGCCCTGAAAAACCAAATAATCAAAAATTCATTTAAAATATGTTTTGAGCCAGGAAGGTTATATTTTCCCTGATGCAGTCCTCAGGTGGCCTCATTTTATCTTTATGAAAAAAGAAACAGCTAAAAAACCACATGTATTACATTTATTCAGAGACTCTGCTACCTTTTATCACCGTTTTCTAACAGGATTACGAAGCTCTCAGCACCACAGCTATTATGAGCTCTGATAAGGTTACGGCAGATATCCAGAACTGCATTGCCCATTGTTCATAAAAATCAGGCTGAGCTTCTTCACACAGCAGAAGGCTGAACTGTGCAGAACACAGACCAGTTTTGACCAGAAAAGAAACAGACGTAGTGGAGCACAAAACAGGAGGGTTAGGCAGCTTCATGGGAAGGTCAGGCAGCTTCACGAGACTCATGCACTTCATCTCAATGGAGAGACTAATACAAATAAAGAACAGTACACAAAAAAAAAACCCAATGTAAGGGAAAAATACTTGTACAGTGCTTTGTGATTTAACCTAGGCACATTGACTGATGCAAGCAGCAACTCAATTTCTAATTTCTATGGGAACCTGCTGTCCTAATAACATTGGAAACACTAACCAGATTGCAGACTCTTAGAGACTCGTATGAAATTAATGCATTCTTTTCTTTTTTTTTTTCTCCTTATCCTGCAGGAACCGGAAATTATTTGGGTAAAGTCAGAGGATGCAGTCAAACCTCAGCGATTGACTCTGATTGCTTTTTTAGCATTTATAGTAACATGCTTTTTTGAGTGGGCTGCAGATAGAAACACAAACTCATATCTACTTATTCCATTTTTTACTTAGCTCGCAGAAGTCCTTGAATCCCAGCTGCAAGACTTTTCCAGCAGCTTTATTTCTGTCCTGACACAATGTTGAGTGAGATCCAGATGAAATCTAGATGCCACGATAGGCTGTTCTTTCCCATTCCAAATTCAAGTCTTCATAAACTACTGACATTCCTCCGCTAACCTATGGTTGTGCTCCTTCTGAGCACATGCCTTCACAAGACAACTGGCAAAATAGGAGAGGGCATAGGTAGGGAAGGGGAAAGAGGAAGCATTGAGTTAAAAAAAGATAATGAATTCAGTACACTGACTTCCTGAAACTTTTAAGAAACATTTTACGATTGTATGAGATGATATGCTTCTATAATTAGAAATTCAAAAAAGTTTAATTTTAACCTAAATGTGTTATTTCTTTAAATTTGGGTATTCTCAATTGTTCTTTCCGGTTATGTAATGCCTATTTTTTATTAAAATAGTGAAAAAGGGCAGTTGACATCATCAAGGCACATGTAGTATACGGAAACATAAGAGGAATAATGTTCTGAAATGGCTCTTAGCAAGATGCATACACCTTACACCACACAATTTGGACAACTTCACATATTATTGTACCTTGCTTCAGTCTATCTTTGAGACACAGTGACCTGAGAACATATGATTTAATTTAGCAGAATATGGGAACTTTGATAGTACTCAGTGAGAGACACAAGGAGATCCACCTCTCACAGAGCTCAGTCTATCCACCGATCCAAGATCCTATCATGCCGGTTCAATGCACTGATTTTTTAGACAGATGAAACATTTGAGTTGTATCATGAGGGTAATCTAGAAGTCATATACATACAACCACACTTGTAGTCTGCTACATTTTTCCTGACTCCAGATCTGCTGATGTCCAATGCTGTCTAGGTCAGCCTGTTGGAGATACAGCTGATGGCCTACAGGACAGAAGTTCTTACTGCAGATCAGTCATTGTGGAGAACTCATACTGATGTGAATAGAAAGATATCTGCACCAACTGCAGTAGAATTAAAAAACATTGCAGGAATTGGGACATACTAGTATTTTGTTTCTCCCTTTACCCTTTCAAAGATTATGATCAGAAAGAAAAAGCTGCAACGAGACTTATCCATTCTTTACACAGATCTTTCACGCTAGGAGGCAATGTCATGTAAAGACAAAGTCCAAATGCTGCTCTGCCCCTAAGGCTTGTGGAGGGTAACAGAAGATGTAATTTCAGTGACATTGACCTCTGGTCAAGCATTACTGCATTATATTAAAGAGCCTTATTAAAAAAAAAAAAGTACATTAAACTATTTGAAAATGCTTATTTATCCAGCTTGTAATATTTTATTTGTTATGCCACTGAATTCTTCCATTTTACAAAGCATTTTAATTTATCAAGGTGACTCATGAGCAATGAAGGACAGTTGTTTTTACAAGCAGCACAGCCAAACAGAGTAGAATACAAATAACCCTTAGGAGTGTGGTGCTTGCAGGGAGGTGGGAATAAGCCTTCGAGGAGACAGCACGTAAGCTTCTCCATCTGAAGTTGCTCAAGTTTACCTCTCCCTCATGCCTCCACTCCTACCCCATTTTACTCCTTTTCATATTCTCTAATTATGAATGCTCTTGTCAACATTTAAAGAGCTGTTATCTGTAATTATTGATGACAGCTGGAAGGTGTATTGAACTCCTCTGAAATAAACTAATTAAGAACAATTCCAGTGACTGGAAAGCATAAAATTCAGCACAGGTTTCTCTGAAGCCAATACTAATAGACAGAAAGCTTATATAACTTTCCCCATCCATTATTGCTGCTCTCCTGTTTTAATTAGAGGACCCATAAATGACTGAAGAGGACATACGTCAGTGGAGCTGCAATTTACTTTTTGGAGGATGGACATAATTGCAAGCCAGCAGGAAGACTGTAATGACTGTAAGAAGGAAAAAGAGAAATAAAATAATACTGTGCCGTGATTAAAAATCACACCAATTTACATGAACAGGTTTAGCACTAACTAACTCAATTATTTCAGAAAGACAAAACAACTGAATTTGTACCTCCAACTGCTACAAAGTCTGATGTCCAGACTTTACACTGATGTCCAGGCAGCACCTTATTTACACGTATACAGAATTAATCAAAACACTATAAAGTACTCACTCCAATAAACAGCAGACAATCTTGCTCTCCTCTACATTAAATCGAGTATATGCACCGTTAAGAATTTTACTGCTAAGACACTTGTAAAAGCCTCCTTATTTGCTAGAGAATTTAGTAATACCACTGTAGAGCTATAAGCTGAGATGTTTGGCAAAAGAGTGGGCCTTTGCAATCCAAGGTAATGGCACTTATCCTGAGCAAAGAAAAAACATTCAAAGAAGCAGCTGCCCTGAAAAAAAGAATGTGGTGTGTTGCTGTTGAGTGTCCCCAGGTCCTGTGTGGAAATGGATGCAACGCTATACTGGTACTGTTGCTGCTGGATGACAGGAAAGGTCCCCAAAACCACTCCAGATAAGACAGAGAGATACAGGTTTGAAACACGAGCCCCCAAAACAGAATGACACCGTTCTAGATGAAAGCAGCTGAGAATCATTCAGACTGAAACAACCACCTACCAAACTGGCTAACATCCCCTTGCACACGGATTCTCTTAAAGATACTTGTTTCTGAGAACACTACTCTTAAAAGCTAGCAACCATGAACAGAAGGTTTTCACAAACTAGGAAGAAAACAAAAACCAAAACCTCCAAATCACTTCAGGTATATATTCAAGACAGCAAAGTGACCTTACCTTCAATACTAATGGGTGAAGTTACTAGTTAGCATGAGCTAAATAGAACATTCTGAAGGTAAATACATTGGAGTAGTGATGAAACCAACATGCTGAAATCATTAATAACAGCTATTCAGGCCAAAAAGCAGATGAAAGAATTAAAGACCTGATTTGTGCTCCTAGAAAAGAGTCTACCACAATACTGAGAGGTGTGCTCGATTAGCCTTGGTAAGGAGAGCAAAAGGAAGAGCCTTTTGCAGTAAAGTAGGGAGGACACTCTGTAGATTAACACCTGTGACCAAGTCATGGTGCAGGAAAAAGCTGAAGTCAGGCTAAAGTCTAGGATGTGTATATCAAACACCAGTGCAACTTTGGGGCGTATCTTTTGTGGTTTTAATTAATGCCAGTATTGCGGACACAACTGAGGCATGTGGATTTTTTGTCCAGATGAAACTATGCAGGATAGAAATTATCACAAGAGACCATATAATTGATATGGTTCTTGGGTTATTCTTTCATCCTCACCCAACACATTTAGTAAACTGATGTTCTTTAGTAGACTGAACTACAACCTGTTAAATCACAACAGGTTTCAACAGTACCAACTTCCCTTGCCTGAGTATTTTTGCTTACCACTTCCAAAGGGGAGGTGAAAAAAAGCTTATTAGCAGTCTGTTCCCTCCTTGTAGAGCAGTGCTTTAAGGTTTCAGACAATCTATGGGGCTGAAAAGAGAAATAACCTGTTCTGAATTTTCAAGACCGTGTGACCTACAGTTACTACCATATTCTTAAATGGATGTATTGCTAATTGCTTTCCTAGACTCAAAGTTAGTTCCTCACAGTTCCTCTTTCTTAATACACATATTTTTATGGCATTATATAGAGACTTATAGACAGGAAAGAGATAGGTAGAAAACTACTTTTTTTTTGTGTGTAGCATGTGCATGCATAAACACACAAAGCTGCAATCAGCTTTGATTTTTGTCATTCTGACCAAGGAGACAAGCCTTAGATGGCCTGAATTCTTCAAAATGTATCAACACAGAACAAGTCTGAATAAGAAAAAAAAAGATACTGAGAACACAAAATGTTGGCCACATCATTAGCGAAATCCAATTTCCAAGTGTTCATGTGACTATCAGTGATTAAAAGCATACTTTCTTCAGGAAAACACACAGCCACAGCTGCTCTCTCAGTTCTGGCCACAGGTACAAAATGAGTCTCAAATAGTCTGAGAGGTATGACACTGCAGACAGAAAAGTTTCCCCCAAAGAATTAATACTTACCACTTTCCATGTAATTTCTAAGAGTAACTTATACGAAAGTGACTGTCTAAATAAGGTGGGAAGAGCTAAATTTCAAGTTTTTTCCCGTACAGCAAAAAAATCATAATCACAAGGCGTAAATAAATGGAACTGACTTCCAGTTGTTTTAATGGGATCATAAGAACTTAAGACAAAAAAATAATGTTAATTTTAATAATAAACCAGCTAGATTCATAGAAATTAGACAGTCTATCTAAGGCAATATAAATGAAGACTGACAGACACATACAAGGCGATATCAAAGATGTGTATTCATTTCATTTTCTTCAGAATTAACATAGAAATATATGCATCTTTGTAAGAACTACATACATTTTATTTAGATAAAGGCGTGCAATAAGAAAAGTATGATTCTTTATCATTGCTGAGAAAAAAAAGGGACAATATTAACAGTTATGTTCATTTCATAATTTTCTGCCTACAGCAATTAAAACAGCTTGTATATTAGCAGTATAATGAATCAGTATACTGATATTAAGTAGCCTGTAAATGTTTCAATCATTGGTTCTGAACTAATTGAAGTTTCTGTCTTCTGAAGTTCTTCACTGCTGTGGTACACGATCAAGCAGTTCAGAGTTTGGCATAATCTTTCAGGATCATTTCCAATTTCTGGCTCAGCATGATGTTCCCCTTCACTTTTAGTTTACCAGAAAAGAATGCCTACAAAAAGCAGAGGAGGGGGAAAAAAAAATAAATGCATTCAACTGTTCACCCACAATCTCAAGAGCCGCTAGAACCAAACAAGGTAAGTGTGATTGTTTAGTGCTCAGAAGAGATCCTTCAGTGTGCAATGCCTATTGCTTATTAACAGAAAATCATGCAAGTTCTATTTTAATACCATCCAGAATCACAGTTTTCTATCTAGAGTGCAGGCAAGGCCAAGTCTACCACTCCGGGGAAAAAAAATAAATACAAAACAACTTCAGTGGCCTTCACTTCTTTTCTACCTATAGCAAAGAGGACTTCTCCTGGTATAAGAAACTTCTTCACAGAAGCTGACGTCAAAACTTCACCAGGGCATAAAAATAAAGCTCCCAGTCCTCTCCTTCCTATGCTACAGAAATCTACATATCTTTATATGAAATGAGAAAGTGGAATGAAAAGGCCATTTAAGGAAAATTAAAGGCCTAATGAAAAGGTCAGCAACTACTCACTCAAATTCATAACAAATCCAAACAGGAACTTACACAATATACATACACACAACACAATATACATACACACATATTCCAAAGAAATGCTCTGGCTTTATACATAGCATATTACAACAAAAAAGAACTAAACAAGATTGCGTTGCATTTGCAGAATCATGCATCAACACATATTTTCACTGAAATGCTGATATATTACATTTTTATTGTCCCTGCTTCAAAGAGCTGTATACTCTGTTTCAATCTAGTTCAGTATTTTTTTAAAACTAGTTTTGCTTCGCTGTGGCTTGGCAATTTGAAAGCTCTTTGAAAGTTCTGAAACAATGTGCTTTTGCATAGTTCCATTAACTTGAAATACATTCAAATAAGGAATAGAGAGAGCCAGCAGAAAAGAATTTGAATAGATGTTTTGAGCTTCTTTAGATGAAAAACTTCACAGAAACTCAAAGGAAATACTAATCCTTAGGAATAGATAATGTTCGTGAACTGCAATCATTGTTCTGAAGATTACACGTCAACATCTTGTTTGTTTATGCTTTATGCCTGCTACATACAGAGGACCACAAAGGATTTTACTCATGTGTTATGTAGGACTCATAACAAACATTTGCCATCATCGTTAGTCTCCAATTTTACAATTAAAGTCTCCAACAACTTCTGCTTGGGATCAAAGAAAAGGAACTGTTTGATATATGATGAACTTAATTAAAGTTTTCATTTGCTCAAGCTTTAATCTGTAAGCTGACATATTAAATTTCTGACAGTTTAATTTACTTTTACACAAGGCATTTTTATTAGTAAAATTAGTAGTTTTAAGCAGCTGATTACTCCAAGAAGCTAGAAGTGCAGCCCAAGATTACTTATATTTCTTAAATCTTTCTTTCCCTTAAGAATCTACCTAGTTTGGGTGAATTTTGACCAGTTTCAATGGTCATGCATGCATTGTCTGAGATTTCTCTTTGCTGCAGTAGTAGCAATAAATCACAATACTGCAACAAATACCAACTTCCTGCAACATGACCAATCAAAACAGCCTGAATGATCAAACTGACAAAAACCTAACCTTGCAAACCATATATTGTGAGGTGCCAGGAAACAAACAAACTAGTAACTTTGTATGACCAGTCTGTATGTCATTTGAGGTATCTTTGTCTCAACATGATAAAGATGGCATAAGTTCCTCCTCATGTCCTCTGACTAACTCAGTATAAGGTAATGATGCACTTATAACTCATCTGACTCTAGTTTGCACTGTCAAAACATCTAGTGTTGCGGATTTCAGAATGCATACGCTCATGAACCAGAGCTTGATTCATGGCAAATAGTATGTCTCCATGCAAGTGAGTATGTCCGTGATGAACAGGTTTTACCTTTTGGGGGTTGGTCTTTCCTTGTACCACATCCATGAAATCCTCGTCTGAGAGACTGAAGGTAGTATCAGCAGAACTTCTTGCAGGTCCTTGATACACTGCTCCAGAGCCATTCTTTAAGTCAATTGCTGAGAAGAAGCAGCAAAGATAGTTTTATTTCAAAATAAAGACGAAATTTTGAGTCTAAAGAATGCTACTCTCCCTACCAATTATTATGAAGTATCTAGTCTAAACATAAATCTTGATATAACAGTCATTTAGAAAATGAAAGGGTTTTAATTCTTGTTCTTTAATGAAAGAACATAATTGAGATTAGAATAGAAAAAAAAATTATTCCTGTACTAAGGTAGAGGGGGTTTACAGCAAGGACCACCATTTGAAAATTCTTGCATAGATGGCAAACCCCATTTTTAAACAACACTTAAGATTCACAAGATACTAATTATTGCAATTACTGCAAAAATGTTAAAGTTAGTAATAAAGCTCTAGTGTTTCAAAACGTCATCCTATATTCAGAGAAGGCACATGTGGTGGTGTTCAAACATGCTGCTGCATTTTCCCCATTGTGCCCCACAGGCAATAAAGCCTGCTCTGCTTCATTCAAAGAGCAGTTAAAAGCCTTGCCAAATATCTGTCTGTCTCTTTTGGAAAGCCAAAAATTCCTCAAAGTGTGTGGAGCTTCAGAGTGTTCTTTTCCCACGCCAACTGACTTGCCAAAATAATCTATTACAAGGCTAACACTATCAGGTATTGTGTCATTTGTTTAGAAGAATATTAGAAGAATATTTTGACAGGATGTGTCTGCTAAATGATTCTCAGATTTTGCAAATTCCCAGTCTTTCCCTTTACACCTTTTCCTCTTGGTCTCCCCCTGCTTTTGAAGCACAAAACAAAATCTTTATTCAAGTGGATGGTCCCGTAAGGACATGACATCTCTAATCACAGAATCATGGCTGCCTAGCCAATAGTAATACTGTCAGTTGGTTTCTCTTAGTTGACAAATTTTGAGACACTGGCCTAACTATGGAGACTTATTTCTGCACAAACTATCTCCTGTGTGTTTTTTTCCAAATAATTTTTCTGAAAGGGTAAGGTGAACTATATGGACTGGGAATAGCTTTTGTCTGTTTGAGTTAGGTCTTTCATTTTCTGAAATCTGTTCTAAGTAACATTTATCCAGCTATAATAAAAGTGGAAGGGGAATTAAGTGTACAATAATGCTCAGAGAGAAGTGACATACTGGATTATTATTATTATCCATTTGATTTTAAAGCAAATGATAATTTTCGGAACAGGTTTACGGAACATCACAAACTTGATGCAGTAAGAGAAGAAAGAAAAAAAGAATTACTGAGCACCAGATGAACAATCTATACCTTTTATGCTTGTGGGTAGCAGCTGCGTAACATTTTTTTGACCCAAAACAGCCACCATATAGTATAACATTGCAAGCAAGTCTTTAAACATTGCTCCTGTACGTTATGCAGGCACAGACTATTGTTTAAAAAAAATTTAAAAAGAATCATCTATTGAATGATGAAATGCAAGTTTCACAGTAGATACCAGCGCCTCAGATTAAGTTAACCAAGCTTAACTGTCAATGTGCTTGTAAAAATACACTTCTACTCAAATGCTATCAATGTTACAAACCATACCAATGTTGCCAAACTGAGCTTCCTTTGAGCCAATAGCACTGGTGAGGAAGCCCCACACATTAATTCACAAGACGCACACATTTTTCTAGGATTCTTACAGTTCTTAATTATTTATTTTTAATTACTTCTGGACCTTAGAAATCAAAAGAGCAAAAGTCCCCTCTTGTGCTTCATTTTGCATGCATTAATTTTTTTGGCTGTCTCTACCCTTCCCAGACTGTTCCAGAAGGGAATCCAGATGCGGAAAGCCTAACATAACTCCCAAGACACAACCGACCCTCTTCTCCTTCTTTACTAAGCACTGGCTGGGAAAGCAGTTTTGATATATCTCATTGATAATACTCATCCATCAGTCTCAGCAATGTAAAGTTCAGATGACAAAAAGTTAGCATTAAAAATGTGTGGTCAATCAGGCAAGTTCTAACAACTCCTAGATTTTAATTCGTATATAGTACATACTTAACACTGTTAGACTCCCTGTTCTCCTTCTCCATTTCCTATACAAATCTCAAGAGTATTGCTTAACAATCCATGTCTATAATTAATTGTGAGCTCTCAAAGCACAAATATGCCTGTAAACATAGCATAATCATGGTACCGTGGACAAAACTGTTATGTTTAATCACATCAAATCCTTAACTCATCTCAATTAAAAAAAAAAAAGGACCAATCTAATAGTACATTCTTTTCCCCAAAATATGAAAATATCATTTCCATTTTCTCTTTATTCTTTCGAAAAAGCATTAAGATTTTTACTAAGGAAGAAAAAAAGAAAAAAAAAAAGAACACAGCAGCCACAAAAGAGAAGAGCTTTGTGACAACAAATAGTCTTTTTCACGAAAACATGAAGGACCTTTTACTGTTACTTGATGCACCCCTTTTTTCAAGCTTTATCATAAATAAGTTATGACATCTCTAATGCAAGCAGTCAGGAGAAAAAAAAAAAAGCCACCCAAAACCCCAAAAGAACTAGCAGGAAGAAATTAAATCCCAAAACCTGATACGTAAGCCCTAGTGGGTAAATTTTAGTGAATCAAAGTGGAGAAAGAGTAATCCAAAATATACCATATGCTGGTATTTTAAAGAGGGAAAGGAACTCCCCTCCTTACAGAGAATGGAAAACTACCCCAAAAACTTGCTCATTCATATTTTTTTGGGGGGGGGGGGAGGGGGGGGGNCCATAATTTTTCTCGCCTCCTGATGAAGACCTAGTCTAGAGTATTCAGATGATGAGTGAGACTAAACTACAGCACTGGCACATGGGCAATGGATATAAACTAGCAATGGAAGAAGCGAGCCACATACCAGATCAGATTCCAATCAGAGCAGAGAAAGTCTAGCTTTCCAAAAAGAAAAGAGAGGGTGCCTTCTTGTAAAACACAACCTTACGAGCTAAAGCTATATTACACATCTGTCTGCTGTAGCAGGAAACAGTCTTGATGCAAGTCTCCCATACATGTCTTCTACACACATCTCCTGCATACACGTGTCTATGGTTATAGCTACTGTCTTGTCACTGCAGCTTGCATGCTGTACTATGAGTGTAGCAGCCAGCTTGATAATGGCTTGGTACTGACGTAGCTGTCAGTGCTCAGGTGGCTGGTGGACCTGGGCAGCTTCCAGGCAACCACCTTGCACACTGCTAGTGCGGCTCCACTGCTAGCAGTAACAGACGAGTAGCCCAAAGGTGTCTCCAGTGTTCTTTGTTCCTGAGAACACACAGCCCTCCGTGGCTGCTACCGACACAGCTCTTCTCCTGGCCATTCACATGGCTGATCCACTCCATACAAAACCAGAAGTTTGCAACATGCGTGTGGTACCCCTCAATACCGCGTGTAGCAACACAAATTAAACTTAAAGCTAAAGTCCCTTTTCAAAACCCACTAGCTTCTTAAATATGTAAAATCTTAGTATTACACACCTGGCAGAAAAGCAGAATCAAGCAGTTTCAGTGGATCCTTCAAATTTTAGTTTTTACTTGTATACATAAGTGTTATATTACAGCAACTAAATATCTATGAATTATTATTATTCATAAGATGCTGTTGTCAAGAGACATAATAAAAAGGTCAAAAAAATCATCCATATACAGACTAAAACACTAGACACTGACATTCTATAGCAGGTAGCCAAACAGCCTAAAAATCTAAGATTTGGGGCACAGGTTTTGCTTTGCCTTCGAAGTGTGCCTTACCATTTCTAGGAGAGAAATATTAAGGGGTCAGACTATTTTTTATTGGTTTTGGTTGGTTTTTTTATTCTGCTTTACAGAGGGTAAGTAACTGCAATACAAGACTCATCCTCAAAGCAAATGGAACAAAGTGTCACCCACACTTCATTGCTTGAAGTCATATTGCATCATAAATTATTAAGCAGTTTTGCCGTAATTTGTCACATGTTCATGATCAAGTGCACATAACAATTTCTCCCCAGTTCTCCTAACAAAGTTTTATTCTTCTGAGAAGTAGAAAGGAACAGAAGTATCTTCTGCCTTCAGCAGGGCCTTCAGAAGCATGATGAAAAGCAACAGATGGGTAAACACTTCTGAGTACTGTTCTAGACAGCCATTAACTGTCAGCTAACAAATCTCAGTGGCAATGTATTTTCTCTATGGAAAGCAAACTTGAAATGAAGTAGATTAACTCTAAAAAAGATAAATATTTCATAACCATTGGAAAAAAAGGCAATTGTTTTACAGTAATAAATACGCAGGAGAGCACAAAGCATGCAAGGTAGTGAAGCCAACTGGAGAAGTCAAAGCTGGAGGGTGTCAATTAAGAATTTTGTTAAAAAATAAGAAGAGAGCTCCAGTTCCGCTAAGCTTATGCCTTTGATTTTGATACTGCCAAAATCTGTATTGCTTTATCTTCTAAAGAGGATTTTCAGCATCCTCTTATATTAGAACAGCTTGTTTCTGCAAAGAAATACCACTAATTAAGACCAGTTGTTAGCAGCTACAGTTCAATGTTGTTTAGACAGCGAATGAACTGTCCAAAATTTGACATGCTGAGTGCAAGATCAGTGGTTCTACACCTCCCCATGGCTCCACACCATCCACAGAGAATTACATAAAAGTAAAGGTCATCGCTAATTAAACAGACTAGTGTTATTAATATTAGTGCTACCATCAAGAAGTCCCTGTAACAACAAAAGCTAAATCCAATTCACAAATCCCAATTCATTTAAAGTAATAAACAAAAATCTTGGCTTACTGCAAAGAACAGAGATCAAATGGTTACAGTTGCAATTAAAGTAAAAGACTAAAAATAAATACAACATTTTTGAAAAACCTTTGGTTCCTGAAAGTTTAGAGAACACCGGAACAACTGTGTGCACAAGAATGAATTTCACAGCGGTCCTTAATACTGCTGCTTTCTCTCATTTGCTTCCCACCCAGACCTTAAGAGGCTCAAGGACATTAGCAGAAGATGCTGGAGCTACAATCATTGAGTAAGACAGCAATGAGCTGCAGGGCCCAGATTGTTTCTAGTGCTGTCAATTGCTGCAGTTTTCACAACAGCACAAAGCTGTGCAAAAGTGACAAGTAAAAAAATTAAAAGACAAGCCAGCACAACTATGTAACAAATTTAATAAGGGAAAGAGGCCTAGCAGGTAGCCCAACAGAACCACAAACACTGCCTGTAAAGGTCTGGGAGGCCCTTAGAAAAAGAGTCCTAAAAAGAAGACAGCTGATGAAACAATTAGCGTCAACTCAAAGCTTAAAACAAAACAAAAAACTCCCCCAAAATAATCTACGTCCTCACATTTCAGTTGTTTCAGTGATAACATGTCAAGAATTTTGACCATACATTATGGTCAAATGCAGTATGCAGTATTTGTCCACAGGAACCAAATTCTAAATTAATTTTAATGTCACATTTTCCTCTTTGCTTTATTGTAGCTATGTATATTATGGGATCTAGCTCTCAAAACAGCAGTTTCACTTTAATAAAAGAGAGAAAGATAATTCAAAATTGTTATAATCTAACAACATAACATTTGAAAAACTGATTTAAAATTATTCTACACAGAAGATCAACTAATAATCAGTGGGCCAAATTTAGATGTAGTGTAAAGAAGGGCAATTCTACTGACAGAGTGGACTAATGTTAAAATCTGAAGCAGGTTTTAAACTGGTCAAAATAATGACACAAAGTTAAATTCAAGCTATAGCAAAGGTAACATGTTACTATCACCTTCAGTTTTTAAAGTAAAAAATTAATTTGTCAAAGGCCAAAATTTCTAATTATGCACAGAAGCTTCTATTCCATTAACAACAGAAAAGTCAAGCATTCAAGTCAGTGAATGGCATTGTCAATGTTACATATTCTAAATTGGCTGTCATCGTTCACGTGCATTATGAAAGTCTTGGTGATGACCATATAAAGATCTGTCAGGAATCTTTTGGGTTATCGACAATGTCACAAATGCAAGAATGCTACCTTCCTCTGAATGCAAAGCCACAAACTACTCCCTTCTTCCACATTCACCATGCAAAATTAATTATGCTAGCATCTGGTAGAAAAGACAGTACATGATGATGCTCTTGAATACTGAACAATAATGTATGTGAAGCATAAAGAATTAAGCTGGCAATTGCTTAAAAGTCTTGAATGCTTGCCTCTGGAAGGTGTTTTTTTGCTTTGTGTTTGTTTGGGTTTTTTCTAATGAACAGAATAATGTTTAAAAAATCCCCCAAATAAAAATTCCACCATGCATATATATATATATCTTGCCACTAGAAATCTACCATGAGAGTTAAATAGACAGCAATAGTAGTATGCTATTAATCCACACAAGAACAAACTGTGAGAGCTGACACTACAGTTGTCACAACTACTAACACTCTACCAGTGAGTTTTCATAACTATTTTAATATTTTAATATTACAAATTAATATTTAAATTATTAAACAACATTTTATTTTAATTACTTTATTTTAATATTAATCAACTGCTGCTTTTTCAACCTTTAACTGCTTGAAATTTCAAAGACACAAAAGCATTCAGAAAACCATCAGATGACACAAAGTTCTTTGGAAAAGTGGTCTACAAACGGAGTACTTGCATGCCCATACTCCTGATGAGAAAAGTAAGCAATATTTTCTACAGACACACTTCTTGTCACCTAGATATTTACCTTCAGCCTTACATTATTTACTACACCATAGAGACTACATAACACAGTCATAAACACGAGCCACTGTTTTGACACCTAAGCTTGAAGAAACTGACCACATTATAAAAAAATAGCAGTAACTTTTCCAAGATTTTGGAAATGTTTCATTTAAGCTCCTAATAGCAGTCAGCAACAGGAAATGTTTAAAATATTAGATTACCTCCTCCACCCTACAGCCCACAGGGAGCTTTAAGTAGTTCCAGATTCGTACAGAAGTACAGATATTGTTCATTGCAAAAGAAACAGGGGGAACAGGACAGAGAAAAGTTATGTCTGTTTAACCCCTTTAAGGTAGGGAAATAAGCACCAGAAGAGGGCACTACTTTCCTCCCACTGCTTCAGTAGGAAACAGAAGAGGGGACAAGCTTTGTTTGAAAAACAGAAAAGGCTGACTTTTGATTTACTCAAAGCAGGAGTACTCTCTCTCTCTCTCTGGATACAAAGGCAAAAAATCCACTTGTTTCCCCTCTAACAAAACTTGGTCTCCTGAGGCAGGTAAGGCCACTGCTCAGGCTTAAAGATTTAAGTGTGCCTCTTGTGCGTTCAGCAATTTGCGGCTTAAGGTCTTCCTCAACAAGAAATTTTATTCATGTCTTGAACATTCCTCGTCAGATTTTTCTTCCATTGATTTGTCCATCCATTCTTTCAATATACATAATAAAGAGTTCAGGTGACAAAGCAGTTCCAAAATTAAAGAATCATAAAACATCTTGAAGATAGTTTTGGGGGTTTTATTATAAACATGACCATCACTTATATTACCTTTAGTTACACATGAAACAACAGACATGACTGACGTAGTGTACAGAGTGATTCTCTAACAAACACAAGTATTCACTTTAAGTGCTTTGCAGTTCAATCTATGTGCTTCTAATATATCTTCTAAAAATGTAAGCAAGAACACAGGAAAGACTTCATAAACCTTCTGTCCAGGTTCTAAGCATGCCCATCATTTGAATTACTGAGTGTAAAAGTGGAAAACTGCAGACTGTAGGAATGATTAAGAGCAGTAATGAGTTTTAAGACAGATCTTCTGAGTTTAATTATGCAGTATTTAACCCCCCCCCTTTCATTTTCATGTATAGGTACTCAGCCTGCATAATCTACACAGGTATATTCAATATATTGATTAACAGCTATCCAAGTGGAAATCAAATCTTATCCCTCAAAAGTTGCTTAAAAGGCAATACAGGTAGAACAGAACTATCTTTATCAATCTATGTATGATATTTTTCCTGAAACTTAACAGCAGTCTTGCTACTCAGAATCTCTGCCAGTTAGCATCAGGAAATGAGAAAGTGAAATGATAGATTTCTAAACCACTCTGTAAAAGGAAGTACTTAAACACAATAACCTTTTATTGAGAACAGAAACTGCAAAGATTTAACAATAGTTAAAAAAAGTCACAGTCTATGGGACAAAGCACAGCGCAGACCTGATCTGAGCTACCAGTATGTCAGTCTCTCCCCTCAGCCTGTCAAAGGGCAGCCCACCTCATCTTTATCTCCCCCAAAACTGTTCTGACTGGATCCAACCATTGAGACCAATCAAAATGAAGCAGTCTAAATGACAGGCTTGACCCCAAGACTTGGATTTCTCCGCAAAAAAGCAAAGGCCTGGAAGTTACAACCTGACAAAGGTTTATCCCTTTGGAAAAACTTCACATTCTACAATTAGGACACCTCAGTCAAAAAAGTTGAATAACTCCAAAGACAATTAAATACATCAAATTACTAAAATTAGACTGCTTTTTGAAAAAATACATGTCCTTAGAAACTGAGCACAAAAGAACTGAAGAAGAGAAGTTAGTTTTACCCCCATCAGACCATTTCACATACTTGTATAATCCACTTCAGCAGGAAACACTTCTAACCCATTGTTATTACAAGCTTTAGCCTCTCTTCATCAACCCAGTCCCATGCTTAAAGGATGGGTAAACATCATTATACCTTCATTAAACCTCAATCTCAGAAAACTTGAATGGAAACAAATTGGGCTATATTTTCACTGAAGTAACATGAACAATGCAGTAAAAATAAATACTTATTTGTTCTATCATAGAATCATACAATGGTTTAGGTTGGAAGGGACCTTGAAGATCACCTAGTTCCAATCCCCCCGCCATGGGCAGGGACACCTCCCACTAAACCAGGTTCCTCAAAGCCCCATCCAACATGGTCTTGAACACTTCCAGGGATGGGGCATCCACAACTTCCCTGGGCAACCTTTGCCAGTGCCTTACCACCCTCAGAGTAAAGAATTTCTTCCTGGTATCTAATCTAAATCTCCCCTCCTCCAGTGTGAAGCCATTACCCCTCATCCTATCACTACATGCCACTGTAAAAAGTCCCTCTCCAGCTTTCTTGTAGGCCCCCTTCAGATACTGGAAGGCCACTATAAGGTCTCCCCGGAGCCTTCTCTTCTCCAGGCTGAACAGCCCCAACTCTCTCAGCCTCTTTTCAGAGGAGAGGTGCTCCCCACTCTGATCATCTTCATGGACCTCCTCTGGACCCGCTCTTCTTATGTTGGGGGCTCCAGAGATGGATGCAATATTCAAGGTGGGGGTCTCACAAGAGCAGAGTAGAGGGGCAGAGTCACCTGCCTCAACCTGCTGGCCACACTTCTTTTGATGCAACTCAGGATACGATTGGCCTTCTGGGCTGCAAGTGCACAGTGCCAGCTCATGTTGAGCTCCTCATTCACCGTCACCCCCAAGTCCTACTCCTCAGAGCTGTTCTCAATCCATTCTCCGCCCAGCCTGTATTTGTGCTTGGGATTGCCCTGGCTCACGTGCAAGACCTTGCAATTGGCATGGCTGAAGTTCATAAAGTTGGCATGGGCCCATCTCTCAAGCCTGTCCACATCCCTCTGGATAGCATCCCTTCCCTCCAGCAAGGGGATTTTAGATTAGTTAGGGTGTACATCACCAGCAGACTGTAACACAGAGCTTCTAGTAGGTGAATTTAGCCTACTTTTCTAAATGTAGTGGCGATCCATTCTAGAAAGTGTAAATAGAAATGCACTGAAGTTCTAGAGGATGGTTTGCCGATGCCTACATCTAAATAGGCAAGTTACAGATGTTTGTTCCTAGAAAGGTTAATAACTGCCATTATGGAACTTTATCTGAGCTCCTTGTCACTTGTGCATTCAGATTTTTAGGTCCCAGTGAATATTCATCTAACTATGTTACATTTATTTTCAAGATATCAGTTTAGACTAAGTACAACTAATCTCACTTCATTAAAAATGCCTCAGGGCATTATATAAAAGCCACAACTTACTCCACTGCATTGCTGTTTTTCCATCTTTAGTGATGTCCCATTGGAATATGGCATTTACTTTCTTTACCAATTCATTTCCAATCTCTTTTACACGACGACCGATTTCTGCAAACACAAGGTCACTCTGCAGCCCTGCAGTCTTTAAAAAAAAGAGAATGAGTATGAAGAATTTAAAATTGAAACTCTGTTAAAGATGTACTAAATATGTCTATTAGTTCAAGCACTGTGTCCAGGAAAGTCTCTGCTGTTAAATGCAATTGACGTTTCTTCCACCACAACTAACCACCTCTAGCAACTGTCAGCATTAAAGTGTACATTCAAGTAGAAAACGTTTCATAGACTCTTCCTTGAGAATTATTTCAAATCTTGCTTTTGCAGTTTTTGTCATTTATCACTACAATTTAAGAAATGTTTCATAATTAGGGCTCTAAGAGGTTCTAAATTGTCCTTTATTTCCTTTGAAGGATAATGCTTGCCACTTTTTCCATGGTGAATGGTATGTTACTTTTTAGAACACAAAAATGTATTTACCAGTACATTACTTTAATGTGACATGGAAGACATTCAAAACATACTGCACTATGAACAGTCAGAACTCCAGTGTAGACACAATGTGTTTATCATTTAAGAGTGGGATTAGCTACATTTACATTTTCAACTTTTCCAAACACGTAATATTTTGCAAACCTTTCATTGTCTTTACTTAGCATGTATTTGTACTGGATAAAATGCTACACTTTAGGAAACCGCTCCAGTGACATTTTTCATCTAACTGGAATGGGAGCGATGATGCTCTCACAGCTTTAGTTCTTCTGCTACAGCTACAGAATGTAATACTCCTCACTCTGCTATCTTGTCACCTCTTTGGTTAAGCCTAACATTTTCCATTACATAACAGATTTCCCAATGACATCTAAATTTGCCAGTCACTTGCTCAGGCTAGTCTCCCCTGGTGGATGTCTGTCTCTGTCAGCAAACTTCTGCCAAAGCTCAATAGCTCAGAGCAAGCTTAAAGAAAAAAAAAACTGTTCTGCCCATGTTAAAAAAAAATATCTCTATAATTAGTTTCACTGAAAAGCTCTAATGCTTATATGTTTGAACTTCAAATGCAGACTAAGCAACAGCTCAGAATGTCAGACAACTAAACACAACCAGCAAAAAGAAACAGATTCCGGGAATATAGTCATAGTTTTATATGAACATCACTATCTCAGTTCTTCATAAACTTCAATGCACTAAAGTTTCACCCTTCGCAGGTACGAACCAATAGGGAATAAACCACATGGTTTATTAAGGCAATGCGCTGTGCACCCGTGTCTTTTAGACCACATTAAGTACCCAGGACCTGCTCAGCACTGCGTGTCAATTCTGTCTTTTGTGGCAAGTCCAGTACCCAAGGTTTAATGCATGCATGCAGAGAATTTTTTAAAATGTATATAGTATAAAGTGCATATCACTTGTTAGGCCTAAGCACATGCACAAACAACCATCAGACCCTTCTTTCAAAATGATTCAATGACAAAATTGGTCTTTCCTACAAGTACACTATCTCACTTTCATTTGTTCTGTTCTTCTAATGCCTTCCTGCCACTCTCCCCATGCCTCTGAAGAAACTGAGAAAGGCCACACACTTTTACAACTTACACTGAGTTTGATCTTCAACATCTACAATAAGAAAAAAACCAAACAAACGCTCATTTTACATGTACAGCCCCAAATTAAAGGGACTGATTCCCATCTTAAGTGATGCCAAATGCTCAAAGCTTGTCGCCCTCACTGGTGCATGCCTCACTTATTTTGTAACATACAGCATGATGCACAACACTTCAATCGGCACCAAACACTTCAAACTTCATCAGCCAGCCTGTGTATCTTAAAACATCTGTATTTTCCCCTCAAATAGATCCATGAACTTCTTTATCTTAAACAACATGTATGTTCACATCTCTGAACTCATGTACTCCTGTACGTACTGCAAATAAGACTGGTAAGTGACGTAAGTATTTTTCTCGTGTTTTCCACAAAAAAAAAAAAAAAAAAAAAAAAAAAGCCTAACTAGGCTGCTCTACAAGTTAACACTTCTATTGCTTCCCCCTACCTTCAGAGGCTCCAGAACAGAAGGCTTATCCAAGGCTGGTACTATATCCACATAGCCTCCTGCAATAGCAATTTCTCCAGTCTCTTTGACCTGTGGTGGGGGAAAAAATTACATTAAAGAAGTAACATATTCATAAAAAGTCACAACAGAAACGCAACCAAGGAGGAGTCTTCCTTACATTTTAAAATCAGAGATGAAGAAAAGAGAAAAGTTCCAGAGTGAAAAAACCCACCCTATAAATGCATTGCAGTGCTGAAGCAAGTTAGTATACTATACTTTGCAAACAGCTCTTCAAACAAAGTCAGTATTTGCTTCTTGAGAAATTATACCAAAATATTTTGCTGGTTTTCTGTTCACAAAATGGTAGAAAAACCATATTTATCTGAAAATTTACCTCCAGTGTTATAAGTTACTCTTAACGTTACTTCACAAATAGTTCTGAGAAAGATATTGTTCTAAAATGTTTTTCCTTAAGGAGACATGCAGTTGTCAAGAGTTTATCTAGACAGTTTCACTATCTCCAGGTGCCTTACACTGCAACTTGCACTAGAAACAATTTCTTAAGCATTGTAAAACCAGAAAGATTACAAGAGCAAAGATGAAAAATACTTGAATTGCCTTGTTTTCATTTTTTGAAATAGTTAAGTCACAGAATAAAATGTATTTCATTTGGCATTGTCTCTTTAAGGGGTCTGACAAACCATTCTGACTTATGGCAGCAAACAGAAGGTGGCAAAACGATTCACTGACAATGCATATAGAGTTTTATATGATGAATAGCCAAAGCAGAGGAATATCCAGTATCACAGACTAGTTATTGCACAGGTGAAATTAATACAGAAAGACTACATAATAACAATTACTCAAATCATGCCTAACAGCTTGTCACCCACTGCCACTGCACTTCAGACAACGCTGAAAATGGATTTAAACCAGCAGTTATATGTCTACTTTTAGTTTGATTTAACCAGAGTTTACTATAAGTACAAGATGGCTTTACTTCAGACTAATCCAATATGCAATAAGAAACAGAATTCTGCACAATTCGTAACTGTTGAAACAAGGTGGTTTTCTATAATCCTGTTAAACATTGTAATTTCTCTCCACAGTAAATTACTCCACACTTGTGGAAAAGAAACCTGTAGCAAAATCCCCCCAAACTCTACATATTAGCAATAACTAAACCAAGCATAATAGCAAATCCAGCCTCTAAACACAACAAAACATCCCACTCTGTTTACAAACACCAAAGGGCTTGGAAGCATATAATGAATTCTGTTAGTTTACACAGTATGTACAAACCCTCAAAAGTAAATACCTGAAGTCTAGAAATTCTGTCAGGACTGGGTGGTTGTACCTTTTAAATATAGCTACACCACCTCCAACGCAGCAATCTCCAAAGCTCATTTGAAGCACTAAACTGTCTTGTTTACTACTAGTAACCAGAGATGGAGAGTTTGTACATAGTATCCTCAATGTTGTTACCATTCTGAAATTCTATAGCTGCTAACGCTCATGAGGTCTGCAAGGAAAATTTACTTCCTTCAGTCAGTATTTATTCCAAGCAGCTGTATTCCTGTGGAAACAGCAATCCTGTGTCCTTATGATGACTCTCCTCATTTGATTTTTCCTGTGCAATCCTCTCTGCAGCTGCAACTATCCCTGCTGCTGTACACACTAATAAACAGCTGGCTACATTTTTCTGGAGACAGGGTTGCAAAACTTTGGCCAGCCAAAGCAATGTAAATTCCATCTGTATAAGCCAACACATAATGAAAAATACCAGTGCCAAATCATAGGTTAAGAGAGTGACAGCGTCATAGGATGCTACAACAGAAGCGATGAGAATTTACTTTTTGCCTCTACATAAAGTATTTTACCCTTAGCTTCCAGTAAGTATCCTACCATGTGTACGATACCCAGACAAAATGCTAGCAGCAATGCCAATGAAAAGAGAATAATGCAAAAACTGAATTTATAAAAGTGTAAACTCTGTTTTATTCTAGTTACTGTGTCCCACTGCTATGTAACTTCCATTTTTAAGTTAAGTTGTTCTGTGTAGGTGCAGCTTAAGTTTAACTCAATTTGAGCTAAATTTGTAGAAGTTTAACTGCATAAACTAAATCTCAGGAGCTGATTTAAGATACATAAATGTTAAAAAAAAGATGCATACACAAGGTTATGTATAACTGCAGAAGACAAATACAAACTATGCTGACCTGAGAATGACTGCTTTTTGCTCTTCCACAGTGGGCAAACACAGAAAATGCAATACAATCAAATGAGTTCTCAAATTATTTAATATAAGCAGTGTATTAAGTCCTATGAGTATAATGCTATTTTTATCGGAATCTTAGTGACACCATAAAACAAGCAAGAATATTTCATTCTATTCACTTAATTTCTTTACAAAACCTTCTTCAATGGTGTGCTTGATGAGCCACTTTTTTGCTTCCCCTCATACCCCCAGTCTTTTAACCAACACATCTTTCTCTAAAGCCCACAATGGTGAGTGTGTTCTGACCTTGGTCTGAAAATGGATTCTATTTCCTTCCTTCCACATTTCTGTTTGTAAAGTTTGACCTGGAAAGACTGGTTTTGCAAAGCGAACCTAAAAAAAAAAAAGTAAAAACCAAAAAGTTGGGGTGTGAACAGATCTGTCATATGTACACACAAAGCTTAAAAGCATAGGCTCTACTGAAATGAGAAAAAGCAAAGAGAAAAATCAGTCAATGAGCAATGTAGAAAGCCTAAATATTTAAGTAAACATACTAGATACAGGCATTAAAATGCATACAGCAATAAGTAATGCAATTGTGGCAGTTAAGACAGGGCAAAAGCCTTTTCCCACCCTAAAGAATTTTTTTGATACTAAAACCAGAAAAAACAAGAAAATTAACTTCAAAGAATGATCACACAGACCTTGATCGCCTTGAATCTGTTCACATCATTGTCTGCAAACTGCTTCAAAACATTCCTAGCAGCAAACCCAAAGGAGCATAGTCCATGAAGTATAGGTTTCTTAAATCCTATTTAAAAAAGTAACATTTTAGCATTTGTAACATTAAGAGTTTGCATGTTGCTTCTACAAATATCTATGTTTTATTCATAGTATTTTCCTCCAATAATGTTCTTAATCCTTTTTCTTTTTAACCTAATTTATCTCACCGAAAAAGCATCTGTTGCATTTATTGCTTCCTCTACTTTGAGGCAAAGGAAAGTGCTCACTGAAAACTGGCAGTCCTGGCAGTCCAACACTGCCTATGCTATGCAAGACTCTTAGTCCCTGTCCGCACAGGTGACGAAAAATAAGGAGATTGGCTGTTTCAGTATATGTGCACAGGCACACCAGATACAGTTACATGGAAGTATGCATTGCAAGGGTAAGAGGTATTGTAATGATTTAGAAGTGGTGATACTAAGATTATTTGATGCTTCCCATTTTTAACCCCTATTCATGGTTGCCAAAAGTCTTCAAACATAGTACATGCTTCAGGATTAACTTTTCTTTATTTAGAAGTGGAAAAACCCCTGAAAAGATTTTAGACATTTTGAACACATCTAACAAAACAAAGAAAAAAAAATTACAGTTTTTAGTTTACACCAACACTGTTGGTCAGGTTTCCTCACACTTTTATGCTTTGGAGCAGGAGCTGGACCTTGGCAGTGGATAATCTTTGTATTAGTGCTGAATCTTTTTCCAGTCTTGTCAAAGTCTGACAAAATAAAGCTTTGGAAACTGACCTGAGATTTGCTAAAGTGCAACCGTTAAGTTTTAAAGATGCTGCTTGTACCGAGTATGTTCTCATCCCTTAACAGGTTGCTCTGACCTGACAGGGCATGTGAGCAGTAATTGATGACACTTCCGACAGCCCATGGATTCGAAGCAGGTCTCTGCAGCTTTGGCTCTGAAACCAGTTGCTTGGCCTGGAACTCATCTGCCACTGTTGGCTGCCAGAGTCTGTTTTTCCTGAGCTCTAAACAATTCATCATAGCATTTATACACCATGAAAAGTTGTCCCAAGGGACAACAGCTGGGAGAAAAAAGCAAAAGCAGAAGCAAAACCCAACAAACAAAAAAGGAGACAAGAGAAAGTCTGGCCTGCAGAGAATCAGAAGATGTAGGAGAAGAAACCACCTTCAAGACAGGGCCAAAAAAGCCACCAGGACTGGGAAAAGATGGGAATTCTGAGACACAGCCCAAAGGGAAGACAAGACTAGCAGGAGCAAGGATGAGAAACAGAACTTTTGACTGTTTAGGTTAGGAGGGGAGATGTGACAGAAGGACTGGCTAAAAGGAACATAAGCCTGTTTTCTCGCTGCAAGTATTCCACTCTGATCATTCTGCCATTTCTTTCCTGTAGAATATTTGAATGTGCATACTTTTAGTAGCACTTACTTTTTTGTACACTGTGCACAGAGTATTTCTGAAAGCACAAAGATACCATGCAGTCAATTTTAAAACAGATTACTGCATTATGGTAAAAATATCAGTATTCAGTATCTCTCATACAGAATGTTACAGTGACATTTAGCTCTTTAAAAGCATAGCTCAATTCACCATGCAAGAACCAAAAACCACCACTATATTCAGAACGCAGAAACAGACAAATATATATAATCCTATTGTCTGCAGTATTTTCTTTATAAAACTAATGCATACTCAAAGAAAAATCCATAAGGCAACCACGTTACTTTATATCTAGACTAAAATGAAAACAAAGTAAATGTTGCTTTCATTTTCGAATATCTCAGAAATACTCACAAGCTACAGGAATAAAGGCACAAGAATATAAACAAGTGTTTTCATGTACTGTATCTCCTCTGAAACATTACCCACAGGAAGGCTTAACAATAATCCTGGAACAACCTGAGCGCATTACGCTGAATGCTTGCTGCCAGTGCACACTGGTGAGAGCCAGCCAAAGAGAACGTTTACAGAGATTAAAGACAAGAAGGTACGTGAATATGCCCAAAGAAAAAACCTTTTGCATAACTAGAAAAAATATTTGCAGAATATGTCTACAGTCATTTCCTTCTCTGTTTGAACCTACATTTAGTATAGGTATCTGAGTAGGAGACTGCCACAGTGCCAAAATCCAGTGCGGTTGTTTTCTGTTCAGACAAAGGGACTACATCTTCTACAGAGTTAATTTTGTTTTTCACCGTGTCTAAGCACCAGTGCTCTTTGTGTGAGCAGGTAGAAGATTTCTACTCCTCTTGGAGTGGCCTTGGGCAACCTGGTCTAGTGAGAGGTGTCCCTGCCTATGGCAGAGGGGTTGGAACTCGATGATCTTCAAGGTCCATTCCAACCTAAACCGTTCTATGATTCTATGATTCTTCTTTTGTAAGGGTTTTATAGGATTATCATCATCATTTTAAATACTGGGGTTTCAATTATAAACATGTACTTTTCTCCCCCAGCATCTTCAAGAGTAATTGAGTGATCCCATCTAAATATTTATCCAAAATTACCAGCTGAACAAACAAACAGAATGGTTTAATGAACCGGGGAAATCTCTTTATGGATGCTGGTATTTGATTATCATTATTTATTAGCACAAATTTACATAGGATTATACAAAACAGTGTTAACTAAACAATTAGTACGTATTTATAAAAGGAGATGATTTACGGAATTATGTTCAGCGTGATCTGAACAAGGAGGCATGGCTCTGCTCTATTTATCTTGGTAAGAGCCCCATACAATGATACCTGCATACGAAAGAGAAGTCTGCAGAAAACTGTAGATCAATTATTACAGACCTCAAACCAGGACAAGTATTTTCGTGCAAAATTTACAATGATAGCATACATATTCACAAAAATTTCTTAAGTAAATCAAATTGCTGTTTGCCTGGAGTAACCACACCATACTACTAGCAAGGCCTAAAAAGAACTCAGAAAAATACCTTTACAACAGAAATTTAAGAAAACAGACCCTTCTTTAGTTATAACACCTCTGCAAGAATCCGTTAATGTAGCCTATGGTCTGATGCTTTGGCATGTAGCATTACATAAATGAACGAGCTACTGCGCCAGCAAGAAGTGCAGTTAAACAATTTTACAGGAAATAAGTGCTAACAAACTCCCTCTCTCCTGCTCTCCTGAGATTTATTAGGATTGAGAAGACTACACAGAAGCACCAAAAAATCCATAGACCAACATAGTCTCAAAATTATTTAGATGGAAAGAATTATCTATTGAAGAATTTATGGAATTCCTTCTGACGCTTTTGCTAGTTAATTATTTCTGCTTATGAAACAGAGATTGTAAAGATGGGAAAGTGGTAACAAGTAAGTTCTGAAAGGAAAATAGGGTAGGAGGCAGGTTTCCATTGTAGGTAGAGCCCAAGCATCATTCTGCATTCCAACCTACAAGAAGCAAGCCTTTAAAGTGAAGTGTCACACAGAACTTTGGGGACATCTAACGGTGACTCTAAGAACAGCTATAAAAAAAGCACTTTTTTCCAGCTTGTTAAAGACGTACAGACTAAGTGAAAAAAAGATTAAAAATACATTTCCATCATCCATCGTCCAAATACTAATACAATGGTATCCCTCAGCTCACCTCCAAGAGCAGCAAAACTTGGATCAATGTGTAAAGGATTCCAATCCCCACTCAGCCGATATAAGGCAGCCTGTAGAAACAGAGAAAGAAAAATGGGAGGCTAGCTGTGCTTGGCAGAAATGAGCAGGAGTCACTCAAAAATTTATGGTAGATTAACAAACATCACAGTCTATTTTACTAGTCTTTAGATAACATACTCTACAACAAAACAGGTAAAACAGAAATTAAATGTTATTGTGCAGAAAAACTGCCAAAGCACCAGGGAAATGTGCCAAGAACTGTGTGTGGTCTTGGTACATAAGAAAATTATACAACTGCTTAATCGGAGGAAAAAACAACCTACTCTGCTGACATACAGATCCAGCTTCACTAAAATTTGGCAACAGTGAAGTAATACATTTTCCAGAATTCGTCCACGGGTTCTTTAGCTTGAAGTATAATTTTAAAGAGTCTTTTCCCGTAACAGATTCATCCACAATTTAAAAAAAAAAAACAACCGTATGAAAACTTTTTTTTTAAACACACACACTACCATGCTTTTTCAACATTTGACTCATCTTACAGAGATCAGAAATATCCTTATCCTTCCCTTTTAAAAGTAACATAATTGACTAATTGACTAATCGTGATACACTTCTTTGTTAGCAGCTTCATGGTTAGCTAGGCCCAATACTAACAAACCCCCAAAGTAAAACCCCAAGCTTTCTAGAAGACTTTTGCTTTATGTTAAAAATTCTCTCTCTCTAACAAAAAGTAGAGAAATACATATTTAATGCATGGTATACACTGTGAATGTGAACAAACCTGAGAAATTATGAAGATGGCTACTGAACTTCA
Organism: Anarhynchus alexandrinus; assembly: GCA_008711295.1. Classification (NCBI taxonomy): domain Eukaryota; kingdom Metazoa; phylum Chordata; class Aves; order Charadriiformes; family Charadriidae; genus Anarhynchus; species Anarhynchus alexandrinus. The sequence continues at coordinate 5,153,035 of VUYV01000030.1, forward strand.
GTTTTCTGTCTCTGTGTGGCCTTAGCATTTTCATTATCAAATCTTGTATTTGCTGGATGTGCACAGTGGCCAGCAGTCCATAATACGAGAGGTGTGATAAGCCAACCTGTGCATCTTTCTGGACTAAAAACTTATTCCCCAGTAATCAGATTCCAGTGAAATCCAGCAACTAAATGATTGTGGAGTACTCTCAACATTCCCGAAAGTACAGAGAAAACCAGTACATCACATTAAATAACTCTAGTGAAGATTTCAAGAATTTAGTAGTTTTATATGATGGCATATACAAATTGAACATTAATTTAATTGAAAAGAGCTTTTAAACTGAAAACAAATTTTATTTTAATTGAGCACATGATTGGCCTTTGAAAGCCCTTATCACTAAACATTTTCTCCCAGCACTTTGGAATGGGATTGTAAAAAAATTGGTATGTGTTTATCCAAATGAGGATAAATTACACTAAATTCTGTTTGGAGGAAAGAAGGAAAAGATTTCTCAAAGGGAAGGAAAAAAAAAAAAGAAAGATTCCCCAAAGGATGTATTTTCTGATATGTGTCCAACACTGTTTCTTCTATCAAATCTGAAGCAAAGGACAGTGTAACTAAAGACGTTCTGAACTCATACTATAATTTTAATCCATAATCCGTTTGTTTTATTTTTAGTTTGTTAATATTCAGGTCCATTTCTTCAAGTATATACAGCTTTCACACTAAGCTCTAATTCTCTCTTATTTGTCCTGTAGCCTTCATCAATACAGCAAGTGTTCTGACTCATGGTTATGGTAGAATGTAGAAGAGCTTGTCACTGCTTTTGTGTGTGAGAATTGGATACATGCACTAAAAATGGCAAGAAGAAAACCCTAAATTGCACCACAGCTTAAGCACGCAAATCTTAGAAAGGCAAATACTAAGCTAATACTTCTCCATGGTTGCTTTACATTGTTGCTTACTCTTTTTGAAACACTTTTCCTTTTGGGAACAAAGATGTATTAATAAGATGGCATCACTGGATCTGAAATTTCTAAATGTAATTTAATTTTTGCCCAAAACATATATTTACTCTTTTTTTTTTTTTGTAATTATCTTCTAATTGGTCCTATAAATTCTTAGGAAAATAGTAAAGACTGGATATTTCATACTAATGTAAGACTACAGTTCAGATGGGTCTGAATTTGACCTTCCAAAAGGGACAAAGGAGAGGGCAGATACTTTGCTAAAGTAACAGATAAAATGAAATTAATCTTATAGCATCACCAAGAAGTAGAAATAGCTAACATATCTCACCTGGTGAAAAGAACAAAGTCAAGGTCTCCTGAAGGCAGTATATCCTCCAGTGCCATGACTCTTCAGCTAGCAATCTACAAGCCAAGTCAAGTCCAAAACAACAAGCCGAATGGACTGCCAAGTGATCCTATGCCACAGAAGCATTTCTACAGGGGGCACCCAAGGAGTGTGTGGTGAAACACAGTGCTGACTGAGGGTGGAACAGGAAAGCAAACTGATATAATGTAAATATTTACACTCTACTACACCAGCTGGAGTGAAGTAACCAGTGGGAAAAGACAGCTGGAAACGGGCTAACAAGTACCATCTATGGCAAGCACCCGCTACCTTCACTTTTTATTCTCTCTTACCTCAATGCTCACACAAATAGGAAAAAAATGGGGATCTAAGAGTGCCACCATACTCCCAATCACACACACAAAAAAAACCACAGCAGCAGGGGTTCAGAGAAGAACATGTACATGCTGCTCTTCTGACTTGCTGTGTCTTCACTTTTCCCCACTCTTTCCATGAGCAGTTGTTAAAACTGTGTTTTCACTGTCAAAAGGTAGAGATGGGCAGCTCTGATGTACCTAGTAGCTTCTTTGCTAAGAGCTAAAGCCTTAATGCCACCAATATCAAAGTTAAAACACTATGAAAGAGACTTTTAGTGAGGAACAGACCCTTAGTTCCTTTTTAAAAAAAAAGAATTTAAAATTGACAATTTAAAGAGAGTTGCTCCTGACAGAATTCTACAAAGTAGAGTATCACCCTTCCTTACTGAAGTTTTCTTTCAAAAGACTCTAAAATCTAACAGCAAATCACCACTCTTGAGAACTAGAAAATAAAAGTTGCCAAATGTGAAATAATTAAATTAAATCATAAAATAACTTTTTAACTAAATTAAAATTCAAAGGTCTCACTTTCATTCTTCCATTAATTTGAATTTTTACAAAAGCTGTCAGGAGGCTATTTCAACAAAGGAGCTGTTGTAATAAGTTTTCAAACTAAGTAACATTTAGTTGTAGAACTGGAAAATTCTATTTATGGAGGATAAAAAAGGTCAAATTTCTGCTTTAAGCTCAAATCTCAACTTAAATCTAGTGATGCAGGTGTTGCTTACTAAAGCTGTAATAAGAACTAGCCATTTATTTGGGGTGATGATAAGCGCTACTTGCAAAACAATACTTCTACTAAATGCTTTTTGAAATTACTGTAGTAAAAAATACTTGTGCTTTGCTAACAAAATAAATGTAGCCTGTAGGAAATAATTAGGTTCAGAGAATTAAACATGATCAATGTATTTAACTAAAAGTCTGACACATGAAATGGGAGACGACACTTTGTACTTTCAACAACCAGAGTGGCACTGGTCACAGCTAGAAAACTCATAGGCTGAACTGTAACAGTTACATAGCAGGTTATTTCAGACTCAGTCCAGCCATCTCAGGTCTGCCAACAAACTGCTTTTCATTTACCACAGTCTTTGGTACTACTTCATTATACAGATTACACTCTACATGAGAAGAGAGTTGTTTTAAAGCCTTGCTGGCTCTACTTTCTATATTCCTCGAATAATGACATTTCCTGAAGTCTTGAGTGATAGCATTTAAAAAAAAAAAAAAAGTGATGCATCCTTGGAGGATGACAAGAGTCAAGTGATGTGGGGCATTAGACTGAAGTCAGTCATAATATGGTTAGATTGTTCTCCAATTAATAACACAAACTGTCAAGTCTCATTTCCTGACAATTTAGGAGTTCTGCCAGACCACAAAAGAAAAGGCGATATCCAACCTGTCTGTGCCAATTTTTCAGTCTTGCCTGCAGACTGCAATAAAGGTCAGTGGTAAAGCTAACAAAAAAGGAAGCCAACTATCCATATATTTTTCCTTCTATCTGGGGAGTAAAAGAGCACTGCCCGAGAGCTTATCTGACCAAGTATATATGTATACATGTATAAACATATATATGTATAAATGTACATATGTGTGTGTACATGTATGTACATATACTTTACCTAACAGCTTATTTAAGTAAGAGCAAGCAGTCACCAATCAAGAAAAAACAGCCACAAATCTCATCTACAGATTTCAATGATCTCTGATATACATTAAGAATAACGAATGTTTCCAGCTAACCTGTCAGTGCCGATGCTTCAAGGGCTCAGATTTAGCAGAGTACTTAAGTAATTCACTGTAATTAGAATTAAGCAGCTACTCTTTGACTATCTGAGATCCCCATTTGTCATCTCTTCTTTTTTAATTAATTATCTCTGGAAGGGTAAGGAGAGATATCAGGAAGGAGCAATTGGTAGAAACCAACACAAAGAAAGACTAAAGGGTTTATTTGCTCCTCCAGATAACCAACTATTCTTCTCAAAGTAGGCATATGTGGAAAATAAACAAAATAGACAGTTTAAGTTGCTCATAATAGTTTCCAATGCCTAAACATATTTTGTGGAAATCTGGATTGCACATGATTCTATTTTTTAACAAAACTGTTAAAAGAAATTAACAAATTAAGAAATACAAGCATATAGTTTCCCGGACCACCTTAGGTTTGCAATTATAAATTCTTAGTGGTCTGGATTATCCAAACACTACCTTGTTCCCTACATACCTTGACTCCCTCAAGAATAAGAATTAGTAAAACATTCAATTAAAACACCTTCACATACACAGCTATAAAAAGGAATAGGTATAACAGGTATAAAATGGCACTACATGTTTTCTCCTTCCTCACCCCACATTATTCATGTCCTCACTGTTTATCCCTACCACTTTTTTTTCAAATTTAAATTCAACTTATATATTCTGGCACAGGCTTCACAGAACACTAGTCCTTTTCCAGTAGCATGGCAAATGTAGAAGAAGCCTTTCCTTTAACAGTGCCCCTCTCAGTCAAAAAGAACAAACCACTTGGGTTTGCGGAATTTTAAATGGAATAACAGTATTTATATCCTTTACTAAGACATGCATAGATAAGGGGATGAAACAAACTCTTGGTAATGAAGAGCATCTTGTCTAAACAAAATGACTGTCAGCCTAGTAACTTTTCTTCTTCTTTCATCTTACTACACGAAATTCCAGTATTATTCAAGCCCTCGAGTATTTTTCAAAATCACAATGATTGGAAAATTATAATCTGATCTTCCCAACAGGAATAAACAGGGAGGGTGGGGGTGGTGTATAAATGTTGAAATTAGCATCAAAACATGTAACAAACTTTTAAAGTAATTACTATTATAAATGCTCACTCACTATACAATTTCAAGGGTTCTGAGAGTATCATCTCTGCATACTAAAATCTCGAGACAAATTAGGAAAACATTATAAAATCTTTGCAATGGCTTCACATCCCTTTGTTTTGCCTGTATCATCCTTTGTTGTTATGTACTTTTTCTCTGACTTGCTCTCCCTATCCATGCAGCCACTGCAGCACTTCATTTTCTCTATCATGAAACAAAATATTTATGCTACAAACAGGAAAAAAAAAAAAAATTACCTGAGGCTCTCAAGAGGCTCTCTTGTGCTATTCTCTTTAGTTAATTTAAATTTACATGTTTTCAGGCACTGCTGTACTACAATCTTTACAAAGCAGGAACCAAAAAAAAAACCCCTTTGTCCCATAACTATATTTTCCACATCCATTTACATGTTTTCATCATCTTCTCTCTCACGTTTTACTGCACCCATTCAAAAATGACGACCTTAATTTAAAACATTCACCTTCCTATAACTTTTTCATTCTGTCTAAAATAAGCATAAAATCTCTCCAAGGAAACAAACATATGATGGAAACAATAAACTTTTTTTTTCCATATAATGTTAATGATTACTTATTCTATCTATGCATATGTTCTCTAAAAACACACACAAATATTTACATACGCTTAAAATGAAAACACAAATGAAATCTGTGCAGAATAAAAGATGACCTTCCACAGGTAAGTATCCACAACCCAATTACACAGAAGCTTGTAAGGGTCTTATCATGCAATGATAGAGTTCTCAATTCTGAGAGAAGCAAGGAAGGGGGTCAGCAGAACTGCCACCTTGGACTTCCGGAGGGCGGACTTTGGGCTCTTCAGGAGCCTGGTTGACAAAGTCCCCTGGGAGGCAGTCCTCCAGGGCAAAGGAGCCCAGGAAGCTTGGATGTTTTTCAAGAAGGAAGTCCTAAAGGCGCAAGAGCAGGCTGTCCCCGTGTGCCGGAAGACAAGCCGTCGGGGAAAAAGACCGGCCTGGCTAAGCAGGGAGCTAGTGTTGCAGCTTAGGGAAAAAAAGAGGATATATGGCCTTTGGAAGGAAGGGCAGGCCACTCAGGAGGACTACAAAGAGGTAGTGAAGCAATGTAGGGAAAAAATCAGAAGGGCCAAAGCTCAGTTAGAACTAAACCTGGCTTCTGTTGTCAAGGACAACAAAAAAAGTTTCTATAAATATATTAGCAATAAAAAGAGGACTAAGGATAATATCTGTCCTCTAGTAGATGAGGCTGGTAACGTAGTAACCAAGGATGAGGAAAAGGCTGAGGTACTTAATGCCGTCTTTGCCTCAGTCTTCAGCAGTAGGACCAGTTGTTCCCTGAGTACCCAGACCCCTGAGCTAGAATACAGGGATGGGGAGCAGAATGAAGCCCCTGTAATCCAAAGGGAAATGTTGAGGGACCTGCTTCAGCACCTGGAGGTGCACAAATCTATGGGGCCGGATGGGATCCATCCAAGGGTACTGAAGGAGCTGGCGGAAGTGCTCACCGGGCCACTTTGCATCATTTATGAGCAGTCCTGGATAACCGGGGAGGTCCCACCTGACTGGAGGTTAGCAAATGTGACACCCATCCATAAGAAGGGCCGGAAGGAGGATCCAGGGAACTACAGGCCAGTCAGTCTGACATCGGTGCCTGGGAAGGTCATGGAGCAGATCATCCTCAGTGCCATCACACGGCACATGCAGGAGAACAGGGTGATCAGGCCCAGTCAGCATGGGTTTGTGAAAGGCAGGTC
>VUYV01000030.1:5160246-5243007 GCA_008711295.1 Anarhynchus alexandrinus
TTTTTTTTTTTTTTTTTTCTTCAGGGTAGATCTTAAAGGTCCCTTCCAACCTCACTAATTCTATGATTCTATGAATCCTCAAAGTAAAGCACTGACTCATAGTACTAATCCTGTTGACAACAGGCAGAAAACATTTTACAGTAGGTTTTAGTTTAATAATTCATTAGGCTGTTAAATGTTTCCCATGCACCTCTCCTTCCAAGATGTCTTTTTATAAGTTTTTATTGCAAAGACCACTCTTTTACAACAAACCAGATTTGTGCTTATTTGTCTTCACAATTGTTTCCAGTTACATTAAGAACTGTAGTTTTAGCTGAACTTGACACAGTGAAAAACCAAACTCAGGTAGCTAGAGGACAGCAGTATGAGCAAGAGGACTGCAAGACGGAGAATGACTCAGGAAGGGAAGGACACTCCTGCAGTCTTAGTCACAGCATGCTGGTGACACTACTTGAAACATGGGAGGTACCAATTATTTTCTCCTCTTTAAGAGAAAATGGAAAAGAACTGTATTAAAAAAAAAAACCAACCCCCACACTAAAAAGCAGCAATTTCTTCACACCCTGTCAGTCAATGCTTGATCTGTACCTGGAACAGGAGGCTTTACACAGTTGCATATTTTAAATTCTATCAGGTTAGTCTAGGTGTGAATTTAGTGCATCTCTCTAAAAATCTCTGAATGAGTAAAGAATCATTATATTCCCTAAATTGCCTTTTTTTTATGCTGCTCACATTCTCAAAAATCACCATCAGATGCTATACACCACTCCTTTAAACACTCTCCGTACAATTAAAACACCTCTAATGTTTATAAACATCCTTACTTCATAGACTGGAAACTATAAGAGAGCAGAAAAGGTTGCAACTGTCAGCAGCACAGACCAATTCTGGCTCTCCAATTTAATATTTAATTTAATATTTGAAGGCCTAATGCTCCAAAGCGCATCACATTTTCGAAGTACACTGTACAAGTTCAGAATAGAGATCCTATGAATTTCAATTTCAGCCTGTGATGCTCAGACACCCTCCTGCTAGTCCGACTCCCAAGTTTCATCTCTCAAATTCTATCACCTCATTCTCTCCTGTCATCCATGTCTGAGTACTTTGGGATATCTGGGTAACAGTTGCCTACAGCCCATAAGAACTTCATGGACAAAGCAAAGAAAATCCATTGTTGAAGAACTAAAGCTCCAACTAGTCACTAACCACAAGATCATTTTCCTCTCATTAATCCTTCTCAGAACACAACTTCTTGCAACAAACAACATAGGAAAACTGACTTCCTATGCTATCTCAGCTCATGCCTAGAGCTCTCTCTCTGCTGTGGAAGGAGTTCTTGAAGGAGAGGAAACAAGCACACCATTTACACCTAAATGACTGAAAACCGTATCATAAAGCACTGCATACAAACGGCATTAAGACTACAAACAAACCAAGCTTAATTTGGAATTTTTACCTTCTTAGAGACTCTGCAACATTTAAAAAATTATTGTAGTTTTCCAAATGAAAGCAACTTTAAAACGACAGGATATCAAAAAGCTGTGCCTCCAACAGACCAGTATCAGTCTCAGTTTCATCAGCTCTAACAAGGAATTTAAAAATTCTCGAAGCAAGGACAGCCAATTTTCCTGATCCTGGAAACCACAGAGCAGAAGTATCATGTGCTTGAGATACCCAAGTTGCATGGAAAACAGCTCTGGCAGAAATCCACATGTGATAGCTCACATGACACTGCTTTGCAGAGACATACAGGGGGGCACAGTTGCATATACACAGCTGGTCCCAAAGTGTGGTAGGCTGACAGATCATGTTTTTCAAAAATCTATCTTTTCTACTCTTTGTCATGTCTATTTCTCTGTATCGATGTCAGTAACAAATACAGAGTCAGAATTTAAAGTAGGAGAATGCTTTAGTGAAATATATGATACTGTTGCAAACAAAAAGAATTTTTCAATTTGCAACCACTTCTTAAAATTATTAGACATTTTACTGAAATGAGCTGACAGCAATGTAACAGCTTTAGTTTTTCCACATAGGCAAAGAGGACAGGTAGCTTTCAGCAGAAAGCGGAAGGAAACACAGAACAGCAAAACTGAAACATCTTTGTCGGAGACATGGACAGTGGGGTCGAGAGCACCCTCAGCAAGTTTGCCGATGATACCAAGCTGTTTGGCGAGGTAGACACGCTGGAGGGGAGGGATGCCATCCAGAGGGACCTGGACAGGCTGGAGAGGTGGGCCCAAGCCAACTTCATGCAGTTCAACAAGGCCAAGTGCAAGGTCTTACATCTGGGTCGGGGCAATCCCAAGCACAATTACAGGTTGGGCGGGGAATGGCTGGAGAGCAGCACTGAGGAGAAGGACCTGGGTGTGCTGATCGACGAGAAGCTCAACATGAGCCAGCAATGTGCGATCGCAGCCCAGAAGGCCAACCGCATCCTGGGCTGCATCAAAAGAAGTGTGGCCAGCAGGGCGAGGGAGGTGATTCTGCCCCTCTACTCCACTCTCATGAGACCCCACCTGGAGTACTGCCTCCAGCTCTGGAGTCCCCAACATAAGAAGGACATGGACCTGCTGGAGCGTGTCCAGAGGAGGGCCATGAGGATGATCCGAGGGCTGGAGCACCTCTCCTATGAAGAGAGGCTGAAGGAGTTGGGGTTGTTCAGCATGGAGAAGAGAAGGCTCCAGGGAGATCTTATTGCGGCCTTCCAGTACCTAAAGGGGGCCTACAGGAGAGCTGGGGAAGGACTTTTTACTAGGGCATGTAGTGATAGGACAAGGGGCAATGGCTTCAAACTGGAAGAGGGCAGGTTTAGATTGAACATTAGGAAGAAGTTTTTCACTTTGAGGGTGGTGAGGCACTGGAACAGGTTGCCCAGAGAGGTTGTTGAGTCCCCATCCCTGGAGGTGTTCAAGGCCAGGCTGGACGTGGCCTTGGGCAACCTGGTCTAGTGGGAGGTGTCCCTGCCTATGGCAGGGGGGTTGGAACTCGATGATCTTCAAGGTCCTTTCCAACCTAAACCATTCTATGATTCTATGATTCTATGAAATGACTTATTGAAAAATTCCATTTTATGGGCTACTGTTATACTGTTTATTATTGTCTCAACATTGTGTATTCTGAATAGTAATTCTGATATTTGAAGACAGAGAATAGTTTACCTCTTGGGAGGCAACCTGCACAATATCGGAATGCTGTGAGTTTTTCTACAAGCAAACAAACAAAACCCCCCACAGAACGACCACAACAAACTCAAGACTCCATATTTGTTTCCTTCCTCAAAAGTGACCTCCATCACTTGGACATCATCCACTTTAAATACACACTGCAGCTTATTTTGTGTGCCATCAGAAAATTAATTCCCAAGAAATCGACACATTTTGGAAGGGAGTGAAAAGAAAACTCTACAGAGAAAAAACTCTCCAGAGATACAGGTCATTAACTGCCTGTGATTCTTAACTGCATTTGGAACCATTCAGCAAAATCTGTTTGATTGATTAATTTAAGGCCCTGGTTCAAAAACTGGCAGGACAAGAGTAGCTTGATGATACTGAAGCTCTGTAACTACATTAAACATTCCCTACAGGGTCGAAATTGAATGATTCATTTCTTGCTAAACGGCCAACAGTCAAACATGCTCTAGACTTCTTGATCTTCTGTCAAAAGGCCTATTTTATTCAAAAGATTTATGGCAGTATATCTAGTAAAGCATAGCTTAGGTTATAGAGAGAGAACAAGCTAGAAAAATACCACAGCAAATGCCCATCTCTACAGGGCAAGATGGAAAAAATGTCACCTAGTTCTTTGCAGAAAAATTCGTGAGCACACAGAAGAAATGTTTTATGTCCTTCTTCAGCAGGATACAAATTTTAAGCCTTAAAGCCTTTTAGAAGGTCAGATACTTCTAAATTTTTCACCTTTAAGCAGCTTACACCATGGTACTGCAACTCATTCATAACTCAGTGTAGTTGAGTTAGAACTGAATGTAACTTTCAAGATAACCACAGTCATTGACTTCAGTGAAAGATAGGGGTCATCAGTGTAAACATTTTTAAATATGCGTGATGTAGGTCTACTTAGCAGTAATTTTACTACATGATCACACTATGAAAAGCTAAGGGGGGGAAATGCTAATTATGAAAAGCAGTTTAGCCACATAATTGTGGTAACACAAAAACTGAGTGGTGAATGTCACAACTATCATTGGAAATTAGTACAGTTCAAGTTAACTCAAATGCCATCTGTAAACTGACTCCTGCAGTCTGTCTCATACTCTACACTAATTCAATAGCTGAATGGCAACAGTCATTTCTGCCAACACCTTTTTCATTTAAACACTAAGAAAAAAAAATTTCAGAAACTTCAATGCAATTTGTGTGCCAGCTTCCATTTTCAAAAAGGATTTTAGGCAGTTATGTGTCATTCCACAGACACATAAATGTAAAATCTTGGTAACATTTCCCCAAGCTGTCCTTCACACGGAAGTCTGCATTTCTGCCCGTAAAGTTCCCAAGTTCTACACATTCCCCTTCCTGTACACAGGCATTATCACTTAAGCACAGATGCTACTGAATAATTTGGCAGATAAGCCTTCTTGCGATTCTAGAAGTCCACTGGCTGTGGCTTCTCCAAGATCTAATTGGAGAGGAAATCTCTTTATATATCTACCTGTCAGAGTAGATTTTAAAATAAAACAAGTGTGGTGGCTACTCTGTGCCACCTTTTTTAAATTCATTTCCAAAAATCATTTTTGCAGTAGCAGTTTCGCAACTTCTGCATTATAGGGTGACTACCATCTTCTTTTATCTCATGAACTTAGCATTTTATACACAGTAACAATTCCAGACATCAGAGTTTAAGGCTCAGAAACAATTACTGTATGAACAAGGGCATCATAAACATAATCTGAAAACTGATGGACCTGGAATCAATTGTGATATAACCACACAGAGGGGAAACCTGAACTAGACTTGCAACATTCGAAGTAAATACTTTTAACTACTGGGCCATTAGGGTTGTGGTATCTTATCTTATAAAGTGCCAGCTGCTAGAGAGCACCTTATACTACATTTAACCACCTCCCAGGAACAAAATACTCTCTGACTATTCCCTGCTCCTTGCTCACCTTGCCAGCTCTCATTAGACATCTGTACCTCCTAGACCGATGCTGTCAATTTTAGGATGCAGCAGGTACACCAGGGGTAGAAACAGAAATGCTGATCTAAGCTCTCTTTCATGGTTTAAGTTGGTAGGGCTAACTTCAACTTCAAGCACATGAATCAGATGGATGAGACTTAAGTTTAACTACTTCATATATAATCAGAGGCTAAGCAGATGTCACAGTTAAAGTCCAGCTCAAGCTCAATATTTTAATTGCATCTCGAAAAGCTACAGCCTCCTGCCACGACTAAGTCACTTTTGAAAATACTGCTCAGTGTCTTAATACTGTAACTCCAAACTTTCCTGTCTTATTTGTCTGACACATGCATATGTTTACCTTCAGAGAAGGCTATATTTATTTGCTCAGATTTTTGCCTATGGAAAATAGATGCCTGTGAACCAGTGGGACTGTGGACAGACAGAAACACATCTGGACAGACATCTGTCAGTATTTCAGGCTTCCCTGACTACTACTGCTAGTACAGAAGTTTAACATTTTCAAATTTGTGAACTTTAAGCACTTTTTTTTGGTCACGATGTGTTTGCTTGCACTGTTTGTTGTGAATTTCATAGAGTTTCAACCTCTTTCTTTAAAAAAAAACTAAAACAGAAAACAAAGGTTTATTTCCTCCTTTTATGTAGAATTTTGTAATAAACAATTATAAAATTTCACCAGCCTTATGAAGAAAAATGTTTTAAATAGTAATTCAACATGCTATCATAACTTAACCTAGCACAATTTTTAGCTACACGTTATATGTAGGCATATACATCCACACATATATATACATATACACATATAAATATACATACATAAATACTTGAGTTATATCAGAAAATTTGAACAATTAGTGAACATCATATCAGACTCCTTTCTCCAAATAAAACAAACATTTCCACACCTAGAGCATACAAAACTTTACCTGATCAGCTGTTGTAACATCAGAAATCACAGCATCAGGGGGTCTCTTGGGTGGATTCACTGTTACCTAAAGCAAAAGTAATAGTATTAATATTTTAATGCAAAAATCTTTTATCTGTACCCATGCCAGAATACGTCAGGTATGTATAAAAAGAAAAAGCATTTACAAAGCTGTTAAAGTTCCTCCTACCCTTTCCACATTTACAGACAAATAGGAAAATGTATTTTTGCCAGAAAAAGTCTCTTACCAAGGTTAGCCGTAAAAAGGTAGCAATCCTGAGGCATCAGACCTGGCTAACAGTTACACGTTATAGCTGATCAGTTTGATTGCATTTCTTCCAAACTATCCAAAAATGCTCAAGCAAGAATTATTCACTCAGAAAAAATAGTTGTCTCATAGAACATTAATGGTTTGAAACATAGAAATGAAAATGAAGCTTTTAAAATAACACTTTAAAAAGCGCAACGGAGTACAAAATTATTTACTACCTCACTCACAGACGACATCACTTTTTTCTTTTGTTTTTACAATTACATGCTGCATATTAAACCCCACTTTCTTGTAAAAAGCAGTTCCTGGTGCAATGTATTGAAGATACAAACTTTACCAACAAACTGACACAGAACATCCTAGATTACAATAAATACAAAGAACACCATAACCAATTCAAATCTATTAAAGTAGCTGAAATATTTTTTCCCCCTCTCCTTCTTGGGTTTTTAAAACAAACCAAATAAAGCCCAAACAAAGAGAAACTGGCATAAGCTCTAAAATGAAAGGAAGCTACTTCACTCTTACCTGTACTAATTCTACTTAATCTTAGTTCGTGTAAGCTCTTCACCAAAGAAAAAAGAAATTAAAAGAAACTGAGTGCTGCGTAATTTCACATCTAAAACTGGCAAAGGCTCTTTTCTGTTTTAACAGCAGAGCAAAGCCATGTCTTGGGTGGAAGACTTCATAACACTACTCCTGTTTTTGTCACTTCAGAGAACCACAACGAACCTACACACTAATCAGCTTGGTAACACGGACACTAGCTAACATGCTTTCAAAACAAGAATGGCTTGCCAATCTATTTCCAGTTGGTTTAAAGAAACTCAACCTGACCTACCGAGCCATTAAGACATTAAAACTAGCCAACATATGAATAATTAAGGAAACCTCTCTGTCAGTAGGGCAAGAAAACCCCAACTGAAGAGGAGAGACATGACTTGCACAATGTGTTGCTTATCATAGACCTCAACTTGGAAATTTGTTCTTAGTTTGCAGAAACAATAAATGTGCAAAGTGACAAAAAGACACATTCTAAAATACATCTGATCAGCTTGGGATTTCTTTTTGGCACAGAGGGACTTTAAAGTCTTTTTAATTGGGAAGGTCTGCAAAGACAAAGCAGGAAAATCTATTGTTTGAAACTGACCTCTTGCATGAAGAGGCCTCTGTTGAATTTGCTATCACTGTGTTGTCTTAACTAGACTACATTTTGTTTTCTTCTATCACAAGAAGGGCTGCTGCCTGAAACAGGTTTTCTTTATATTTTAAAATGTAAAATAATTTATATAGCATTCTCATACTTCACTAAATACAGCGACAAAGTTGCAGATGCCTGAAGTGCAACATTTAACTAAAAAGTGGCAGGCACTACACTGGACTCACTGACGCCACCACTACAGATTAGCAACATTTCCTTTGAACCTCTATTTTTTTCCATGCGCTATCGTAAAATCTGATTGATGGAATCCTTTATTCTTCCATAAAGACCTTTATGCACTGTCTGCAATAATATTCTGTAAATTTTTTATACTCCACAGAGGCTTTTCCCATTTCTCTCTGAAGCAGTGAGCATTTCAAGATTTGATTTGTAAAGTTATGTAAGTGAAAACTTCTATATAATTGATACAGTTTTAAGTCAAAAAACTTTTAAGTTTGCATCCAAAAATCCCAAAGAACATTACCTACAGTATTACATTTGTACAAAACCTAGGTATTTCATTATAAATTTTCAAAAATACTGATCTTAAAACAGCCGCTATTCAATTGATCGCTTATTACTGTAGTGCCTCAAGGCTCTAGTTCATAGTAACAATATTTGGTCATAACTGGCACTACCTTTAAACATAGTATTGAAGGAGAAAATAGTTCTATGTCAGGTACCTGACATATAAGGTCATGCATTTGGACATACACACTATGCGTTCATGTGACATTGTTTTCATTTGCTAAATCTCTCCCAAAATGCAGGAGTTCCACTCCACTGGAAGTGAGAAACTATAAGGCTACACTTTTCCTCTTCCTGCTTTCCAAACCTCTTTCATGCAGACACATAGATTTATAGAGAGCTACACCTAGAGACCTCTTCTAGAAATTGCAGGTTCAAACCTAACACCACACATTTAAGTACTTCTCAGCTGTTTAAGCTAGCCTTTTTTTTAAGCTAGCCTTTTTACTAGAGCAATATCTTACAATATTAACATATGATCATACCTATTTGCACAAATTTAACTCATCAAAAACAAGTTACTAAACTAAACATGAACACTCACTGTATACATACACATACAAGTATCACTAGGAATCAATTTATTTTTAAATATAAATAGCCCTCACACCCCCTTAAACAGAAGCAACGAAAATCTCTGAGGTGGAGCAGCACTGTAATGTTAAACTGACAACACACAGATCATGTATTCCCAATTGGAGATGTAAGCACCGAGGCAGAAATTGAAATGTGATCATGACAGCAGAGCTGAGACAGGTTTAAATCAGGACTCCGTTATGAGTCTAGTTGGCACAATCCAACAGCTCTGTAGCAGGCCCCTAGACAAAGTATCTAAAATCTCAACTTAGTCACTCTCTGATGCGCATGCTCAAAAAAGAGTAGCCAAAAAAATCCGCTCTTAAAGCTATATATATCAGAGGTCAAGCTCCTCAAATCTACTTGAGAAAACCAAGACTTATAAATAAAAGCCACTTCTCTGTTCTTGTTCTGATCTAAGAGGTCTATAAAAATTTTTCAGATCAAGAGTTGATTGAGAAAATAAAACCTCTCCCCAGTTAGCTTTAAGAAGAAATTAGTAACCTTCCTCATCTGTTAATTTATGGAGAGCGTGACTGAGAGTAACTAAATACATAAAATCAAAACACATAAAGTTTCTTTTGTTTGCAAAGCTTACATTTGGGCTTCATAAAACCAAGAGTCAATAAGAACCTTGCCAAATTGGACAGCTGAACTGACAGCATTTTCCATCTGACCTACAGAAGTAGGATTTTAAGGAATTTAGCACAGCCCAAAGCACAACATGTAGCAGATTTTACCACTTCTATGGAATTAACAGGGTCAAATTGGGTGAGATTACAGCCTGCTACACTGTTGACTTCAAAAGACCCTGTTCTAAAAGATCTAATACAAACCCCTAAAGAAGCATTCTGTCCACATCATCATGCATTTTATATGAATTTCAACTTTATTTTAACTGCAGACATCATTTTCCAATTCCAAGTACACAGAATTTAGATTCTAAACATTTTCCAGTGAATCTCCTAGTCTCTTTTCCATTAGGATATTCCGTATCTGTAACTTCAAATATTTGAATGCAGGTATATCTCATCAGTTGCATGTTTAGCAATTCACTTTTCTCCCTAATTGTCAGGACAAAAATCATTGGTTTCCCAGGCCCTGAAGAGTACCTTTTCACTCAGGCTTTTCAGTGCACATAAGTATTTAAATTCCATTTGAGTTTGTACTTCCACACTGCTCAAATGTTAGTTTCTCCTTCCTAGTTGATATAGCAAACATTTCTCTTGCAGTGCTGACAGAAGTTTTTGTATAGTTTTTTTCTAAAAAAATATGAATATGCATGAATTTACCTTGGCCTTTTCTGATGTCCGTTTTCCACCAAATCCCCCAGCTCCAACGAAAAACAAAGAGAACTGATTATAACACACTAGGTCCTTTCCACAATAGGTATTCACTGAAAGACAACAAAACAGGAAGGTCATATATTGTCTTCAATCTCCTTTTTCATATAGCTGGCATGTGTTGTTACAACAGAAATGTTCAACTTCAAACATAACAAAGCTCATTTTAGCAACTAAAGAGACAATGATCAAACTTTCATGTTGCACTGTTGCAAGTCACTTCCTGACTAGTGAAGACTAATGACCTGTTTCAAATAACATTATCATTAATTTTACCAATATGAAAGCATTAAAATTAAGAAAAAAGTTATCAAAACACTGATGGCATTCAAAGTGCTAAAAATATCTGACAACTGAGTGCTCAAATTAGTATTTATTTCAGCATCTCACACTGCATTGGCCATTTATTTAAATATGACAAAATTGTGCCATAAAATATGATGTATTAGAAGCTATTAAGAATCCCTAGCGTGTAAAGCGCATTACCAACTCATACAAAAAGTGGTACTAGTACCTTGTATGAAAAGAGCTCCAGAGCAAGCTTGAATTTAAGGTCATCTGTTCCTTCTTTTGAAGACGCTAAACTTCTTACACTGAATTGAGATTCAGCTTCCTATTTCCAGTTCATGCCTATTCTACTGCCTTACACTGAAATTTACAGTATTAGTAATAAATTTCATTTCCAGTTCCGGAAGAAATTTAAAACACAGTAAGACTCTGCTTACAAAAAGAACTTTTGCATGCTGCGGAAACAGACAGGCTTAATGTTAGCCCACTATGGAAGCAAAACACAGCTAGGAGGAACAAAATGATAGTAAAGACCTTTTTACAGTTTTATCTGTATAATGAAGGAAGAAATCCTCAAGAGTGTTTAGAGATTCACTGTCTATTAACCTACTCTTGTAGCCTAATTTCCCAAGGGACCTTGGTATATCCACAACTAAAGATATAAAAATTCTGAAAACAACTTAGCAACTTCCAGAGACATTCTGATCCTTTAACTTGGATACAAGAGGAAGGAAATGGGGGTTTGTTTTGTTTAGAAAAGGATAATGCAGACATAAAAAAAGAACACAGGACATGCTCTTAAAGATGGCTGCTCTGCAGATGAGTCTACACAACACATACTTATGACTAACCTTTGTACAGCCACCCCACAAAACACATGCGCACATGTGCACACACACACCCTTCCTGAAGGGTGGCAGAAGCTAAAATGACTGCCTTCAGATAGGACGAGATAGTATTACTGAAGAACTCTGTTCAGTTTGCGTAGTGCACTATTCCACCTACATAGGAAAAAAAACAATCCTTCTCTGAAATCATCTTCCAAAGAGTGTTCTTATATCAGTACGTTAACTGCACTAGAACAACTACATTATACATTTACACAGCTATTGCTAATTAGCTCATTTCTCAGCTCTCATCAAGCTTTAATAAGCTCACAGTCTTTACTGTGGAAAGGCTGGCGGTTATTGGTACAGCTAGTTAAAAACCGAGCCTGTCAATTTTACTGCATCCCCTCCAAAAATTACAAACCTTCTTACCATCTATAAGCAAGACTGCTCCTGATCCTTTGTCGAGAACGTCAGCAACAGTTGAAACTGATGTTAATTCTCCTGGAAGAACAGAACATGTACATGTTGTGAGGTTTTGTTTCAGGAATGAAGTCCGTAGATCCCTTCCTTACTAACAATAATAATAATGGTCATAATAATCATAGTAGTTGTCATAGTAATCACAATCATCATGATTTGAATAAAAGTGTCTGGCAATATGCAAATCTTGGTTTGCGGGTGTGAGGGATTTTTTTTTTTTAGGTTTTGGGTTTTTTTTTTAATAGAATCTTGCTACAGTTTATGTATTCAGAGCTAAACACAAATCACATTTTAGACTCAAACACATCACTAATTTCAAAGATAGCTCCAATCACTTGCGGATTGTCCACAAATTTCAAGAGGGCTGAGCCAACCACAGTTCTACAGAAAAGAAGCTCAGCTCAGAGCCTGGGCCTGTGCATTTATAAAGTTTGTCTCTAAAGAGGTTCTTGCTCTAGAGAGATATGTAACCATATATATTTACATGATCAGCCTACGGAATGGAAAAGTCTTTATGAAGTCCTGGTAATCCACTCTTAATTATCAGACTTCTTTGAAGTTAATGTAACTTCCACACATCTCCTTTTTGTTTCAACAAGAAATTATGCCATTTATCTGTTGCTTGCAAGATTTTTTTTCCTTCTACACTCTGGAAAAGTTAATTATTAGAAACTACTAATGAAGAAACCCAGACACATGCATGCATATCCTGAATGAGTCTAATGAGCACCTCTCAAGTGTTATAATCTGGGAAAACACAGCCATCTGCGAAAACAGCTTGCTAGTGCAGTAACTAGTATCTCGAGAATTCTGACAGGAAGAAAAATAATTGTTTTTTAGCCTCCTCATTGAGATGTTCATTCCTCCTTCACATACATAATTTAAATCTTATCCTCTTATAGGCACGCAGATGCAAACAATGTTGAAAGATTTTTAGGTAAACATCCCGAAAGTTCTATGATACAACCTTAGAGAAAGAATTAAAAGTTCTGCTCATAAGTATCAAATTGTATGAGTAATACACCAGCATGTAGTGCATTTGCTTATTATATAGATTAGGCATGAGTTTACTAAGTATATTACACAAAAGCAACACCTGATTCCAATAACACAGAGTTTCAGAATTCCTTCAATAATCCAACAGGTTGCCTCTCTTCTCCCCCAACCTTTGTGACAAGAATATGCAAAAAATCCACTTGGAAACAGAGCTTCCATATTTCCATCGGTATGGCTACAGGAACTGCTGTCATACTGAAACACAAATCAGCAACACAAAAGGACTGACCTGAGGTTGGTAATGGTTTATACAGTTCCAGATATTGCTCCCCATGCAGCATCTATGTAAAGAAAGGCAGCGCTGTAAGAACAATCAATATATTCTATTGCTTCCCCCATCACAATTACAAGGAAATATACAGTCATTTTAGAAAGTGTTCAGAACAAACAAACGAAAAAAAACCCTGCAAGTTTTTTGTTTTGTTTTTCCAATTTCATCCCCAACAGAAAATATTTTCAAAGAAAGTCTTAAGCTTTTGTGGTTTAATAAAAGCACAGCAAACGCAAATTAAAATTTAACAAAAAATTGACCATACCATCTTAGGAAGATACAGGTTATACAAGTGAAGTAAATGAATAATTTCTTAAGATGTAAGAATATAAAACGCTGAACTTTCATTTTCTAGAATCATAGAATCATAAAGGTTGGAAGGGACCTCTAAGAGCATCAAGTCCAACCATCAACAACACTGCCAAAACCACCACTAAGTCATGTCCCTAAGCACCACATCTACCCATCTTTTGAATACCTCCAGGGATGATGACTCAACCACTTCCCTGGGCAGCCTGTTCCAATGCTTGATAACTCTTTTGGTGAAAGTTTTTTTCCTAATATCCAATCTAAACCTCCCCTGGTGTAGCTTGAAGTCGTTTCCTGTTGTCCCATCATTTGCTACTTGGGAGAAGAGCTCGACCCCCACCTCACCACAACCTCCTTTCAGGTAGTTGTAGAGAGCAATAAGGTCTCCCCTCAGCCTCCTTTTCTCCAGACTAAACAAGCCCAGTTCCCTCAGCTGCTCCTCATAAGGATTGTGCTCCAGACCCCTCACTAGCTTTGTTGCCCTTCTCTGGACACACTCGAGAATCTCAATCGTATAATCATAGAATGGTTTAGGTTGGAAGGGACCTTGAAGATCACCTAGTCTCAACCCCCCTGCCATGGGCAGAGACACCTCCCACTAAACCAGGTTGCTCAAAGTCCCATCCATCCTGAACACTTCCAGCGGTGGGGCATCCACAACTTCCCTGGGCAACTTGTGCCAGTGCACCACCCTCAGAGTAAAGAATTTCTTCCTGGTATCTAATCTAAATCTACCCTCTTCCATTTTAAAGCCATTATCCCTCATCCTATAACTACATGCCCTTGTGAAAAGTCCCTCTCCAGTTTTCTTTTAGGCCCCCTTCAGATACTGGAAGGCCACTATAAGGTCTCCCCGGAGCCTTCTCTTCTCCAGGCTGAACAACCCCAACTCTCTCAGCCTATCTTCAGAGGAGAGGTGTGCTCCCCACTCTGATCATCTTCGTGGCCCTCCTTTGGACCCACTCCAACAGTGTCCTTTTTATGCTGAGGACTCCAGAGACGGATACAATATTCCACCTGTGGTCTCACGAGAGCCCAGTAGAGCGGCAGAATCAACTGCCTCCACCTGCTGGCCACTCTTCTCTTGACGCAGCCCAGGATACAGTTGGCCTTCTGGGTTGTGAGTGCACAGTGCCAGCTCATGTTGAGCTTCTCATCCACCAACACCCCCAAGTCCTTCTCCTCAAGGCTGCTCTCAATCCATTCTCCACCCAGCCTGTATTTGTGCATGGGACTGCCCTGGCCCACATGCCTTTCTTGTAGTGAGGGGCCCAAAACTGAACACATCATTCAAGATGAAGCCTTACCAGTGCCGAGCAGAGGGGGGTGATCATAAAAGGAACTTATTAATATTACATACTAATTAAAGTCACCTTATAGTTATATAAAGCACAAACAGAAATAGATACTTAACTCTTACATACCTTTGCGAGATCAATATTTAGTCCTGGAAGAGAAGGAACACCATCAAACATCGAAGTCTGAGCAGGAATTACTCCAAAGCTAGGTAGACAGCAGAACTCTTCACTTCCTTCAAAGAGAAATTTTAGGTGATCTGGATCCTTTGTTGACATGCCCACACCAAGGGCATACAAAATAGGCTCTAAGTGAGTATATCTATACACGTTGGTAGCCAATTCCCGGCCAACAATGCTTGCCTGAAAATTAAAAGCCAGTATAAAATAAAAATCTGTAATAGTTAATATTGCACTTGCATTCTTTCTATAATTCTCATATCAAACAAAATTCACATTTGAGCATTTTCTTTATAGTTACATGTAAACATAAAGCATGAGTAATAAATATACCATAAAATATTAATGTATGTTTTGCAGTACAAGCAACCCTAATGTAATCCATTATATTTTGCTGCAAACAATTTACTTCAAGAATAAGTAACTTCATACAGCTCCGCTCCCAACAATGCATAAGAATTTTTCTAAAACAAACCACAAATTAAATAAATTAATACTGTAATAAGATTGAAAGATGGAAATATTATCTATCTATAGGGAAGGAACCAAAGCAAAACCACATTGCCCAACAAGACCCATTCCCTGACCCTTTTCTGAATGCTAAAAGAGGCTTACAGAACTTACAAGCACTTCCATTCTACATCATTCAGTCTATCTAGCCTTAAGTTTTCCCATCATCAATAAGAAAAATAAAGAGTGAAATCTGTAGATGTTTCTTATTCTGCTTCCTCATTTCACACCTTACTTTTTGCAGACAGGAAGCCAAAATAGAAGCTGATCAGCAACACAAGTGTCTCTGCTCACGGTTTTCACCTAACCTTGAGTGTATGTGGTAGGCAGAGGTACTTACCGTGTTAACAGATGAAGAGACCACTGATCCAGAGCTTGTTGAATTCATAGAAACACTGCCTTGAGACTCTATCTGACTTAGAGCATCGTTCAATACACTTATGGACTCTAGAGAAAGAATTTGAAAAAAAATCACTTATAGTCATAAATGAGACACTCCAGTTAAGACACACAACAAACATGCCAGCAAATGAGATATAGCCTGGTACTTCTCAATTAATTTTTAAATACATGTACATCGGCAAATTGTGCATAGTGCTGCATTTTACAGGTATCTACACAACAGCTGATGATAAGTGATCTCTACACTGGTTCCATCAGTTCTGCACCCAGCAGTCAACCATGACATGTATCTAATTCAAGTGCCTGAAACACAACTGGTGTTATATGTCAGCATTCAAGCCAAGAGAACTATGTCAGAAAATAATTTTAGTCCTTGAACTGTAGTGTTAAGGAAAAGATAATGAGCATTACATTTCAACTGTCCCAGAAGTAAACATCTGAAAATTACCACTTTTCTTATCTTGAAAATTATTTGCAATACAAGTAACAGGTCTCACCTCCTGGCGGTTACCCTCTTCCCCAAGTCACATAAATAAATAAAAAAAGTAAGTCTGAGGATGGAACAATGCCAAGATTACAAGCCAGATGATGCATGGCTGAGATACAGAACTCAGATAAGGTAAAGGCAGGCCATAAAGGACAGCTTGCTTCTTGAAGCTCAATGTGGCTAAAATCAATATTAAACATTAGAAAGAATCAAACAGAAAGCAGTAAGAATCGTGCACAGAAAAATAAAAAAGTGTTTAAATCAGAGGAGCACAAAATCATTACTTAACTACCTTTACCTGGGAGCCGCTCCCTTCCACTTCAAAACCCCTTTACCCATACTGACTTGCATTGTTGCTCAGACTAAAACCTGTTGTTCTATTGCAAAGCACTCCTGTAAATATCCTGCAGGTTAGCTGCACACCCTCTTGCAGAATCTTGATTTCCTAAACTATTTCTTGCTTCCCAGTCTCACTGCCAGAATCATCAAAATGTTTTATTTGTGGCCTGAATTTCATGAACAAAACGGAGCATCTACGAAATAAACATACGTTGTCACCTCTTCTACCAAAGACAAGCTTTATCTTTGGGTACAAGCACTGTCATAACATGACATGAGGTTATGACGTTTATGTAACCTGAAAATGTGCAAAACGAGATTTGTAATTTATAAGAAGCCTTTAAAAGGTTATCCCTTTTTTCATTCACTAAATGAATGAAGGAAAAGCAATACTGAGCTGCTGGGAGAAGTTACTGTTTCAACCTTTCTTGCATGAACCAAAGGCAGACTTTCACATTCCTTTAAAATCTTCAAGGGAAAATACAGCTTTGACCTCCAAGTAAACCTGAATGTCTCCTCAGCTTTTCATGTCCACAACCCCTTTCCATGCAGGAACGTAACTACAATTCTTAATGGTGAATTCTGAAGAGAAGATTACCAACATGTATTCTACCTGCAATAATGTCATTAAGACGAACAGTATAAGGGCAACCTGTAATTTAATAATGGTGCAGAATACTACAATCCCCTTTTCAAAGAACTTTCTTCCAGAATGTGTATGACTGGACTCTCAAATTGGACAGCTGGCAAGTGTCTGGCTGAACACTAAGGATATCATGGAAGAGTTTGGGTTGGAAGGGACCTTTAGAGGTCATCTAGTCCAACCCCCCTGCAATGAGCAGGGACATTGTCCACTAGATCAGGTTGCTCAAAGCCCCATCTAACCTGCTCTTGAATGTTTGCAGGGATGGGCATCTACCACCTCTCTGGGCAATCTGTTTCAGTGTTTCACCACCCTCATTGTAAAAAATATCTTTGTTATATCTAGTCTGAATCTACCCTATTTCAGTTTAAAACCATTACCCCTTGTCCTATCACTACAGGCCCTGCTAAGAAGTTTGTACCCATCTTTCTTATAAGCTTTCTTTAAGTACTGAAAGGCCACAGTAAGGTCTCCCTGTAGCCTCCTGCAGGCTGAACAATGCCAACTTTCTCAGCCTTTCCTTTTATGAGAGGTGTTCCATCCTTCTGACCATTTTCATAGCCCCCCTCTGGACCAGCTCCAACAGGTCCTTCCAGTGCTGAGGACTCCAGAGCTGAACACAGTACTCCAAGTGGGGTCTCACCAGAGCAGAGTAGAGGGGCAGAATCACCTCTCTCCTCCTGCTGGCCATGCTTCTTTTAATGCAGCCCAGGATACAGTTGGCCTTCTGGGCTGCACATTGCCAGCTCATGTCCAGCTTTGCATCCACCGGTACCCCCAAGTCCTTCTCCACAGGACACTGCTCTCAATCCCTTCATCCCCCAGCCTGTATTGATATCGGGGGTTGCCCTGACCCAGATGCAGGACCTTGCACTTGGCCTTGTTGAACTTCATTAATTTGTCCAGTTCCCTCTGAATGGCATCCCATCCCTCAGGCATGTCAACCGCACCACTCAGCTTGGTGTCTGTCACCTGCAAACTTGCTGAGGGTGCACTTGACCCCACAGTCTACATCACTGATGAAGATATTAAACAGCACGGATCCCAATACAGAGCCCTGAGGGACTCCACTCGTCGTAATCTCCGTCTAGACATTGAGTTGTTGACCAATACTCTCTGGATGCAACCATCCAACCAATTCCTCATCCACCAAAGAGTCCACCCATCAAATCAGTATTTCCCCAGTTTACAGGGAAGGATGTTGTGGGGGACCGATGTCAAAGGCCTTACAACAGTCCAGACAGACAACACCCATAGCTCTACCCTTGTCCACTAATGTAATCACTCCATCACAGAAAGCGAATACATTGGTCAGGAAGGACCTGCCCTTGGTGAAGCCATGCTGGTTGTCTCAAATCACCTCCCTGTCCTCCATGTGCCTTAGCACAGCTTCTAGGAGGACCTGTTCCACAGTCTTCCCAGGCACAGAGGTGAGGTTGACAGGTCTGTAGTTCCCAGGGTCCTCCTTTCTACCCATTTTAAAATGTGATATGTGTTGTTGTTCACCCCTAACATCAAAGGCCTCATGAAAAATGGTTTTTTAAGACTTTGGCCTACTGTTATATTTGTAATCAGCAACTGCACTTAAGCTGGATCGTACCAGAATCATTTAGTAACACTTCCATTGATTTTCAAATTGTATGCAAAAAAACCCTGTCTTTAATGATGGAATGTTCTTTCAAGGACTCCTGGGTCTATTTCTTTTTATCTGTGACAGATATCAACCGCATGAGGTACATCTATGGTTCTAGGCCAGAATTTCTCGAGAGGTATCAGCATAAAGTGTATGCTATGCTTTATGTTTCAAGGTTGTTTTCATCCTTTAATATCAAAGCTACTTTCAAGATGCCACCCCTTTGGGTTGCCTGAAAAGCTTAAGCAAGCTATTAGAATATCACCAAATACAGGCACCAAAGCTCTTATTACTTTTTTTTTTTTAATAAAGAAAGTGGAAAAAATTTTAATTTCTTTTCTTCCCCCTGAATTACTATGTTACAGAACTTTTCTGGTTAAGAATCTCAGTGCTGACGTATTTCTTTCATCTTCCAGGGCCTGCTAGAGCAGCATGCAACTGAAATGTCTCAGCATTTTTTTTTATTTCAGTCTTCACTGCTCTTCTGCTGCCTGGAAAAAGAAACTGGGCTAGTATAGCATTAGATTTACAGTAACATTCTAACAGTTGACCAGCTACAAATCTTTGAGGGTTACACCTTCAAAGAAAGAGTAAACTAGATGATTGCATTAAGAAGTACAAAGGTTTTGATCAAATACATTGCTACGAGCTAACAATGCAATATGAGAGTGCCAAGAAAGAAAGAAAGATGAAACATTACAAAATTACTTATAACTGAAGTTTGGACACTGATAAGGATGGTTTCAACCCTCTTTATTTTGCATTCATTTTGACTACTGAAAGAGATGGGGAGGGAAGTACAGAGTGGTACATGAGTTTTCAGTCATGTAAACACACAAAGATATCTGAAATCAACGTTTCGGGAGTAGACTTAACTGTGACAATTTGTACTTTTAAATATATGACTCTACAAGCTGACTAAGGTTCTTCTAAGATCCAAGAAATAGATAAAAGGATATAATTTAGGCAAAAACAACTTATCTTTCTGGGGAACCTGTTCCATGGCCTCACCACCCTCAGAGCAAAGAATTTCTTCCTAATATCTCATCTAAATCTACCCTCTTTCAGTTTAAAACTGTTATCCCTTGTCCTTTCACTACACTCCCTGATAAAGAGCCCCTCCCCACCTCTCCTTTAGGCCCCCTTTAAGTACTGGAAGGCCACTAAACAAACCCAGGAGGAAACCTTTTCATTAATATAATTATTTTTAATATTGGTTTGGGGGTATTTTTTAAGGTTGTTATACTGTCAGTGAACTCTAAAAACCTTCAATATCCACTACCCCAGCATGGTCTGCTATTATAGAGCAAAGAAATAGCAGACAGCAGGGAAAGATTAACCTGAAGAGCAAAGGTTGAAAACAGTCATGGCAAATCCCATCTCCTTCCAAAAATTTCCTCTCACTTTCCAATTAGAGCACATTGCATGTGAACCATACCCCTTAACTATGGAGGGAACAGCACCAGTGTTTAAACCCTTTTTAAACACATATGAAGAAAGCTGAAATTCAAGCTAGGATAGCTTTCTTCTTACACAAATTTTTTCTTTTATACCCACAAAGTATACATGCATACACACTTGCCTTCTATGTGTTTTATATTCATTTGCTCTATACCACAGATAAGCTTTTGGAATGTGCCAAAAGTCAGCCAGTGAGAACACACAAGTTGTTTTCTGTACCTAGACAGCTTCTAAGAGAATTAAAAATGCATGTGAACGTAACAGATTACAGACCTCTAAAATACTAGATTTAACTGAAACTGGCTTGTATCTTCACAACAGAGGAGGAAATCGAGACAAAGAGAGATTGCCTTATATGGGTGACAGACATAATTAATTTTATTTTCCTAGATAACAAAACAACTAAATATACTAACCTATGCAACACATACTACAGAATGCTGTATACAGTACACAATCTAGAAGATGGAGATCGTTGTCTTCCACCTATCTCACAACACAATTTGATTACTCCCTTTGCATAACAGTAAGAATTGGTCTAGAACACAAGAGCAAGTAATGCACTGTGGAGGCAAGGGCTACTGGATCTAGCTTTGTCTGAGAGGGAATACAAGGAGACAATACGCCAACATGTAGCTAAAGGTGCAACTGTGATCTACTGCAAATCCATGAATCTTCTGTATCACATTTAATTTGGTCTTTCTGCTTATGCACAGGCACAGGAGCCCAGGACCTCTTAGTATCTCAAAACACGGAATCATGTTACCCTGTCAGCTCACTAGATCCAGCTGCAAATGAGAGCCTGAACAATATTTTTCTAGTGCTAGTTAATCCAAGTCACATTATTCTGCAATTGCTACTGCCTAAGGGCTTACAGGGAGCTGGTTATAGTGACTCACTGATGTACAATGTAAGTTGATTCTGCGTTCTTGCCTTAAGGATCTGATCATGCCCTGCTTATCTTCTTGAAAGATTTCTAGCTTGTTCTGATGTGGCACGAGGTAAGCTAAAACTATTATTTGAGTTTAATCATTGTAAGAAAGAACATCATGATGCAAATTAGGAAAAAGCTCTAACACCTAAGTCACTGCAGATTCACTGCTGCCTCAGAGGCAGTGACATAGAATCACAGAATCATAGAATGGTTTAGGTTGGAAAGGACCTTAAAGATCATCGAGTTCCAAACCCCCTGCCATAGGCAGAGACACCTCCCACTAGACCAGGCTGCTCAAAGCCCCATCCAGTCTGGCCTTAAACACCTCCAGGGATGGAGCTTCCACAGCTTCTCTGGGCAACATTTTCATGTTGCGCTAAGTAGGTGATTACCTTTCAGTCCTGGTAAAAGGAATGTAGGAGAACATACACCACCAAAACTACATCTTCCACTTCTTCAACTTCCAAAGGCCTAAATTCTCACATAGCTTCTTAATAAAAAGTCTGTTCTCAGATTTTTCTGTTGTTAAAAAGACATCGCATAGTGAATGCACAAGTAATCATTATCATTTGCTAGTTAACAGGACTATACCTGAAACTGCATGGGAGTACACAGGAACCGCCAGAACTTCTCCAAGTACATTAAGGACTAAGCCTGAAAGCTTTGGGAATAACTACACAGGACATTCAAAGACACCTGAGGCATTAAAAGGAAAGTGAAACGGCAGGCATAGTCAGTTACACCAAGTGTGTCAGATGGGGGTAAGGGAACGAGTTTGGGCAAACGACTGTATTGCACAATCAGCAGCCACTCGTCTAGAAAAACGCGGGGTAACTACCAAGAAAGATTGCTTTACAGGCACATTATCATGATACCTGAGAAACTTCAATGAGTTACTGAATTAATATCAATTGCCAAATCAAGTGACAGTTAGCTACTTCCTATTAACTAAAAATACACAAATCCTATAAAATTATATTCTGGTATGCAAACAAGAGTTTTTTAGCTTGTTTCAGTCTACATGACAAGAGAACAAGTTAAGACTACAAACTGAAGAAATGCTTAAAAAAAGTAAAAAAAAATAGTAAAAAAAAAATAGAAAGAAAAATTTGGATCTCTTTACTTAAACTGGTTTTAAGAAAAATCATTCAATGTTTTTATTTTTTAAAAGACCACCACTAAAACATAAAGATGAGACAGTACTTCCATTTAGTCTTCAAGAGTTCATTGTTACACATGTAAGGAAAATTACCTTTAAAAAACCCCAACTAACTGACAGATGAAGCTCCTACATTTTTGTAATCTAGAACGAATAAAGTCAAACTGCTCTCATCAGTATGCCCAAATTATGAAACAAGACTAATATCTCCGATTATGATATTTTCTACTATATTACAAGCAAATAATTTATCTAATTGGTATTTTTTTATAACCACACATAATAGTTAGTACATGATTGCTCTTCACAGCATCAAATTACTTAAATTAATGAAATCTGGGAGAGCTTTAGCTTGCAGATATTAGGTATTGTAGCTTTTCATTTTTAATGCAAATACTCTAATTAGTTTCCCTTATTTAACAGTTGAATACCTTCAAGCAATAAAGTGGAGACTTTGGCAGTAGAAAAAACTTTTAATATAGAATTGAAAACACCATTCAGCTAACTTCCTCACAATTTTCCCCAACCCTTCTGCTGATTCTCACATACAACAAACAAATCCAAGAGTTTTCATTCAGCCTGGCAGTATCTATGGCTTGATGTCACCTCAAACCAGGACACACTGAAAGGACAATGCCATATTTTGGCTAAACTCATAACAAAAGCTAAGGCATGTACACTGCATGGGAGACCCATGCTAATGTGATGTCTACAATTTCCTGACTTTAGAAACCTGCCGTGTTGTATTGTAAGCACACTTACTTCAGAAGTTCAAAATCTTGTCCAATTTTAGTAAGGTGATATTAAACTACTGTATGGCTGGTTACATTCCTCTACTGCAATCTGAGGGAAAGGACAACGCGTCCCCTATACTGATGTTTAGTTTAGGCATCCAAAACAACATCCCTAAAGTTTTAACAAAATGCTCTAATGGATTTCAGGACCAACAGCTTAAACATCTACTGTGTATGTAAGTATCTTTGAAATTCAACTGGCATTGCACATAAGGATGCCTCTTTAACTTAAATGCCAACATTTCCTGATTTGACAAATACTCAATCTTTGACCTAAATAACAGCATGCGTAATAACAAAACAACCATCAGTGATACTAAGCACATGTAACTTCCACTAACAAACTAAAGGATCTCTCTACTGAGAGATCTTGGAAAGCAGTCAGGAAAATTAGTCTGTATGGCTCATTTATGAACTATGACAACTATGGATCTAAATAAAGGGAGACGTAAGACAACAAAGAGAAAGCCTGGAAGATGAAAGAGAAGCACATACGGCAGCAGGAAAGATCTGAGCCATTTTGGTTTAAAAAAAAAAACAAAACGAAACAAATAATGGGAAGGAACAAAGAAAGTAAACAAGGCATTGGAATAGACAGTCATCTTGGTCACCAGCCAAGGGGTGATATCACCCAGGAACACAAAGCAGTAAGGAAGAACTTCTTTGCTGTGTTACACCAAATGACTTAACCAGAGACCTTTTTGGTATGGAAATGTCTACCAAAAAAAAAAAAGATTCCAGGACTGAAAACAAAATACAATCTCTCTATTACATGGCTACTACCTGTATGTAGGTGCAATCAAATAAAACACTGCCATTAGTCTGGCTGCAATACATAAAATGACAGTGATGTTGCTTCCGTGGCAACTCTTAAGAAAGATAAAATTGTCTTAATTCTAAAGGTAAGAACACAAAAGCTTCCTTCAAAAGATCTGACTGTACTGAAACAGTAAGTGATTAACGTTACACGTTTACAAGAGAATTCACTGGTTCAGTAGACTTCTGGACTAAAGTTTCAGCAAATGTCTGACAAGAAAGCATTCTCTTATAAGCTTTGCTTGCCCCAACTATCCACATTACCAAAGTCTCCTTTACCTTGGATACTTCTGGGTTTGCTGGCGTTATCAAAGTCACAGACCTTCTCCCATTTATCTCTCACTGCTTCAGGTGTCATTGGCTGATTCTTTCCTCTGACGATAGCACCCAAGGATCGCTCCCAGCGCACTAATGGGAAACAAGAGCCAGAGAGTTCAAATAACAAAGAAACTTTTAGTTTCTTTAGATCACTTTCACCTAGGCCACTACTTTCAACACAGTATAAAAAAGGGTTATAAGTACTCCAATTTAACTCACCAGCATAACTTCAAACTGGACTAAAAGGGCTCACCACTTTTAACTAACATTTAGAAAAGCAATGGCCCATGGCTTTAATGAAATTTAAAACCAAAACAGACTGATTAGTCTCTGAAAATATTACATCAGTTTTAGAAGGGTTCTGTCTAGTAAAAAGTTGTAGTTAGTATGTACCTACAGACATTCTCTTCTGACATGATTTTGGTTCCTAATGCTTACAAATCTTCTGAAAACCTTGGAAAACTATAGGGGAAATGTGAAAACCACTTCTTATATATGAAAAAACGTTAATACCAGTAGCCAGCATTTCCAAATGGTCCCTGAAGTTGTATTTCAATACTGTAACTTGAAAGAAACTGGTAAGGCAAATGTGAAAGCAGTTCTGGAAGGATACAGACTTCCTGGATTGCAACTAATCCTAAATCTGTCATGTTGGTTTTGCTTTTAATTAGCAATAGACAATAAATAAGGCCATACTGGTACTTCATTAACAACTTGTTTTCATTTTAAAGACTTCAACAGTAGCCACTATATGATGAAAAATGGTATTTTATTTTGAGCAGAGAAGAGAAGGCACAGCTCTTCGGCTGTATTAAAACTCAACTCCTCATGGAGGGCAGCAAGAGGTTTTACGTTGCTGCCCCAATTTGTTTAATTTATTTAATAGACTACCTGGGAAAAGCTATTCCAGTGCCACCAGAACATTTACAGTTAGAAATGTGCAAAACCCTCATCAAGTGAGCAAAAAAATGTTTTGGAAGAAGGAGGAACCACTTCTTGAAATAATGGCCCTACTTCCAACCCACTGGTGATATTCACATAGGCTGAAAAGTCCTCGAACAGTTCAGGAAAGTAATGCTGGTATTAGGTTCAATAAATTTAGGAAAAAACTTAAGACATTTCACACATTGAATTAACTTTTCCACTTTCTACTGATTCAAGCCTTCAGTATTGTCTGCGAGTTTTTTTAATGTTCATATTTAAGCTAGTTACTGGAATCACTCAAGGAAAATACTTAGGTAGATTAGCTACTGGTTATTAAGAAGCCTAATTGCCTCAACATGATAATGCATATCAGTAGCATTTTTATAAAAGTACAAATAAAGGTGGAAAGCAACCAAAAAGCAGCCTGTTTACCAGCACGTGCTATTTTTATACAATGAAAAATTGAAGTTATCAGGAAAAGGCAGCAATGTATACTTAGTACCAAAAATGGAGATTCTTCTTGACTTCAATTATACCCTTGAGATGCAAGAGTAGAGGTTACTTAGGCAGATTTTCAGTTACTATTAGTCAGCTCAAAAGCGTAACAAAGCTTTTTTTTCTTTTTTTTGCTAATCTTCTCTCCCTAAATAAAAATGTCTTGAGCAGAGGTTAACTAAAAAGACAATTTGCACACTTCTGTTGTCATTTCAAAACACAAAATCAATCCTGCAACACAAAGTACTTACATTTTCCAATCCATCCGGCTCCCACCTGCCCAGAGAAAAGAAAATCATCAGCTTACCACGTTACAAAGCAAAGTTTTGGTAATGTAGGGAAACAAAACTATACTTCTGAACAAACTTAACATAATAAAAATTTCTGAATTACTGCTGGTTGTATTTAACAGTTTAGTTGATCACTGGAACATGAGCAACATAAAGCTCTAAGAACAAGATAACAGCGTCCAACCAATTTAGGGGCTGGCAGTTTGATCAGGATACATAAAATGTATTCCGCAACTAAGTAATTCATGCTTCTTGCAAGTTGCTTTCTGTGTTTGATTTAGAAAGCAAAAACTTCTTTTGAAGTAGTTGCTTCAGTACCTTTTCAAACTTATAAGGGTACAATAAGAATTGTAACAATCAAATTAGTATATTTTGAGCACACATCAGAATTTGACAAGGTTGTTACTGCCTGATGTGCTTGTCATATACAGCAGACTGGGGTCAACATTTCTTTTGTCTATGCTGAGTATGTAAGTCTCAGATGATAATTCAGTTTCAGCAAAAAGGTTAAGACTGGACAGGCTAAAGCAAATTATTGATTTTTGGGGAAGGGGAAAAGGGAGGGAATGAGGAGGAAGAAAGGGAAAATAAAAAAATTACCTCAAACAGACTGCCATTCTCTGCACAGCTCTCGTGGCAAAGCCAAACAACTAAGGGAGCAACATACTCCGGTTTGAAAGCATCAACAAGATCTAGAGCAAAAGGGAGGGGGAAATCATAAAATAGAAATACTGTATGACTTCACCAAATTATTCTTACTCTTAACACCTTCTGATGAACACTAGAGCTAGGCAGAATTTAACCAACAGCGTTCTGCCATGTAAAGAAAGGACAAATGAAATGAAACATTTGAAGATTCATTAAATACGAACAACTCATGAGACGCGTGTATGCCTCCAAACCCAATGACATTGGCTGTCAGCCAGACAGATGAAAGACTGTCTAAATGTTGGGAACACTGCCACGTGCAGACTGCAAAGCCAGGTGCCTACCTAAATTTCTATCTGACAGGCAGCCTGAAACAAGGACAAGCCAGCTAGACACAATCCTGACGGAGATGTATCTGAGCAATTTCCCTTTTAATTTGCTAGTCAGTTATAAGGAAAAGACAAATGCTGATATTTCCAACTGAGACATCGGGAATTATCAGGCCTGCTAAATTTATATATCAATTGTATTTTGGCACATCATTGTAATCTGGCACAAGAGAAATATATCTGAAAATGGAGATATTGTCAGAGCAGAGTGTGGTTGTCCAGGCAGCTCTTACCACACTGTCTGGAAAGAAAAAATAACTTTGTTTAATTTCCTTTTCCAGCTTTTAGAATATTATTCTAAAAACAGCAATAGGTACATAGCTGGTCCTCAGCTAAAGGTCAGCAAGCATTTTCAAATATAGCCTGACAGATGAAGAGCTGGGAAAGTTCAGCATTACAGGTAATTCTTTAATAGCCAAGCTGAAGTAATAGAAATTCATTTTTAGAAATTCCACAAAGGTAAAATGAAATCGAACTCCACTTAATATGGCATGTTGTAAAAGCCTTAAGCTTTTCTAAGGTATTTCATTTTATGCCACACACTATTTAGTCTCAAAAATTAGCACTAGACTGTTATGACTAATGGTATTAATCCACTATTAAATGAATTATGAAATAGGTGGTTGAAGTTTAAAAAAACACACAAAAGATGCAAACTACATTTACAGTTCTAGCAAAAACAACAATAAGTGGGCCAAGCTGAACATACGTAACTGTGGCAATGAAAAAGCATAGGTGCTTGCAGACATCTAAAGGTGAACGGGAAAGTACTGACTAAGATAACAAGAATAGTTTGATAAGACATATGAAAATGTTTTTAAAGTTGTGGTGTCCAAACCTTTTAAGAGCATTTGAAAAACTAGACAGGGAGGGAGGGAGCGAGGTAAGAATTAAATTAAAAGAGCTCTATCTTATAGGGAGACCAAAGGTTCTCACTCTTCTTAAAATGACTAGGAAAGAAAGTTAGGAGGTGTCTTTATCACCTACGTAAATATCTTCAGGAAATTCCAGCTTCTGAACTCCACTTAACATTTCAGGAACTCATGGCTGCAAGCTTAATGAACTTGACTCTTCTGTAAGTGCAATAAATCCCTGGAACCTACAACCTATAGAGGTGCTAGATTTCCTGATCACTTGGATTATTTAGACCTAAACCAGGATACTTTACACAGAACTTAATTAGTCAAACAAAATCATGCATTCAATCCATGCACAAATGTATAAAATATATTACTCTTCAGTATCTTGTGTATCAGTCTGAAAAACATAATGATTCCCCTGGCTTTGAAATAACCTTATCACTAAGGAAAAGAAGGGTGGGAGGAAAATTAAATAGGCTGATTCTAGACAACATTGAAAGTAATTTCCTTTTACAGGCTTTTTTTTCCAATTATTTTTGTTTCTTCTGGTCATTTGCCAAAGTAGTTAGTCCCTCTACTTATCCTAAATTTACAGTTTACACACAGCTGTCTCCTACAACATTCTTTATACTGACTTCCCAATGCAATACTCTATAAAATCTGTTCAAGCATTCAAAGATTAGAAACTGCAATGAAGAAAAACATAATATATTAGGCAACTCAGTTTATTATCATGTACTGCTGATCATGTAATGAAGAAGTACACACATGACATGTTGTGCAAAAACTGGTATTTTGCAATTAGACAATATTGTATCAAGTGCAGACACCCAATTCCACATCTGATGAAACAAACAAGCCTTTCCACTACTGTAGGAGGATCTTGGAAGAGACTATAATTAAAGAGCCTTGCCCCATGAAATTGCTCTTGTGAATTACAAAAACTGCTTCTTGTCTTGTGGCAGAAAATAAGAATTCCTTACAACAGACAAAGTAAGTACATTGACAAGTTCAGACAGTAGGAGTAATGAATTAGCAGTGTAGGAAGTATAAAGGATTTGCATTTTCTACAAGATAAGAAAGTTAGCTGTGCTTCAATTCACTGAAAAATATCAGTACGTGTGGACTCTAAATGATTCACCTTGTGGCATGACAGTCTGGGTCAGTCTGGATCCAGCAGTAGGAGCAATTGTGTTGCAGTGGATGTTATACTTCCGGCCTTCAATTGCAATTGTGTTTGAAAGACCCAAAAGACCAAGTTTTGCAGCACTGTAGTTTGCCTGACCAAAGTTTCCATATATTCCAGCAGCTGACGAAGTCATAATTATTCTTAGGTGAGGAGAGAAGAGAAAAAAAAAATGTCAATGAGTGCTTCCAAGTTGTTTAATTCTACACAACAGCATTTTCCTGCTTTGGCATTATATTCTCCATATTCCACAAAAGAAGTGTGCAAATAAGAAAACATTATTTGTTGCTTCTGCTAACAAGCAGGTGCCTTTTTTATGTTTGATACCAAACATCTGAAAAATCCTGAAGCATTTTCATATTAGCAGAAAACTAACAAAATCATGAGCCTTTCTGAGTTATACTGCAAAACTAGGATATATTCTGTGACAACAGGGTACAGTACAGAGAAAAGTATTTTCTTTTCATGTTCTAACCGCGCTTCAAGTGGCATTATTCTAATAACTAACAAATGGCTTAATTGGTCAGAAGAAAAATATTTTATTGAAAATTACTTCACCTTAATATCTACCTGGTAATATGTGAAGATGCACCCTTACAGAATTTACATTCAAAGAATCTTAATGTGCATTAAACACATGCAGGCAGTAGACAGCGAAGTCTTGCCCTTTGCTGTCGCCTAACAATATTGCTGTGGAGATGACTGAACTGCTCACAAGAAAGCTCTAAAACCACTGTAGTTCATAGCTGGTTTTGGGCAAGAAAACATTGTGCTGCATGTCTTTTCATAAATTGGAATTCAAAAGAAAAGTGTCTACACCTTCACTTTTAAAAGAAGCCTTATCAGAATCTGTTCCAATCTACTGTTAACACACTGCATAGTTGGGATCAAAATCTATTTCATTTTTATTATTTGCCTCACTGGCAATCAACCACTGTTTTTAATGTAAATAAAGAGAGTTACAAGTACTGGCTCAACATGATCAAGATGAAAAAACCTACAAAATCTATACAAAGCAGGCATTTTGCAGATGGCACAAATCTATACTTACAACTGCGGAAGCACTCGCTACTACTGTTATATGAGCAAATGCAGAAAAGGAGCCAAGGGAAGCGTGTTCCTAAATGGATGCAACTCATAGACTCTAGCCATGTAATCTGCCTGCTGATCTCTTCTCTTATCCTTACAGTTCAGTTCCCTGGACAACAGTGAATGTCAGTTTGGTTACAGAATGACAAAGAAGCTCATATAGCTTTCAACATGTGGGTATGGTTGTTAAGATTAATATAATCACGTTAGTGTTTTGATAAGGAAGAACAAAAGTGAAAAAACTTAAATGTCTGAATTCCCTGCACTCTTTCAGCTAACAGTAACACATACCAAAATAGACTAAGAACACTCCCACAACTTCAAAGGCAAGTACAGTTGTCCAAAGGGGAAAAAAACCCAAACCAAAATCAACCCCAAACAGAAGTCCAAGACTCACAAGCAGAACTGCATGTACCCGTAACTTGAGTAAGAAGCACCAGGAGAAGAATCCCTCGGACTTGCAATAACATACAATTAACAAACATTTCTAACCAGTCCTCTTGAAAATAAATGGTATTTCTATAACGCTACAGCTCCTGTCTGGGATATTCACATCTATACGGAAAAAACCTTTAAGCATTTGGCTGGGGAGTCAGTGGGGGAAGAACTGAAAGGATAAAGGCTTACACACTTGGACTGATTTTCTTTCATCCCAGTGACAGTGAAAGAAAAGGACAAAAAACTTCTCCTTCACTGTCAGGGCATGTATCAGTCTGTTATATCCCACTGAAAAAGAAAAAAAAAAAAAGAAGACAAATTTTTACCTGCCGAATTTCTGATTTTTCATATGATTCCATGCAGCTCGGGTGACCAGGAACGATCCCCTCAAATGAATTCTATGAATTATATCTAGGGACAAATTAATGTAGGTTTAATAATTCAAGGATTTCATCTCCCAACTTGACATACACCATTTGTTTCTTCTTCATGACAAAAACTGCACTCTCTTCATGCTCTCAAACTGTTACTAAAAAAGTGGTGGGCTTTTTTTTTTTTCTTTTTCATAGATCATTTCGAAGTGCTTGCCTGGACATAGACTGATCATCTCTCCTACCTCTTGGATGGAGCTCTCCAGTATACAATTCACGAGCATTCAAATTTCCTGCACTTAAGCATGGTCAAACAAGAACTACAGAATCTAGACCATCTTTGCAAAAGTCTGCTCAGCTGCCTACCATCTCACTGAAGGTTCCACCTGTTCTTCTGTCCCTTGGCACATCAGCTTGCTTTCCTCTGTTGCTAGTTCTGGGTCTTGTAAGCCTGTTTAGTATTCAGCCAGACAGTGCTGGCACTAGGAGTGTGTTCTGCTCACAAAAACTATTGTGTGTGTTTCACATGGCTCTTTTTTGTATTCCACTCAGCAACTAGGAGCAGCAGCTAGAGCCTTTTTTCCCCTTTGGAACTACGTACACCTACCATGCATTGCAGCACAGATCTGGTTTGCAATCTGAACACAAGCAGCTTACTACTAAGCTTTCAGGGCAAAAGGTAATTCTCTGATCTGGCATAGACAGCTCTCCCTGCCTTCTCTTCTTCCTTGTGCCAATGGGAGGGATGTACCTTTCATCTGTCACACAGGAAGCACATTTTAAAGTTTATCAACTTACCCCAATCTTCATCACTTATCCGAACAAATGAACGGTCTCTTAGGATCCTAAAATGCATCATTAGGAGAACAAAACAAAACAAACAAAAAGAAAAGATGAACAGGTGTTTACACAAAAGTGACAGCCCACAATCAAACAGGAAAATCCCTCCAGACTTACTCACCCAGCATTGTTTATAACGATATCTGGGGGAAAAAAAAAAAAAAGAAACTAAGTGAATGCACTAATAAAACAGAATTTTGTTTTTCTATTTTTCTCCCACTTCTAAAAAAATTATGTAGACAAGAACACTGCACACATACAAAATATTACTTTTCTATAGTGCCTTGTCTCGAATAGTGGAACTCTACCACTGGACAATAATTAAGACAAGACAAAATACTTCAGTACAGGCAAGCCTCGGCCTGCCAACGGAACAAAGTCTGACAGGAAGGTATAGCTGAGAAGTCCTGGCTACCTGGGAACACAATACCTGCAGATGTAAAACTGCACAGTTTTGCAGCTTGCTTTGAATTCCACAGTACTCCCAGTTATGCAGTTTGTGCCACCATCTTTGCTTCAGTAAGCCCAAATGATAAGTGGAAGAACCACAGAGTCACAGAGCCACTAAAGCAACCCAGATCACAACAATTTTTGGTCAAATATTTAATTTGGTTCCTGTTGGCTTCGATCACATGTACTTTTAGCCATTTAACCCTGAGTTAAAAATCACAAACTTCACAATTAAACAGTGGCAATCACACGGAAAAGAGGAACATTACTTTTTAGATAAAATACCTCAAGCTCTTTAATTTGTGTTAAAGCACTTTGATCTTCACATAGGAAAAAGAGCTTCCAAACCATGACAGAGCATCTCTGACTCTTCAGCAACATTATTTATCCTAATTTTATGCTGTGCAGCTAGTTATAAACACTTGATGAACTCTGTGCTTTGAGACAGAAATTGTTAACCATTTCTAAATTACCAAAATTCTGACAGGCAGGAAAACAAAAATCATATATTGAGCTTTAAAGTTCAGCTAAAAATTACCAAAAAGACAGAAAAATTGCCCATTCAGATTTAAAGTGGAAAGCCCCCGGTTTGGGTTCCACAAAGTAAGGGCATCAAGGGTTGACAAGTTCTACTGTTGTCAGTTGCACTGTTTATAATGGCTCTGCATTTGCAAACAAGTTACAACAAGAATTAAGCAACGGTACCTATCCTCCCAAAAGCCTCAAGTGCTGTCTTCACAAGCTTTTCACCATCTTCTACTGAATCTGTGAAAAAAGAGTATGAATTTTCAAGTAAAATGAACTTGCTACACTGCACTTCCAGGATATTAACAACTAATTCCACCCAGCTAAGAAAAATAATTTGTGTACAACCCCAATATAAAATAAATTCAAATTCAGCCATTATTTGCATGTGGCCTAAAGCAAATCCCACACAGTAAGCTGACATGGCACAATGCTTGCCATTGCAAGAAAAATAAGCAGCTAAACAAATCATCCGTTCCCATTTTGCCTCTGACAACTGCAGATGATGAGTTTCTTAGTATTTCAATGTTAAGAAATCATATGAAAGAAAAGGGCATTACTAAACAAGCATTAATTAAAAAAGCAATTTATGCACTTGCCCTTAGCATCTGTCTCCCTACTCCACGTTACAACTATTTAATTTATATGGTATTGGCAAGCTGGCAGTAGTCCTTTATGAAGTCATGCCACCTTGTCATACAACAAGTCTACTACTCCTATAGATAACGCATGACACTAGTCTAGAAGAATAACATACCATAATTAGGTACTGCTTTCCCTCCTTTTGCTCTGATTTCGTTGACAACTTTGTCAGCAGCTGAGGAGCTCTTGCCATATCCCTTGAAATCACCTCCAAGGTCATTCACTGTGCATCACAAAGAAATTTGTCATTCAAATGGTCTCTTCACAGTCTCTCTTTATCTCATTATCACGTTGGAAGTTACAAGAAGTATTAATAAAACCTGCTGCACCTGGATCCTACCGAGAATCTCAGATGATTAGAGAAGAACAGTAGGTCACATTAATTTTTTTTAAGTAGTATAAGATACCGTTTTTGTTTTTTTTTTAATAACATGGGAAACAGAACATTTTGTTTTGGTTTTTTTTCCCTCTCCATCATGCATTCAACTTGCTTGCCCTGCCCAGTCTACCTCTCTCATTGTGTTACTGTAGTTCAGAGATTAAGATCAAGATTACACATCAATCATAGGTGATTAATTCTGGTCTCTTGTCAAACTGATATAGCTACT
Source organism: Anarhynchus alexandrinus (assembly GCA_008711295.1). Classification (NCBI taxonomy): domain Eukaryota; kingdom Metazoa; phylum Chordata; class Aves; order Charadriiformes; family Charadriidae; genus Anarhynchus; species Anarhynchus alexandrinus. Next base: position 5,194,208 of record VUYV01000030.1, read on the forward strand.
GCATGAACCGTAAGCAAGACCGAGAAGACTCTGTTCCTGTTTAATAGAGTAGCTAAAATGTTACTAGTAAGCTTCACTACAGATCAGACCAACCGGTCTGAACAAAGGGAGAAGAGCTGCTGGGGAGTTTCAGATCCTGCTCCTATAGGATAAGAGGGCCACCTGACACAGGGAGCTACTTTGTTTCCAAGCTGCTCTCTGTACTGGGGCGTGCGGCATGAATGGTAGCTGCACTGTATCATCACCACAGTTTGCTACACTGCTGTATTTGCATGTCCCACAGTTTCATGGAATTCATCAGGGGAACAAAACCAATCCCAAAAAATCCATACGCACATTATACGTGGACAAAGAATTTCAAAAAATGGTAAGAAGTATGTTTAAATGGGTGCAAAATGAAATTGTAAGAAAACCAGAATTGAGTGTGGATTTACATGCAACATTGGTATTTTGCTAAACAGTCTTTTGCTATGGTGAACTCCAGCTTTGTGCCTTCTACCTTAAGTCCTCGGGAAGCCAAACATAGTGAAATCCACAAAACAGGCAAGATATTCTTGCTGGTCTTGATAATAAACAGCAACTGTACATTTGTTGTACCATCACAAAAGGAAATAAACCCATATTGAGGAGGGTGTGGTTTTTGGGGTTTTTTTTGTGTTTGTTTTTTTTTTTTCTTTTCTTACCCTCTCCATATAAAGAGGAACATAGTTCGCAGGACACATGACAAAATCATCCTCTATCACTCAGACCAAGAAAGTTTCATCTGGAATCCTGTATTTAACTTTGTGTGCAGCACTTCAAGAGAAATGGAGAAACACTGAAGAAAATCCATAAGAGTAAATGAAAATGCGAAAGCCCAGAAGTGAGGCATGTAAAGAATAGGACAAAACCCCACAACAACAACAACCCAAACCAAAACCAAGAACCGCCTAGACAGCAGCAGGCAGAATTAAGACAAAACATGATGATATGCTCAAGTACATTAACAGACTGATGCAAAAAAGAAAGGAGACAAAATTTCCAAGCTAAATGGAACAATATCTAAGAGTTTGGACATGCAGCTAGCACAACTGAGGTGAGGCATCAGGGAAAATGTCCAAGTGTAGTGAAGCATTAGAATAGGCAACATGGGCACACTGCTCAGTCTGCAACATCAAAGATCTTTAACATGGCATTAAAGAAAAAAGCAAGTCAGGAATAGCATTAAGATTTCTAATCTGTCCTGGGAAAGAAGAGTGGACAATTTTGTGGTAAATATTTATACAAAAACATTGTTAGTCTTGTCGAGACATTACAACTCTCTAGCACACAAGTTTATACATTCATCCTTCACTTCAACAGTAATTTACTTTTAAAAGCTTAATTAAATATTTGGGGAAATTTCCAGAGTCAGCAAAGCACCTTGGGTTGAGTGGAGGCACTAACAGAGTTGAAGCAAGGAAGACCAGAGCTATTCTAGGCTTTGAAAATGATGAAATAACTCTGTGAGTGTGACAGAGAAATTAAAAAAAACCCACAAAACAACCACACCATCAAAACAACAGATAAGTAACATTATTTTAAGCTCAAGCTTTATATCATATAATTTCCATTTGAAAACATCCAGTAGAAAAGAGCCAGAGACTATAGCAGCTGTGACAGAGCACAGTTACAGTCTGAACCACAGAGAATTCCTCTAAGGCTAAGAGTGCGGTATTAGCAAATAGTGCAGAGAGCAGAAGTGCGTCTGTAGGGTGAAGTTGGTGCTGAGGACCTGACATCTACAGTACCTGTTTTTTAAAAAAATAAACCAGACCATTTTTTGCTGTAGTGTGGTGCCACAAACCAAATGCACATTTGCAATAACTTAGGTGCACTGCAAAATTGCATCTTCCAGTTTGGTTTTCAAAGGAACTCCACTCATGCACTTCAATACCATCTCACAATGCAAACAAAAATACAAATATATACAAATCAGGAGAGATGCTTCAAAAGCATGACTTCAATCTAAACTAAAACAGCAAAACAGAAGAGCCCTCAGGTAGACTGAAAAGGAAGAAACAGTAGGGTCTGGACATAATACAGGTTGCAAGGCAAAACCAAAGCACTCCTTTCCTCCTGCTTTCAACTTTTTCTGATGAGAAGCATGAAAGAGACGAAGCATGACAAAAAAGGTGGTAGCAGGAAGCCTTTGGGAGATAAGAAAAGGTAGACTTCCACTGGGTCGCACAGGTCAGTCTAACCTCACCAACAGCAACTCACTCAACAGAAAGCTGTACACAGAGAGAGATGTGGGACTGGACGGAAAAAGCTGCTGTGTTGGGACCCACTGGTTTTTCTCCAATTAGAGTATTTGATCACTGTTCTTACAACATACCTTCATTTCCATGACTTAAAAAAGGGAACTTGTTTTATAGAGAGAGGACATGAGTGTCCTATCTGCTTTAGTTAAAAAAACTCAAATCTTTACACAAGTAACTTTTAAACTCCTTAAAGTCAGAATCAGAGTAAGAAAAATAAATACAAGCACAAGGAGGTAATTGCAAAGCACTACTACAAGAAGAGGTGAAATGAGGTGCAGAGAGGTGCAAAGACAGTCAATTCTTAACTTACAGATTTAGCTATTGTGCAATAAGGCCATGAGATAAAGGAGTATTAGCTGTAGTCAGGCAATATAATACATTTTCTTTCAGATCATTCTGGAAAGTCAGAACCCCAATAGCTAGACAGAGTCAATACAATTAAACATTTAGGCTGCTTTAGACCTAATTTTTGTTAAAGAAGAACTGGAGATGAAGCATTGATGTTCCTAGTAAATAAGGTAAGTATCAAAGGTGGCAACTACCAGAAAAAAATACCTAGCTTTTTTTTTTTTTTAAGTTATCTACACAGACTTCTCATATTTAATCAATAAAGTAAAAAAAAAAATAACTTTTATGAAATTTTGTAAACTGAGATTGGGATTTTTATTAGAAAGCTACTAAAAAAAAAACCCAACAGTGAGCAAGTTCTTTTCCATAATCCGTTTAAATATTTAACCTTGAACTCATCAACAATATCTGTACAAATTCATTCATAGGCAGTCAAATGGCAATGCCAACTGTCGTAGAGTCCTCAAGAACTTAACTTAAGCTTCAGAATTAGCTTGTGGTACAGCATTTTGCATTACTAAATATTCCCTAAAGAAGGTTCAATCAAATGACTAGGAAATTATCAGAAATCCTTTACTGAGAGCTACTTGGCACTGTTATTGAGACCAGATGGCTATTCCGTGCGATGCGTTGCAGAAAGAAACAATGCAGTGCACTTTCAGCACATTCTTTGTTTTCTGGGAACTACTGACACTGCATTACATTCCAATAACTTCTTTCGTGGGAGAAGTTACTAGAAGATAACATATTCACATTTTCAAAATTTTAAAAGTTTCTGACCGGTGTTCACCTAAGCCAACGCTCTCTCTGGCCGCAACTGACAGTTAAGATTGCTATACATAGATGAAAGTCAAGTCCGGGAAATGACCTGATTCAAATTGGCTTTCCAGCAAAGATAAGACCTTGGACAAACTTGGGCAACTTGTTTCATAAGAAAATAAAGCTTAGAAGCAAAATTTATATAGCAGAAGATAAGACAGAAAACCATTAAATAACAAAGGTTAGTGTCTAAAAGGGCATGGACTGTTGAATCCGAGCTATGTGAAAAGGCAAAGGTTATTGTCTAGATCAAGTTAGTTAACATAAAACTTACCAACTACTGAAGCTCCTCTTTCAGCAAAAGCCAGAGCATATGCTCTGCCCAAACCTAGTTCAAAAAAACAAAAGTAAAAAACAAGAGATAATTTGTCTCCTGGATCACAATTCAGAGAAAAAGCTACACAGAAATGAAATGGATGAAGAAAAATGCACCAAATCAACCTTGAAGTTTCAAAATAAAACACTATTTCCCCCACCTAAGTTCAAAACATAAAAATAAATAAAAAGACAAATTGTAGACACAACCTCCAGTAAAGAGAAAAAGAAAAAATCCCCATGCTTACTCCTTGCTCTTGCACTCAACAGAACCATGAGGGAAAGCTGTCTGCTGCTGAGTTTATGCTTGTGATAGAAAAATACATTTGTAAGGCTGAAAGTTTAATGTCTTGATGTAACCTTGAAGAAGGAGGGGATGTTTCAAGTTAATTAATTACACTCTAAGTGAATAAGATACTTCCCTGGCTAAAGTTAGTCTAAGTTTTGAAGAAAAAACTGAGCAAAATTTCACTGTGACTGAAGACGTACTGACAAAACCCCTCCAATTATTTGGATACAAAGGAATCACTTAATATCACAGTTAACCAGATGCACCCATAGTTTGCCTACCATAACAGAAGACTGTCATTTTTGACTCGCATACAAATGCAAGACTCTTGCACCTTTACTCTGGCTTAGATTCTAGGCGTATTATACATTAGTTATTTGTTACAGCAAACATTTACAGAGATACTAAGCACTGTACCAGTTAAAAGTTACTGAAATCAATGACTATGATCCTTTTTTTTATTCCAAAAGAGACTGAGATTTGAATAATAAAAAGATGATCAGTCAGAGAAAAGTTTCTCAGCATGCAACAGCATCTCTCTGCCCCTCACTAAAACATTCACAGCTAGCTCTCAAAAGAAAAAACTGGAAAAAAAGGAAAACAGAACTGTTTAGACTGTTTTGAAACACACTAATCTCACACCAACAAATTGGAATTTTCCTTAACACTCCTATGAGCCTCTGCAATGGAGAGTATCACATGTGAGATGCATATACATCCACTGTCTGATGTAAACCAAGTCCAAGAAAACGTTTTTGTTTTGAAAAGCCACATAACTAAGAAGTGCACAAAACCCAGACCATGCTATATGTGCCGGTATTCTTAATTGGCAAGCAAGGACTGAATGCTTAAGAATCAAAACTAATCTTAAAAAAAACCCACAAACTTGAATCTTATAAAAAATGACAATCCTGCATGACAGGCAGGAACACTACTTCACAAGGGATTTGCCCAAAGTGGAAAGAAACTACTGTATTTTTTTAGATGTCTGTGTGTGTGAAAACAGGTCTCACTTCAAAACAAATTAGTGATCCAGATGTTTTAAATAAATTCCCAGCTCTGATCTGTTCAGTGGCATCCAATTCAAAAATCAACACTGACAAACAATGCTATTAGCAGTGCAGTCTAACTACAGTGCTGTAAACAAAATAAAAGCAAAACAAGGACTAATCTGAAGTTAGCAGGGCTTCCCTTTATCTTGGCTTAAATTTAACCCAGAGCTTATCAAAAATCTATTGTGAAATGAAACATCTAAGGACAGTTTTCCCTGTTAACAAACTATTTTCAAGCAGCCTAATACTGGAAGTATAACACTAACTGTACCCACACTTACGACCAGCAATTTTTGCTCCAAGCAGTGCTTTTTAGAAGCTTTGTTGTTGTCAGTGTTTTTGTTTTCCCAATAGCCAAGGTCTTAACCTGTTCTTCAATGAGACTTGTTATATAGAGAGAAGCATATAAATACAGGTCTGGTAAAAGCTGAAAAGCAGCATGCTAAGATCTGGCCTCAATTATTCTCAGTTTTGTCACCTCCAGGTGACATGAGTGGACTGTTCAGTGCTTTCCACAAAATCTCATATTCTTGGTCCTTCTCCGCAAGACATCACATAATCTAGGCACCCAAAATGACTCCTCTGGCTACGTGCAGCTCCACAAGAAAAGAGCAAGCCTTCACTGGAGGAAGCCAGAACCTTCTTAGAGGATGGCAGAACAAGCTCCTTCAGCAGTTCATCACAACTACAAACTTTGCCTCTCTCTGGTGCACACTCACAGCTCATATCTTCGCTGGAAGTACCAGAGAAGGCAAAATTCAGAAGAAAAAAAAAAAGGGGGGGGGGGGGGAACAACCCAACCCAAAAAACAACCAACCCCACACCACCACAACAACAAATACAAAAACATTTCCTGGCAAAACCAAGCATTCCACTGCAGAACCACCTCCCCTGCAGAGGCCAGGCCCGCAGCCCACCAACAGCACAGGCCAGCCCTGCTGCTGAAAGAAACCTCTCCCCACCCTTCCACCCCCCTCCCTGCTGCCCTCTCCCCAGCGCCTCCAGACTGCCTCCCAGGAGGAGGTCAGGGAAGGCAGCAGCGGGTCGGAGGCTGCTTTCCTGGCACATGTCAAACCCCTGCTGGAGCAGCACTGCGCCAGACCGCCCAAGTTACAAGCGTCAATCGCTAGGTCCAAGGCAAAACTGGAAGGAATTAGGATACCAAAACACTTCGTGAAGCAGGACATCCACGACTGACTGCTGCGAAGCAGTTTAACCCCGCCTGGGCATTTAAAGAGCAGAAAGCGCGCATTTGGAGGCAGTACTAACGTGCTGATCTTCAGCAGTACCGGGGCTCAGATCAACCCGCAGCAGCTCCAAGGCCCGGCGAGAGGCACGGCGGTAACCCCTGTACAGCCTTGGCACCGCCACGGCCGCCCTGACGGGACAGGGCCACCACCTGACAGGGCCGCCGCGGGGCCCGGCCTCCCCCAGCGCGCCGCGCCTCCTTCCCGCCGGCACGTCTCCCTCTTCTCCGCGGGGGAGGGGAAAAAAAAATACCCCATTTTTAACGAGTGGAGCCCTCACAGACGTCCCCGGCTGCCACCGGAGGGGCTGCCACCGGAGGGGCTTGCCACCGGAGGGCACCTGTCAGGGCCGCGGGGTGTCCGCCTCGCCCTCCCTCCCACGGGAAGCCCCGCCACAGACCCAGCCGCCCCCTGCGGGGGCAGAAACCCCCGCCACACCCCACCCCGGGACGAACACCTCACCTCCTCCAGCGCCAGTCACCAGCACCACCCGCCCGTCAAACCTCAGCCCCGCCGCCATAGCGCTCCACTGCCCTGCGCTCCACTGCGCGGCCCGGCCCCCGCTGACAGGGGAGGGCAGGGGAGGGGAGGGCGGCGGGGGCGGAGCGGAGGACGGCACTGCGCATGCGCCGTAACCGCCCCCGCCCGCTGCCCTCTGGGGAGCGTAGTGCGGAGTGCAGCGCGCTGAGGGGAGGCGGGAGCGCGGCCCCGGGGCGGGGGGAGGCGGTGGTTTTCGGGCTCCAGCTCCGCCCGCGCACCGTATTTCCATACCTTCCCGGGCGAGGCCGGCTGCTGGTGAAACGCGGGGGTTTTAACAGGCGAGCTGGTCTGTCCTGCCCCACGGCGGGCGCCGCTGGGCAGGGTGGATGTCAAGAACAGGCCGCCTGAATGTAGACATCACGCCTCCGTTTAAAATTAATCTTTATTTATTTTTTTTAATATTAATCTTAGGCTCTATGCTGTGTTGGTTTGCTTTTGGTTGGGTTTTTTTTTTCTTTATTTACTATTTCCTAATCCAAATCGCTGCTTGCAGCCGTTGCTCCCCTGGTTGTGGGAGTTCTTTAGATGGAACAATTAATGTGAAATATATGACCGTCCCCTTCCCCCCTCCCGCCTCAGGTTTTGCCTCTCCGTGTGTGGAAGGCTGTCCCGGGTGTCTGTGCTCAAGTGCTGATATTGGGGGGTGGGGGAGGGGGGACGGGGGGACGGACTGCAGGGGCAGCTTCTGTGAGGAAAGGCCGTGTCTGCCCTGTGCTGGACGCAGACGGTTCCAGCCGGCTCCAGCCAACCCACCGCAGGGCACTGCTGAGCCCTGCAAGCGGGAGAGTGGTGAACATAGTTCAGAAAGTGTAAAAAAACACTGCACGGCGGTTGTGGGAGAGAAGAGTGAGAAAACAGAGAGAAACAGCCCTGCAGACACGCAGGTCAGTGAAGAGGGGAGGGGGACGAGGTGCTCCAGGTGCCTCAGCAGAGATTCACCTGAAGACCATGGTGAGGCAGGCTGTCCCCTTGCAGCCCACAGAGGCCCGCGCTGGAGCAGATATCCCACTGCACCCCACGGAGGCCCACGGTGAAGCAGATATCCCCCTGCACCCCANATGTCAAGAACAGGCCGCCTGAATGTAGACATCACGCCTCCGTTTAAAATTAATCTTTATTTATTTTTTTTAATATTAATCTTAGGCTCTATGCTGTGTTGGTTTGCTTTTGGTTGGGTTTTTTTTTTCTTTATTTACTATTTCCTAATCCAAATCGCTGCTTGCAGCCGTTGCTCCCCTGGTTGTGGGAGTTCTTTAGATGGAACAATTAATGTGAAATATATGACCGTCCCCTTCCCCCCTCCCGCCTCAGGTTTTGCCTCTCCGTGTGTGGAAGGCTGTCCCGGGTGTCTGTGCTCAAGTGCTGATATTGGGGGGTGGGGGAGGGGGGACGGGGGGACGGACTGCAGGGGCAGCTTCTGTGAGGAAAGGCCGTGTCTGCCCTGTGCTGGACGCAGACGGTTCCAGCCGGCTCCAGCCAACCCACCGCAGGGCACTGCTGAGCCCTGCAAGCGGGAGAGTGGTGAACATAGTTCAGAAAGTGTAAAAAAACACTGCACGGCGGTTGTGGGAGAGAAGAGTGAGAAAACAGAGAGAAACAGCCCTGCAGACACGCAGGTCAGTGAAGAGGGGAGGGGGACGAGGTGCTCCAGGTGCCTCAGCAGAGATTCACCTGAAGACCATGGTGAGGCAGGCTGTCCCCTTGCAGCCCACAGAGGCCCGCGCTGGAGCAGATATCCCACTGCACCCCACGGAGGCCCACGGTGAAGCAGATATCCCCCTGCACCCCATGGATGCCCACGGTGGAGAAGATATCCCCCTGCAGCCCACGGAGGCCCACTGTGGAGCAGATATACCCCTGCAGCTCACGGACGCCCACTGTGGACCAGATATCCCCCTGCAGCCCATGGAGGTCCACGGTGGAGCAGGTTTTCTGGCAGGAGCTGTGACCCCACAGGGGACCCACCTTGGAGCAGTCTGTACCCCGTGGAGAGGACCCAGGAAGAACTGCAGCCCGTGGGAGTGACCCCATGGTGAAGCAGGGGAACAGTGTGAGGAGGAAGGAGTAGCAGAAATGGTTGTATTTTGTGGAACCAGCTGGTGGGTTAAGTAGGAATGAACATGGCTGTTCATTATGTCATTGCAGGCATGGTGTAGTGTGAGACGGTGTCATTAAGAATGTAATTGTACTGGAGTTTCATAGGGCCACCAGTCTGGGTCTCAGTGTAGATCTAGTTAGGATTTTCCAGTATTACCCACCCAACTCAGGTGATGATAAACTTTATCTGAACTACAGACAAAGATCTTGTGGAGCTATTCCTTCTTAACTTGCTCAGTCTCTTGGCTGACTGAGAGCACCATAAGGCTGAGCCTTTGGGAGTTGTAAACTCCCTGCTTCTTTGCATTGTCTGTCTTAAATATAGGAGGTGTCTCAGGGAACAGAGGATGGTGTAAGCAGTGCCCAGAATTCAGAGCAGCTGACTAGCTTATTTTGTTGGAGAAATCGTCTACATACTCCCTCTGCACAGAAGAACTTTAATTCATGATTAACCTTTCTTGTACAGCTTGTAAAGTTTGGATTATTTCTGGAGCTATTGGAAAGAAAAATTGGTTTTGCTGCAGATTATCTCCTTGGCTGTTAGTGCTTTACTGTCTACACTTAAAGAGAGGTGATAGTTACACGAGTGATAGCTATTTGAAGAGTTCCAAACTAGAATAAATTAGCATTTCTGGCCTCAAGTAGTCTGTAACACTTACTCCTTTAGAAGTATTAAGAACAGAGATGTATTGCCTGTGATTTTATTACATGCAATTCAAGTTGAACAGAGAAATAGCGTTGAATACTATCATTGCAATTTACAGTTTGGGCACTAGAGGGAGCATTGTGCTACAGTAAAACTGACTTTTACAGATACCACACTAGAAGTCACGAAATTATTATACGACAAACCTAAAAAAGACTTATGCACAGATAGAGTCAAAGGGACACTGCTTTTCATATATGCTGGTTTTACTTAGCCAATAGATTCACTGGCGTGGTGGCATTCTTCTGGCTGTATAGGCACATTATGAGCATGCACTGGAAACTACAAAAAAATTGTCCTGGAGGCAGGTAAGGGAACACAAGACAGGAAGATAGTCTACAAAAAGTCACGGGTTTTAAGTATGGGAAATATTGTTGAATGTGCACAGAAATAACCCCTTGCACTGGCTATGTGCTATTCTGGCACTGTATTAATCAGCACAAAATACCCTCACAACTAATTACACTTCCAAAGTTTGCCTATTTCATTTGAATGCAGCTCAACACGAGAGCAAACTTCCCAACAGGGAGAGGCACGGTGGAGTTGGCTGTGTATTGCAGAGAGAACATCACCGATCGTGATTTGTCTGTCCTACGCTCGACAGTAGGAGGAAGCTCTGTCCCGGGAGGGCATAGCTGTGAGTCAGTTTGCAACTGCTCCTCCTGAGGAAGTTAACAGATTGAGCTCCATAACCATGCGTGAGCTTTGGTTCGGCCTCAACACTCAATATTTTGTTTATTGTTGCTACACTGTGGGATTGGGCTCCCACTGGGGAGAAGAGAAGGAAGTCTCCAGGACAAGAGCGGTGCTGGCTGACCCCTCACCACAACCGTGACGCACAGTGCACCTTTAAAGGTAGAGTGCTCAGAAGAGAGCCTTGCACTGATGCAGTGTGTAGCCAGCGTGGTCTCTATCTGCTGAGTATTCTGTACCCTTATTTGCTCCCACGTGTTTATTAGGGGGGGTTAGGGGCTTGTTTCTGTACTGTCCAGTAAACTTAAGATGTAATTTTTTAGGGTAGGGCAATGCATACAAACTAACAGCACAAATACTCAGCTTAGTCAATTGTGCATACACGTCTGGAAACATCTAGTTCAGACTGGAAATACTCACAGGAAGTAATGTGGTCATCCTTACACCGCCAAATTTATTTGCGTAATCCTTTATATAATTGTGTCTCTCTAAAGCAGCATAGTTTTGTGTGCATGGCTAGAAACGAGTCCTAGGAGAACTTAGTTAATTTTTGGTGCTTGTTCTGGCCTCTGACATGATCTTGAACAGGCCATTTCAGCCTTTCAGGTTCCATAGTCTTCCATGTCCTGTTTTTTTTAGATAAAGGGCTATTCAAGGAAAGGGGTCTACTCTCGAATTTGCGTGGAAGCTAGTGGTTACGTGCCCCAAGTAAGATCGACCCTGAGGTACTTCTATAGCGTAGTTTGTTCTTTAGTTAGCTAACAAACAGGCCTTGTTAACAAGTCAGGACCTTTTATAGCTACCTCATTTTGCTGCCTAGACTAAGATTAGAATCAGCACAGAGTTCACAATTAAAAACAATAAGTAAAGTTGGAGTTTCCTCAACAGATTTTTTTTCTGGAAAACACAACAGAAAGTGTACTGGAATGAAAGTACATCACTTTTATATTTTATGTTTCTAAAGTGAAACCTGTCTGTATTACAAAGATCCAAAATACAAAGAACCACTCAGAATGGAAAGGGGTTTGATGGGTTCCCTCAACAGTCAGAAATTATTTGTTCCAAAAATCATACAGCTACCATGAAATACTTGCATCGGTCTGAAACAAGGCATGAGGGCAAAACAGACCCACTGTAAACCAAAGCAGGGTGGCGTTAGGTGGAAAATTGAGTGGAGTAGGTGTCAAGCCAGAAACCAATAGCAGGTGTCAAACTGAGTTTTGTATGAGTGAGCTGTAGTGGGAGATTAATAGCAGGATATCCAGATTCCAGACTCAGCCAGACAGGGTTTAAAGTGGTTGAAACCGAAATAAGTGAGTCAGAAAGGAAGACCAAATCTACTTTATTTTGTATCTTAGTGAACAGTGTGAAGTAGCTTATATTTACCATTAGCTCTTTTACTGACAGCAGGCTTTTTACACCAGGAAAAATTTGCCAAAACTGCCAAGCAGTACTTTGTTATACTGAGTATGATTATGTTTTTTTCTGTTATGCTTCAGTGCCTAGAGCAAGTAAGTTCTTTTCTACACAGTGGATTATAAACAGTGAATTTTCATGTTGAGCACTAAAACAAATTTTCTGTAAGTTCTTAAGTAATTCTTTTGACTAACAGGTTAGATAACTGGGTGTTTTTTGGCTTTGTCTCTTTTATAAACTTGGGGTTGCATGTGTTGTGGATGCTGCAGGGAGTCCTAATTCCATTGAAAGTGTTTTCTACTATCTGCTGTTGTAGATGGTGAGAGCCTTTGAACCTTTTATTCAGGGGGAATAAAAGAATTGACTGACTTGCTTTTACTCTGTATTTTTTAATGTTGCTAAAAGATCTGTTTTGATCATAAGGCTCACTTTCAAGTACTTTATTTGCTTTCTAAATGGTTTTCCTCATCGAGATTTGTAGAGGCCTATTCACTGGGAGCAAAGATCTGTCTATAAACATGACTAAAGGGGGCAACCTGATGTTTCTTGCCATGACCAACAACTAGATACTGAATCCATGTTAAAAACTGTGGCATCCTTCACTGAACACTACAAAAGCATGGCCTACAACAGATGGTACCTCCTCACAGCCTTGGTGCTGTAGAAGTCCCTGGGGTTTTGAAGACAAGATGTTTTCTGCTGTGACCAAAGAGGCCTCGCTTGCAGCCAGGTCATCGACCCCATTTCCTCTCTGTCTCTCTCCAGCCGTCCTCTGGCTGCCAGTGCAGAGAGGTCATTGAGAGGTCTCGGCCCTGAGCTGGTCACAAATGTTTGTCTCATACAAACCAACTGCATGGCCAATCTCACCCTACTAATTACTCTCTTAGTAAAAGTGATTAGAGAAAACTACTTGTTTTGATTAGGTATACAATTTTATGTGATAGAAACCCCCGCCAAGGAATTCTTCATAGCTAGCATATAGTGTTTCTATTGATTCTTTCCATCTGTGGGAACAGCAAATAGTAGTATTTCCATTCTAACTTGCATTCTCTTGTGCTCTTTTATTTTTCTGTGAGCCTACAGCAGTTAGTAAGTGGGGTTTTTCTTGCCATTGAATCCATTGTTTGTCACCCACAGAATTTAAAAAGCAGCTTTCCTCAAGTGATATTGAGGAGCAGCCTACTGTGTAGTTAACAGTGGATATATTCTTATGAACCAACTCCAAGCGTAAATGCAAACATTTTTATAGCTCTTGTCAACAACCCACATCACAGGAGGTCTGTTTTGGCAAGAAACATTAATTTTTGGCATTTGTCGCACATACCACTCAATTAAGTGGAAAATCCATGCTGGGGGCACAAGCAGAGTGTTATGGAAGCTCTCCATTTGATTCCATCAGAGACTTAGGGTTTATGGGAGGCTGAAGCCCTGGGTCAGTCAGGGCTTGGTGGACTGCTGAGCTGGTATGTAGTAACACATTAGTAGAACAAACTCATTAAGCAGAAACTAGTTGCTTGTGCACATCTACAGCTTTGAAAATACATCCTGTGGAGAGATGTTAGGGAGGTATCAGCAGAAGGTTATGGTGTTGCTCCCCTAACACAACCGCTCCATTTCATCCTAAATGATTCTTCACGAAAAATCCATTAACTTGGTCTCCCTGAAGGCCAAAAAAAAAAAAAAAAAGATAGAACAAAAACCGCATGGACTAAAATAAGAGGTAAAAAGACTAGCAAATAACCATATGTCACATTCTGTGGAAATAATCAGATGCATATTGGCACTACTACCAAGTTACGGGTAAATAGATTCTACAGATGAGCTGAATCTTTTATGAATAGATGGAAGACTTGAAACGCCTCCTGAGAAAACTGATTCAGTGCAGTTGCTTCCTGAGTTAACAGCCATATTGAGTTTTAGAGCAGCCAAAAATTCCAAGAGGTTCTCCTCATAGAATAGATCCGGGCGGCTCTAATAAACAGAAAACGAGCACAAAAGATAAACTACTTTTAAACTGTGCCTCCTAAAATGGCCTCTTCTCTCAAGGTGCGGTGAAGGGGATTCTAGAATTGTTAATCCCAATGTTACAGCAGCTTTCTCTGTGCGCAACAGCATACATATATTCATTTCCCCCCAATAAACAGCAGACTTCCAGTTGTCTCTCAGAAATACCCACTCCGCCAGCTTCCATCCCAACCACCCCAAAAATGCAAATGAAAGACAAACACCGCAGGTTCAGATTGACTATATTCTGTGGTGAGAATTCCTCCCCGCCCTACAGTAAAGAGCAATTTCAGTCAAGAATACCTGAAGTATGGAGTAGCCCACTAACTGAGAAGCAAGGTGGATAGCTGGAGAGCAGCCAGTCAACTAAGTAACAACATAAACACCTTTTCCTGTAGGAGCTTGTACTCCTCTTCAGTACTTGCTTTGCTAATCAGGAGAGAGGTGGGAAGTATGAATTCCCCAGTCAATGTTCTCCCAGCTCCCAACAGTAGCAAAGACTAGTTTTCATCACTACGGTTTTGTAAAGGGCCTCCTTCCCTATTTCTGTATTTTGTAGTAGCTTCTCAGTTTTTGCTTTGGGCTAGACTGTAGATTGCAGTGTCACAGGGTACTGGAACTGTAGGCTTAAACATAGTGTCTTACTTCGCCAAAGTCAAATGCCTGTGCTTATGGTAGGCAGTAGACCTTATCACAGTGAAGATGGCAAAGCAAACTTCATGAGATCTTTGTCTGATCACAACCCTTTCTCCCAGAAAAGTGCTGAGTTTTCTGTTCCACTTTTCCCTAATAGTTTCTTGTATGATGGCACAGCAGATGTACCTTTGGGAGTGTCCATACCATTGAAATCAAGTTAGGCAGCCTGTAACTGAGATAGCTTTTCAGTTGGGCAAAGACACTCACTTTAGTTCCAAGGATGAGATCATTTTTCTGTTGCTGAATTATCAAGATCCTTGAGATACAGAACCAGCTTTCTTGAAGGTAGCAGCTGATGTCATGTCATGTCCCGGGATCAATGCACTTATTCCCCTGGCTCGAAACCTTCCCTCAGTCTGTTTTATTTCTGCAATCTCTTAGCAGGCCTAGTGGGTGATACACCCTTGTAGGTCTTGACAAAGTGAAACCGAACCTCAAACAAACAAAGCAAAATACTACAGTATCTCAAGGCCAGTCAGTGAAGTAAACTGAAACCATCAGCTAAGTGCTTCTGGAATGGGGAAAGGCTGTCCTTTCATGTCACAGGAACCCTTAATTAACAGTAGTCTATCAACAGGCAGGGGACTTATTTTCTTCCCAGGACCCAAGCCAAGCCCAGCTACTGAAATAGGTTTCTGAAATGAAAGGAGACTAAATTCTGCTCGAGAAAGCCAAAAAATTTTTCAACAGTATTCCATAATGGAGTAGAACTTGTGCGTTGTTGTTCCCATGCAAGCAAAGAAGAGTTGGTGGTATATGGGCCCTACTTGGGCTGATTTATTCCATCTACAACATCATATTCTCTGTATTTAAAAAACCCTTACACAACTTAAATGTAACAATATTTTTCATCCACTATTAGCTGTGGCTTGGCTGGAACAATCAATGGTAAATGAATTCTGGAAAATGTATTTCAAATTGTCACACAAACGTGTTGCAAATGAAGAGCTTTAGGTTGCCACGTTTAAAGACGAGTGGGGCTGATACTCTGAAAAGGTGCCAGCAGGAACTGGAGAACAAGTGGGTGAAAAGCCAACAACTTTCTCTTGGAACAATCTGCATTTGTCAAAACAAAAAGCAATTTTGTGTGCTATAAAGAAGTGTCTTTATAGCACACAAAATGCTTGCTGACTGAAGAAAAAAGCAAGGTATCTAGAAAGAAAGAGATGATGCACGAGGCTGATTTCTACATTGTTGCAGCTCTTATTTATGTGCATAACAAAAGCACATTTAAAACCCAAATATTTAATACGAACTGAAATAGGAATTAATTTGTCATGAAGCCAGTGGAAAGTATGATTTTAAAATCCAGTGATTAAGATTTTCAGAGTAGACAGTGGAAGGTCTTAGACGTGATGGTAAAAGTAATTTATATCTAAATCATAGTAACTGTAGGAAGCTCCACCTTTGCCCTCCACCTACCACACCAAGACTTTCCCACAGGGGAGAACAACAAATAGCAAACAGGTTTCGGTTGCTTGGGAAAGCTAGGCAAGTAACGTACCTCCTTAATTCCATTATTCTTAATCATTATAGTCTGCTGCTTTGCTTGATACTGTGTAATTATGGGACATCCCAAAGCTACAAGCTGCCTCTTTTCAGTTTGCTGCCTAATAGACAGAAATGCCGTAAGGGATGTTTCTCCAGAAACTGGTATTGTGGTAGCAAGTAGAAATTTACAGATTGTTAGAAGATATACGTCAGTTCCTGTGTCTCCCAAGCTTGCAAGAAAAAGTGTGTATTGATTCAGGAATGTCCTGCCCTTTAAGTATCAGCTTTAAAACTGGAAAACGGAACTCTAAATATTAAAACTGAGTTGTAGGAAAAGAGAGGTCACGTCAGCAATTAGTGGTTTAAACATTAAGAAATATTGATTTGTGATATAGACCAAGCACTACTGTAGCAGAGAGAACTCTTAGACATAGCCTGTAAGGAGATACCACTCCTTTATTTTCACAGAGGGAAATCACATGGTAACCTAAAATATTTAAAGCTATAGCTATGAATGCCAAAGTTGCAATATAATTTCAGCTGCAGTATGCAAACTTCAGCATGAATAGATTAATAATTTAGTATGGATTACTTTTTTAGAACTTCTTTGTCTTCAAGAAGAAATGCAAGGGTGTTGGGTTTTGGGGTTTTTTTGTTTGGTTGGTTTGGTTTTTTTTACCAAGTAACAACTACATTACTTAGTCTAAACTTTCTGAGTAGTTGCTACAGTGTGTTTTTGCGTAGCAATTTTTTTTTTTAAGATAGATAGGAAATTTTCCTCTCCTGGAAGAAGTTTCATTTATGTGCAAAACATAAAAATAAGATATTACAGAACTTTTCTGGACAACTATAACCTCCTTTCACAGTTGTTTTATCCAGAGCACAGATGTTTGCCACTTAACCATGAATGTTGGCTGACCTGCCCGAATCTCAATGAAAAACAGTTGTAACAAGAAGATTTCTCTGCAAATGGTTATGCAAACGGGAATTTTCATTTCATGTTCATGCAGAAGTACATCCTCTGTAATGCATTCAAAAGGACTCTGTTTTTTTTTTAAAGGTTCAGAAGTACATGTACTGAAATCACAGCTAAATGCTTACTGTTCTGATGAGGGTATAGATTATATCCAAATCAGTATTAACAACTAAATCAAGATGTAGATTAGTCTTTCAGATTTCAAATTACATTGCACAAAAAACACGAGGAAACTGGTATTTAGCTCTGTTTCTTTTCATTCAGTGAAGTGGGAAACATATTTTATCTACTGTTCTCCTTAGATGCATACACAACGTAATATAACCTTGGGACAAAAACCGTCAGGAAGGAACAGACCTGTATGAAGAGTAGTTCTGCTGCTTGGAAGGGCAGGGGAGCATGGAAGGCCAAAAGCAAGCTATGGTAGCAGGTCACCAGCTGGGGAATACTCATCATAGAGAGATCATCTAAGCCCACACAATGTGCACTTTATCCGCATCCTCTTCATAACACTGTGATCTTTGCCAATGATGGACTTACGAGTAGTGTGGATTTCTCTCTGCTAGACCATGAAAACAAGCATGTCCTGGTCCCTTAAAGAGGTACACGCAGAATTCCAGTCTGCCTTCAAATAGTCACATTATAGCTGTTACCGCTACAACAAGGGGCTGGAAAGCAACAGAAGCCAACTGCCATCAAAATCATTCGCTATTTCCTTGGGACAATGCAGTCTTTTTAGGGAGAGATGTGAGAAAACACTTGGCCATCTCCTCGCTCCTTTATTGTACAGGAATTTGCTTTATGGGTGGGGTTGAATCTTTTTTTAGAAGAAACATGATTTGGTATTTTCCTAAAGAAAAAAAAAAAAAGCCACACCAGTTGCTGAAGGCTTCCGGACTCCTGATAATCTCTGTACTTTCTAAATGGAGATAAATCTCCAGAGCTCAAGGACAAGAATAAGGCTTGTAACTCTCCCAATTGTGTCTTTTTGTTTGTCTATGCATCCATACAAATGCATACAAACATAATTAAGGGGTGGCCAAAACTTCTAGTGAATCCCTTTTTGTGGTGACACACACAAAATGGCCATGATAACCTCCCTATATCTTGTTTTCTTTGTATGGCTGAGATCAGCGTTGTTTGATGTGTCTTGCAAAAGTTATCCAAGGTCTGATCGCTTTTTCAACGCCTCTTGAAGGCTATAACATTATTTTTAACTTCCACGACTTCACCAACATACATTTTGATGGCATTAGGCACTATGTATTAACTAAACATTGAAAGGACATTACAAATATAAAACACCTGAGGTACTGAGGTTTAAAAGCCTATTGCAAAATGAATCCATAATTGGATTTTAATATATTAATAATTTTTACCCTATTAAAACACAGCGTTGCATCAATTTTACAGCACAATGTCATTATCCTACCCATAATTAAACAGGACTACTGTAACCTTTTTTAAATTCTTGACTATGTCAATTTTCTGCTAGAGAGTTGATGCTTTAATACAAGTGTATTACACAGAAAAATGCTGTCAATTTATTTCTGAATTTTGATAATTAAAGACACTATTTACGTATGCTGCAGGAAAAGTAAATTAACTGCAAAAGTATACAGCTTGAGTGCTATGTTTTGTTATTTATAAAGGTAGATCTTTGGAAATCCAGTACAATTGTTTCATTTAATCATTGCAGAAGTCACTTCTTTGTAATTGAAAATGAATGCCAGACAAGAACTATTGTTACAGCATCTCAGAAAAATGTAACTAGATTGTGAGCTAAATATAACTTCTCCTAGTTGTCAAGTTTTTATGCTTATAATAAAATCTTCATGAGCAATTTTCACTTTTTCTAAAAAAGTAAATGGCCAGATAATGCAACTGAGTAAGAAGTTACCATGTCACTGAAAATATACATAGTTTGACTACAATATGGCTCATATACAGCTAAGTAGGTGTTCGTTAACCATGTACAAAGAATTTAAGCAATTTTTGTCCCAGAGAAAATTCAAATTTGAGTGAAATATCCTGGGTCATGGCTGAAGAAAATCTTTGTGGTTTACACAGCACATGCATATATTGCGCCTGGTTCTAAACAAGGTACTGTCCTATCCTCCTTTCAGTAACTGTTACCATTCATTATAAACTATGCTATTTTGGACAATCAGAACATGATCTGGAAATAGGATTTGTAACGAAAACTGTTTCAATTTCTAGAAGTTAAGTTCCTTTTTATTCACACCTCAGAGAGAAGAACTGGGAAGGAAACCAACCAGCTTTCTCTTTCTAGGTGGGAAAAGAAAAGAAGTGGAGCAAATACATCAGAGACTATACTCTTCACAATTTGTGGGATTTTCCTCATCATGTTGCATTCCTCTACATGACTTCTGATGGACAAAAGTAAAATGTATTTACTGTTTAAGTAAAACGTGGGAAGGGGTCCTAAATGATATTCCTTCAGATAACAACCTAATAATCTGTTTCTTGGCAAACTCTGGTGTACTATCCTTACATCCCAGTTGTTCCAGCCTAAGAGAACATTAATATTCTCTCTTTGCTGGACACTAGGGCTTATATAAAATGAGTTCATATTTTGAACACACATTTCTCTGGCACATTTCTGGGAATATTCAGAGCCTAGTGACGAAACAAACATGAATAAAAGTGAATTTTCTGTCTTAAAAAAATCACAAGTAATGCTAAAACCGTATGTCAGATGCTGTGATGCTTTCATTGCTGGCACAGGCCAAGTCTCCTCTTTATAATTTAAAAAGGAACAAGGAAAAAAAAGGCATGAGAAGTTCGGAGTGCAAATATTCTTTGGTTTACTCATTAAAACAAAAGGACACAGCAAACAGCAAAAACACTGGCAATTAAATAAACAGCAAATTCTTTATATGCTTCCTAACAAAAAGGTGTTTGAAATGTATTAACTTCATGCTTTTAAGTACATTACAGTGTCTAGAAAGTCACATTTTTTTATCCCCAGAAGGCAAGGCAGGGAGAAGATGAGGGAGAAAAAGAAGGATCAAAGGTAGGAGGGGAGAAAAGAAGAAGTAGAAAAAAATTATTCAACATTCGATTTTTCTATTAGTTAAATAGTATGTAATACAATGATAAAGCTGATTTCTGTTTCTAGTTTCATTGTACACAAAGCAAATTGGCTTGGAATTTATTTTCAGGTGATCAAGCTTTCTGAATTCACATCATCATACATATCAGCCTAGTGTATAAAATATACTGACTCACACCTTCTCGAAAAGAATTGTGACCTATTAGCAGAATTCTAAATATCGTAAGGAATCGCACAGATAAGTCACCTTATCACAGGCAGAGTTAAAATTAGGTACCGCAGGTAGTTTCTAGGGAATACTCTTCCCCAGTTAGGCTATTTTACTGTAGCTTATTCCTCAAATAATCCCCATATAATCAAAGGAAGCAAGCATCTGTGCAGGTCTATAAGGATCTATACTTGGTAGCCTTGCAGACAGGAAGTTTTCACCGCTGAGCTGGAGGTGAACAAGCCTGTTAAGACTCTGCATGACAGAATCACTGATATTTAAAACTGAACGCTTCATAAGGGCAACACTAGGAAGCTGTGATCTGTGCAGAGAGCATAAAAGACTATAAATGAATCAAATATATATACTTTAAAAATAAGTCAAAGAAATTATAGAGTGTACCATCACCATGATAGTCTGTTACCAACATTACTGGACTCTGACAGTTTAGAAATAATTCTGTAAATCTATGAAAGATGTGGATTGTCTGACAGCATATTGTTTTGTTTTGTATATCTATCTTGCAAGACTCTCACTCTACTCGGACTGTTCTGTTTTATTGTCTTTATCCAGCTGTTTCCTTAGGCAAAGCACAGTAAAAAAAGTCATGTGCAGTCTTTCTTCCAGATGGACTGTGAATAGCAACAGATAGCTCATAATAAGTAATCAATTTAATAAAGGTACTTTGGAAATATTTGTCATAATGTAAAAAAACTTTTTTGCATGCTCCCTTATTCCTTCATAAATCAACAGTGTTCCATCTACAAATAATGCATAGGCAGTCAACTTCTAATACAAGTACTTATATGTTCCCCTCATCTAGCATTTTGTTGACACCATCACAAAGTTTCTGCAAATGGAGTTTATAAGGTCCAAAGGGATTGTACAAGGCAGCCAAAAATTCACAATCAGAGAAGTGATCAAACACATTGTTGACACGTCCATGTGACTTTGCAGTTAGGTGACGCTGAATGATTTCATGAAGTAGCTCTCTACAATCGTTTAACAGTTTGGACAAAAAATTCCTGTCAAAGGTATAATCCACCTGATGGAAACTGACCACGGTCTTAGCCAGCTGATGAACCTTCTTCTTGAATTTCTCCATCAATGCTATTTCATCCTGATTAAATTGGTTGTTCCTGTAGAGAATTGCCAATTTGAGGACTATTTTAATGAGGTTTTTGATGATTTTCTCTGCTTCCTTTTTATTTTGTGTATACTCCTTTGTCACTCTGTAGAGCTCATCTAAAACATCACTGCTTGTATCATCGATCAAAGTAGTTGCTATTGATTTGGACACCATTTTTCCAAGGATCTTCTTCTGGGCCTGAATGGCCAGACTTTTGGAGTTGAAGACATCTGTGGCCACTGGGGGGAGGAAAAAAATACAGGCAGTCAATACTTCATAACAGACATACTGTGCACAGTTAAGGAATATTTCCATGTCTATCCATTTGTATTAGTCTTACTATAGTCTTACTAACTGTCGCAAAAATAATTCAAACTTATGTATGTAGTTGCAGAAAACCTCATCTTTTCAATCCCTAGAGCTCCTTTGTCTTTAGGTTTACGGTCTTTTAGACTGTTTTACTTCTGAGAAAACAAAAAATGAGATAGAACTTGCTCAAAAATGGTTTAAAATATCTATATATATATGGATTGATGGGATTTTACATTGAGGCGGTAAACCTGCCCTATTTATCAGATGAGCCATAAGTCTGATCTGATTCTCATATTCATAATGAAACCTGAAACCATGACTATTGCAGTGGCATGAAACCTACCACTACTACTCAATTAGAGACAGTAATTCAATGAATTGACTATTGGAAAACTTTTTCCTGCTTAGCATTTTGCATGATCAGTGAATTCAGATCCCACACATCTATTATATTTTTAATAGATATACTTTATACATATATACAGATATATATATAAAAAATAATGCAAACACAAAAATCCTTTGTCAGCAAACAATACTGAGATTCTTTGGATGCAAACTGAAGAAGCTAGTTTTCAGAAAGAAAGCAAGTGTAGATTAACACTTCTATATCCTATACTTAACGCAGAAATAGCCAAAAATGAACAGTCTGTGGATTGCCATAACAGTTGCTAGCATAACCTTATAAAGAAATCCTTCTGTGACTGATAAAGTAGATCCTAGAACAGATGTCAACCTCCAAAACTACGCTTGCTTGCACCAATATACCCAATGACTGGTTTGTAATTTCTTCAAACACTTCAAAGACCCCAAATGTCCTTTCAGAAACTTGTTTTGTGAAATGTTACCATTCGCGTTCTGTTGCAAGTGACGACTATTTACACCACATTCCCTGTGCAGCACCTTCTCCACTGAGGCACATATGAATTTGTATTTCCAGGCTGAATGGTCTGGGAGGCGGCAGCCTTTACGCTGCAGCTTCCCTTGAGCCTCAGACGGGCTGAAGGAAAGCTTCATCTGTTTACATTTACTTCACGTATGGAAGGTTTGCTTTGCAAACACAGGGCCTGGAAACATATTTTTTTTACTCTTTAATGAAAACATAAACTCTGCAGGTGCCAAACAGTAAGTCCCTGAATTTGGAAAAGGTTTCCTCTTAACTGCTTGTATTTGGGCAGCTGCGCGTGTTCAGATGCAGGGTGCCTCTGGGGTTCCAGCAAATAGAAAGAACTTGTCCTTCAGGACATGTGAGAGACAAATCTGGATTCTTTCCTCAACAGTACCTTTGAGAAACCTAGTAACAAGCTCATTTTTTGTCATCTCAGAAACTTTCAAGTAGGTTTGTTTCTTAAGTCTTCCAGCACATACCTGTATTTTGTTTTGAAGCATGAAGTGTTTGAGCGCATTTTTTAAAATCCTTACCTCATGAGGACACTCAAAAACCAAAGAACCCATTGTTAACTATCTTGGGCAAAGCACTCAAGATCACAAGACAGACATGTTTCTCAACCACAAAGATAC
This sequence comes from Anarhynchus alexandrinus, assembly GCA_008711295.1. NCBI lineage: Eukaryota > Metazoa > Chordata > Aves > Charadriiformes > Charadriidae > Anarhynchus > Anarhynchus alexandrinus. The sequence continues at coordinate 5,217,425 of VUYV01000030.1, forward strand.
AGGAAGACGTTAAAGATGCTAAGTAGTCAATCTGAACTGAAAGTATTTGATTCACTTTTTGTGTTTTTAAGTAAAAAACTGCAACTGCCACTATTCAAATAAAACTAATCAAAGTATTTCAAAGGGTGGTCAAATACTAGAACTCAAAGCCAATGCTTTACAAAGATCTACAGATCTCTTTTTCCTCCAAAACAGGAATATTGATTCTTCTTTCGTAACTTTTATTTCTTGAAGCCTTCCTATTTACTAACTGCTCACAATGTCTTCTTTCTGTCACTCCATGAAGATATATAGATGTTCATATGAATAGCAGTCGGTGTTTCAAAGTATCTTCCATAAATTTGCACAGAACAACCCCCCCAATACAACATATATGTATTTTAAAATGTTCTTTCCCAGGATGCTGTAGGTATTCTTATAAAATGCCAAATATATCACACAGAATACTCCACTGCAATTGAACAGAAATCCACACAACCTGCTTCCAGCAAGTCAAACACTCAGGTGTGGTTCTAACAATTTACACATAATAACCTGCAAAGTATCCATTTCAAGAAACTGAAAACATGGCAGTTTTCTAAAAATTTTACAGTTTTTCAACAAAAAAACCCTTACATTATGTAACTGAATATTTGATGAAGTCTAATTGCTCGACGTGTAATTGCCATTGCTAAGCAAAACAGGAATTGCTCACTTACAAGAGGTGTTAAACTCTTAATGGCATTTCTCTAAAAGCCCTGCAAGTTTTGGGACTACCCAGCATGGCCAGTTTTCTATGTACTTTGCAATACACTAGAAGTCAGCTTCATTTTCCCTGTGCTATTCCATGAGTTCTAATTTAGCTGCTAAATTAGTAAATTTCATACTTCAGTACTTCAGCCAGTCCAAAAAGGAACTTGCAAACTCATTGTATTTTATAATCATAATTTTCCCTTATTACCAATGGCAGAAAGACCTAAAATGTATTTCACGGTCAATTGCTTAAGCAGTAAGATTATAGAGTTCCTTCAGACCAAACATACATCCTTAAAAAAACAGTAAAATTATTACTTACTTGTTCACCCAATGGAATTGCAATTGTTAATGCTGAGAGCAGAAAGAGAGGCAAAATACCCAAGGTGAAGACTGGCCTGAGGCTTATTTATTCGGCTAAATCCAGCGCACACGCTATCATGCACTTTGAAACGCTGTCAGAAGCTATCACAGAGCGAGTGTGGGGTTTTCCCCCTCACCCTAACAGCAGCTCTTCTCAGCTACCTTTCTCTCCTGCCTGCAGGGCTTCATTTTGCTTTGGCACCTCAGAACGCAAAAGTACATCGCGGTGGTTTCACTTCCTTGAAAAGAGCGCTGAAAGGAAATTGCAGTGCTGAGCAAGCAGTGCAACACCAATAGCCGTTACTGCTAACTGACAACTGGAACAATTAGCAGAAGGGGAGGGAGAAGAAAGGTCCTGTGACTCGAAAGGGCAGGGGACGTGTCAAGAAGAGGTTAAAACATTAACCCGGTATCTGCAAATGCAGATGCTTGCGTGTATGGGAGATGCCTGATTCACAGGTCACAGGGTGCCGGCGAGGGGCGGCCGCCGGCGGCACGTGTCACCAGCCCCCCGTTCCCAACACGAGGGCAGCCGAGCATCCCCTTTCAAACCTCTGACTACAATTTCAGACACCAGCACCTAAAAATAAGCCTGTAAATCCACATTTAGACAACTGCTTAAGGCAGCCTCATTTGCTTAGGGTTGACTGTTATGTAGTCACCTTTTAAGAGCAATTACAGTCGCTGGCCAGGATGTATAAATCCCTAGCCACACATGTTGTATTGACGGGTCCCATCCTTGCACTTTAAATTGAAATAGTGCCATTTCTCTGGTGGCCTGCAGCAGATCCAGAATATGGGCAGGGAATCCCATTAATTTTAAGCATCTCAGAGATCACTTTTCCTCATGACTGCTCTTGATAGCTCCTCTTTCTTTCCTGTGCAGTTTTACACTTCACTTTTTAAAAGTGCATCATCAAACAATACCCCTTTGAAATCAATGGGATGTCATTTTCTGTACAATCTATACAAATAAACATGATTATGTTCAGTAGAGTTGCCCCTCCGCAGAGGTGAGAAGTCCAAGGGGAAAGTCTCTCAGAGGAAATGCTGCCTCCGTTACTTCAAAATTCACAGGATCTTAGGGGTAATGGGGACATCCGCAGAGTCTTAATTTATGATTAGAGGAGCAAACAAGTTGCTAGCGACTGCCTCCTGTGAAAGTTGGGAGCTTATTAATTATGAAGCTTCTTAATTTTAGCAACCAACAGTCTGTGTAACATTAGTATATTTTTTGTTAAAGTCAGTAAATATTCGACATGTAGCATTCTGGATGGGTTTTCCCCAAAATATTTTACCTCACACAGGTTTTCCTTAAAACTGCAGTGGAAGTATAAACTTTAAGTGAAAACTTAGAATTGTGGGTTAATAAGTTCTCAGAAGACTGGTATAAAAGTACAAGAGGGCTACTACTTATGGCTGCGGTGCTGACTTTCCCCTGACATGAAAGCTAGTACACCTCCCTCCATACTGTGGCAAATACCTATTACCAAATACCCTGTTTCTCAACTCTGTTCAAAGTAAAAAAAAAAAAGAAAAAAAAAAAAAAAGTCTTGGGAAAAGAAAAGACNTGGTATAAAAGTACAAGAGGGCTACTACTTATGGCTGCGGTGCTGACTTTCCCCTGACATGAAAGCTAGTACACCTCCCTCCATACTGTGGCAAATACCTATTACCAAATACCCTGTTTCTCAACTCTGTTCAAAGTAAAAAAAAAAAAGAAAAAAAAAAAAGTAGTCTTTGGAAAAGAAAAGTTGAATCAGATGACTTCACTACCTTAAATCATGGCAGAATGTTTTTTTCCACAAGATAAGAGTCGATGGTAGATTCAACATCACTCACAGTTGAGTGCATTCAATCTCATGTACACTGACAATGAATGCTTCAGCCACTGAGTATTTTTAAGCTTTTTGTAATACAGAAGGACCAGAAAAAAAAGCATCCAGTAAAAACTTCCAGTGAACCATGTTAAATTCCACGGGCAAGTCAGGAGTGGAGCTTTGTGACATGAGTTGCATTTGTAGCGTATGTACTTGGTATGTTGATACAACAGTCCCGGCGGAAGAGAGAATGTGGCTGTAAAGCCATTAATAACAACGCCGCTGTGCGAGATCCAGTTCTCTTTTAGTGACTGGCATACCAGGTACTGCACTAGTACTGCACTAGTACCTGGTGAGCACAATGTCCAAAAATGACAGGGTTTTTTGGGGCAAGGCACAAAGGACACTTACATGGGATTAGGAGGAAAGAGACAGCACCGACTGAGCACATTTAAAAGACTGTATCACATAGCTTTGACAAATGTGGCAACTGATTTCCTGCCAGACATCCTGTGTGGACGAGTGTGTTTGCCTCTCTACGGACTGTGGGTGAGAGCTACAGGTAAAAAGCCCGCGCACACCACGCGAATTGCATGTTCAGTCAGACGCCCGGCATGAGAGAAGCATCATTTTCCCTGGAGGGAGGCAACTTGAAATCAAGAGGGATTGACAGCGCGACGCTCGCCGAGATATGTGACCATGAGTCATGCACCTCCAAAATCATGAGATTGCCTACATATCAAGGGATAAAAAAATTACTGAATTTTTACTTTTTCTTGTGCCTTCTGCTTTCTGGGTCTTTACAGGGCTACCCTTGTTTTCAGGAATGATAAAGGCCAGAAACATGAAAAAAATAAATACACTGAGGCATGTAAATATATGACTTCATGTATAAACACATGACTTCAGTAAGGTAAAGCTCCAACGGTGATAAACTGCAAGAGCTAGCATCAGTGAATGAACAAGTCCTGAAGTACAGAACAGAATAGGCAGAAATAAAGTCATAAACCTGTTACCAGGGCTGTAACAATTTTCACAATGTACTTATTACATGATGATAAGATTAAAACATGAGTGGTAGGACACAGACTATGAATTCTTCAGATATGAATAAGGTAAGCTGATTTTTCTAGCTGCCACCATGATTTACAGCTTCTTCTTAATAACCACCTGAGTGAGTGAGTCACGGTTTCAAAGAACTGTTTTTGGTGCATTTTTTTTATTGGTTTTTTTTTTATTATTAACAGAAGACTCAGTGTTGTGATTCTTATCTAAGTGCTTCAAAGTTTCCTGGGTGAAAGGTGTGTTGAATTTAAACATTTTAAAAGCACAGATAAAGTCCTTGCAATGTTGAAATCATTCCAAAAATGCAGCAGTCCCTAGACGGCCACTTCAGCATATTGGCCCGTCTCCGCATTCGCAAGCGTTTGCTCACCTGTTGGCTTTTCAAAAGCTGATGAAAACTGAAGCTTGTACCAGACATGCAAGACCAGACAGCACTCTGACAGCTTTCACTCTTCAACCTCAGACGCTGGGACTGCAACTTCTAAGCTGGCTGATGGCAGGGGTGAGAAAAGACCAGGGCAGCCACGGAGTTTATTGAGAAAAGGACTGCAACAGGGCAGATAGCTTGGGCAAGCACCATCAGGCGGTGGAAAACCCAGAGGGCAAACAGCTAAGTGCAGAAGGAGAAAAAAGCCCAAAAAGACAAGGGCCCTATACAGTACTGATTTCTTCCACATAGGTCTCTACTTTTTTGATTCAGGTACACAAGGTCCTTATTTGAAGAGCAAATATTTTATTTGGCACCTTGGTTTGAAAAAGGGAGATTTATATATGAATATCAATTTTAACTAGAAAGCAAGTTTAAACAAAATTTTTCAATGCATACAAAGCATTCGTTCATAAAGGTAAGTAACCTTTGCCTACATTTCTCTTAGTGGGTACAGTAAATTGTACTAAATTCTCACTGTAATCTTTACCAACTGAACATACTATGAGAATGTTAATTAGTCAAGCAATGTGTACTAATTTTAACATTCACACTGGAAGACCTTCAAAAGAAAAAATACCCAATCTGAAGCCAAGCCTAATGTATGGCAAATATTGCATGAGCAGGCTTACTGGATTTGGAAGTCAGCTCTGAGGCTGCAAGTCACTCTGAAGCAACAGTTAATCAAACAATTTTGGAAAAAAAAATCTGGCTAATCAAGCATTTTTTTAAATACACAGTATGTCTAATCTGCATACTCATACTGAAAGTGAGCATATGTTCCGCAGCAGGAACACAAGAAATACAAAAGAAAAGCTAGAAAACACCATTGGGAACACTTTTTTTTTTACTCAATAAAGTGCTGAAGAAGTCATTGTCAATAGGCTTGCAAAACGCATATGATATTATTATATACTTCCTGATTTTGCTATTTAATTCTAGCCTTAGTGTATTAAAATGTCCAAAATTTCACCAACAGTAAAAGATGACCCAATTTCTAGCTGCAAAAACAAAAACAAACCACGAAAAAGCAGAAAACAAAATACTTTTTTGATCAAGAAGTGGGAAGAACTGCCAAAAAAAGTACCTGGAGGTTAAGGCTAGGCACTGTGGCAAGGAAAGATGCTATTTCCAACAAGAATGTGTGTGCAGAGTTTTGCAGTCCCATGAGAGCAGTCTGTGCCAACAAGTTATTCTGGTTTTACATGCCTGTGCTTCCCACAGCCACCCTGTGCATCACATGATGCATATACTGTAGCTGATTTAGAAATTTAAAAAGCCTTCTCAAAAGCCCTTTTTCCTAGAGCCTCTGCATGGATTTTAATTAACAGCGCAACTTTAATAAGAAAAAAAAAAATCAGATTAACTTTGATGACTGCTCTCAGAGAAGCGCATTTTAAAATATGTTGCATATTAAACACAGAAAATGACAGTCACACTGAGTAGGGTCATGAACTTAATTTGGTATTTCACTCCATTGCCACCATTTGTTATCCTTGCTGGAATGTAACAACAGGTGCTGTGATATTAAATATACAGCCTGTATATTTCAGCTGTTGGCCATTTCAGGGCTACTTCAAGTTCCTCTGTATCTACCAGGTGTCCATGCACACTCAAGATTAATACTGCACAAATCTTTTCATAGCAAATAAAGTGTATCTTAGGTCATTCCTTCCAATCAAGCAAATCCAACGCAGGTACTGATTTTTTTTTTCCAGCTTTAGAAACACACAACAACAACAACAAGGCAACAGTGCCAAGCTCCCTAACCCAAGTAGCACTTCCAATAAAATAATCTGGCCATTACAACTGAATGTTTTACCAAAAGTTGAAGTTTAAAAAGAGGTATCTAATTGCTCTTACAACCATCCTGGCAAAAGGAATGTCTTCTCACAAAAAAAATTCAGCTGTAGGCACAGGACCTAGAGTATAACAGAAGAGTGTCTGGCTTGAACGCAGAAGGAAAAGCACTGAGACCAGCAGCCCCAGGGAACTTTGAATCCATTGGAGAGACTTAAATTTGACATGGGGGTGGGAAGTTGAGAGGAAGTTTAAGATATTCATGGCAAAAACACAATGAACTGGAAGGTCGAGACAAGATGGCAATCTGGCATGAGAAGAACAAGGAACTCGATTACAAGGACAAGGTAGCAACCTGGCTGTCAAACTGCGAAGGACATATTTTTTGAATAGCATGTAAAGAAAGCCACAGCAGAGGCTTCAGAAAGTTCAAATGACAGAAAGGTTTGTGAGTGATCTTACAATGGCTTTGAAATTAGTTAATAATGTTTTTCCCGTATTTCTAGTTCTGGTTCTCCGTTCCTCTCCATGTCGATCTGTACACCACCCTGTCTATTTCTTGCAGACAGGATGGGAGTCCCTCCATATCTCTCTTTCAGTGTAATGTTGAAAGAAGGCTGGATTGCTAGCTTGCACTTTGTTTACATATATTACTCTTGTATCTTCCACTGGTTGCCCTGAGAAACTAAATGCCACCTGCCTCACACACACATAATTTGATTTCTGTCTTCTTTCTAAAGAAACTTCTAAGCCACTCAAGATTGCCACAGCTACAGGCCAGGTACAGAAAAAAAAAGCAGTAGAGATTCCCAAGGTGCTCAATTCTCAGGTTTCTGTTTAGTATATACTTTTTTCAATATCAACATCGAAATGGAGATTATAAAATACAAGAAAATATGCCATCTAAGAATTTTACTTATCAGATACTGGCAGTTCTTTAGGCCTGGGACACTAGTAACACCCTTCATCTCTTTTGCAGTTTTTTATTTTTCACTACCCATTTTTCTGTTTTATAGCATGAAGGATAAGTTTTCTGGCATTAAATGCATGGCTGTACATAGAATATATGCTTTGTTTGCTCTTCCGCACCAATCACTCATGATACCTGTGATTATGGAGGACTACACTTGGTGGCTGTACTGGTCTTTTCCATTGCCACTGCTAACATGCATTTCCCTTACTTTTTCCTCTTCCACAAAGAGCAAAATAAACCAACCCCGCAGTTTTATTTTTTTCTCCCAATATTTAGAAGCCACAGTCTGTTCCCTCTGTATCCATACTACAGCTACCAGGACTTTCATTCAGACTTCCAGCCGTGAAATCAATGGTCAAGAGTATTTTCTGTCCTTCATCCCCTTACACCCTTGCTGTCAGTTCAGAACACGTTCCCCAAGACCCAAATGCACAGTCTGTCTTTCAGAGGCTTTGCTTTGACTCCTGTTTGTTTCCACTTGGTTTGCTTTGATCCTGGCATCTCCAATTCAAAACCAATGCTCAAAACAGCCTAAAAAGTATGCAAAGTATTTCTCTACATAACACTTCTTGAAAAAAAAACCCAAACCAACGACAACACCTTTAAAATCTTTGACTTAACAACACTTAAACTCTCAGGCATAAACTAAGACTGTCAAAACACAGGTCCACCTCGCCACATATCTTAAGAGTTTGGTTTTGCTTTCATTAATGTAATTAAATCCTAGCAGAATATAAAGCGTAAGAGAAAAATTAGGTCTTTAATACTGTTAGCAACTTGTTCTACTGTAAAATTAAATCTTCTGGTTAAACGTCATCTGTGTAACACTGTCATTTTCTTTTATGTCAGGAAGCAGCATTATTTGGATACAGAACTTTGATACCTAGCAAAGCACTAGCAATCCTATTTATTTTTACACGTTGCAAATATATTTACTGATTAAAACTAGACAGCCTCCAGAGGTCCCTTCCAGCCTCAACTGTTCTGTGATTCTGTAAAACCTGCGTCTATTTTGTAGTTCACTCCTCAGGGCAAGGCGTAGGAGACTGAGTGCACTGTTTTTTGCAGCTGTTCACTACTGTAGAATTTAAATGTCCAGCATCTTTGCTTTGCACTGGCATCAAATGGTATTTTTAAGTAGGCGATGAACAGGACTGATCATCTATGAAGAGATATTCACCACCAAGAAAGGCTGTCGTAGCTTGAGAGTTTCAGGATTGTTACCCAAAAAGTAAGAAGGAGGGAATGCAAATTTGAACCCAGCGAAGGAAAGGCCTCAAGTGGTTAAAATAAACACCATCAATCTAAATTTCAAATTAGGTTACATTTTTGCACTAAAACAAAAATGTCAACAGTTTCTCTTTGTCTCACCATGATACTACTATCCTCTCCTCCCATACTGCATGGCACTTTGTTGTGGCTTGTTACCTACTGGTCAACACCTAAATCCACCATAAATTATCTCTTTCAATGGATTCCAATACCGACTGCTTGTTGCAAAGAAAGGTTAGTTTAAACATACCTCCTGGACAGTGATGTCTTGCATCACAGACGTCTAAATCTCTAATCTCCAGCACTGAGGACAAGGCCATGAGTTTGGTGAAGACATCTTATCACAGATGTATTCACCACAGCCAAACTTTACTCTTACCCCTTCCTGAAATATCCACTATTTCTGTTGACAGCTGCTCAAAGTCATGATTCAAAGTCTAAATCACTATTTCTCAGTTAATATTTTTAATATAAATGTTTTTAAGTTAATAGAAACATTCATTCATTTTCTCTTTTGCAAGTAGGAAACAATAGCCCTTGGAATTGCCAGTGTCATTTACTTGCTTTTGCTAATATTAAACCAAAATTTTCTTCTTTCTATAAATAAAACTATCTTTGTAGAATAGCTTGGTAAAGCGGACATAGTAAAAGCGAAAACAGATCTCATGAAAGCTTTAAGTTTTCAAACAAGGGAATTTTTGCATTTTTCACAGTGAAATTTTCCTACACACCTCAATGAAGTTTATTAAGTGGAAGCTTTTCTGTGCATGTACTAATTCAGGGCTTTATTAGTTCCTGTATTAAGTTAAATGTAAACATTTTGGGATCAAGACTTGAGGGTATCACACTCTTAGGAGTCCACTGAAATCACAGGTCAGCTACCAATGCCTTAGAGAAACCGGCAAGTACAGACCTTCATAGATAGGTAAAATACATCTCAGAATATGTCCCTGGATTTCAAATTACAAACCTTTCAAGGATAAATGCTCTCACATAAATGAAATGCTAACTTCCACTTCACTGCAATTTATTCTCATTACTGTAAACTGCCATCAGGAACAGGACTCTCTGCAGACTCGCCAACATTTGTATATTGTATGTCAGACTGAAATGTAGGTTTCCCCTATTGCTATGCCAAACAGACTCTTTGATCTTTCATTACTAATCTGTATAGTTACAAATATCAATCCTGAATTCAGCAAAAGGTAGGGAAAAATAAATTAACTTATACAGCGTGTATTCAATCCTCTGCACTGCTTCCGCTGAAACAGATCTGTGGTGAAGGTTTTGGATCCCAAGTTCCCCAGACTGAATCCACTGTGCCATGCAGAGGTGCAGGCTCTCCACTTCTCATTGCTAGCCAGTCAAGCACTAGAAATTAATCACAAAACTGACTTATGACAGGGAAGCAACTGATGAAACTGAATCAAACCACACCCCAACCCAGGCAGGGAATCTTATGAAGAAAACCAAAATTTATAAGAAAACATCCCAAAAGGATGAATGTAGAAAGAAACTCTCAAAGGACAGACTTCCCAGTTTCCCTCCTCGTCACTCAAAACAAGACTGTGCCCAGCTGACAGCAGATTTAAGGCTTGGGCTTTTGCTGATGTTACAGTTAAAAGCACCGAGTTGCTGGCAGTTGCATTTGCACTGCTGATCCCACAATGTGTCCTGTTCAGCAGTCATGATGAAGATGCGTTCACAAAAGAAAAAGTGTACACCTACAATTAAAAAAACATAAGGAACTTGGCAAATCTACTGATGCAGGCAGAGAAAACATGAAAATCTGTAGCTTCCCCCTTTCACACAGTACAAAAAAAATGTTAATGTCAATAGACATTAATGCAGAAACAGTCAGTTTAAGCACTCAAATCTCTTACAAAGTCATACACAGCAACTTGTTTCTATTAACAGTACTACTACTAGGTACTACTGGATCTATGAAGTATCCACCCAATAAGCAAACATGCAAAATTAAACCTTAAACATTAAAAAAGTAATTTTGCCTTTCAAGCCATTATGAAATAGGTGAAACTATTTTTAGCCTACTACTTCTTCTATTGTGTGATGTATGAAAAAAGAAAAACAGAAGTTGTTTCATAAAGTAGCATAAAAATCAGTAGCTCTTTCACACCTCTATGAAATGCTCTCCTCTTACAGTATTTTGTAATCTAATTGTAATGAAAAAAATCAATCCAGAAGTTTGAAATAACACCTGCAATGTAATTTTCATTTGCTTTATTTATTATCCAAACATGTTTATAGAGACTCTAAATGCCGGGGCAGGGGGGAGAGGCAATTCGCTTCTCAAAAAGCAGTATTTAAGAACCTTATGAAACTGTCACGTTTAACAGAAGATTTAACCAAATGATAAACCATTACTGACGAAAGGAATGATGGGTGCTTTTGAATAAAAATTACAAATTACAATTAGTATTTGAGTGTTACATTTTCCTTATGTTAGCCCTGGCACATGTATTACAAAATACTCATTATTCTTAGAAGCCATTAATTCAGCCTTTTGCTATACTTGGAAGTAATACCGATCAACAACACAGCCTTTCTGAATGTAGGTGCAAGGCCCTTCCCTTCCCCAGATACTTCCTTTGATTCCCCAGAGATTTACTGACTTTCGCTCCCTGATCTCTAACCTCTGTCTCACTTATGAGAGCGCATATTTGCAAATTCCTCAAAGAAAATAACCTGAGGGTCTAAGAAGTATCGTAATATAGCAAATGCCATCATCAACAGATAAATGGAAGGAAGATGGGGAAACTAAGTCTCCAATACAATAATCAATTCTGTAAGATGGAAAAGACTGTCTTCCTATATGCGGAGTACTGTGTCCAGTTTTGGGCTCCCCAATATCTCTCCAAAAAAGGAGCTGACAAACTGAAGCAAGTCCAGCAGACAGCCACCAAGATGGATACAGAGGACAGGCTGAGAGCGGTAGGTTTGCTAAACCTAAAGACTAATAGTTGATCTAACCTATGCATCTAACTTATTACTGAATAGTTACAGAGAAGACAGAGTCTTTTTTAGGATACACAGCAAAAGCGCAAGGGGCAACAGACACAAGCATCAGCAAGGGGAATTCTCATTAGGAATGACCACCTTTATAGCAAAGGTGGTCAAATATTGGAATATGTTGCTAGAAATTGTGGGACCACCACTCTTGAAGACACTAGCAACTTTACTGGAAAGCAACCTCATTTAACTTTGAATGTGGATCCAACTTCAAAGCTGGCTCTGCCTTGAGTGGAAGGTTGTGCCCAATGACCTCCAGAAGTTCCTTGCTGCCTCAGTTAATCTATGATTCTCTCTATTGACCGAATAGCTCAAGGGACTGTATCTTATTTTAAATTAAACACGTGAGGCTTGCAGTTTGCTATGGATTAAAAAATTTGATTGCATAAGTATAATTATATTAATGGAATTTTCTCAAAGCAGTCTAGCATTCAAACCAACAATTGTAGCTAAATGATTAACCTGTTAAGAGTTTCAGCAATTCTCTGAAGTAACCTACCAGCTACAGCTAGTGCTTATCCAGTGGCCTCTGCTCAAATTACCACTTAGCTTCCTCATCTGCTCCAACAGCACAAGGAAGAGATTGCTAAATACATGCGGTACGAAGTGTTCTGCGGAAGACGACTACTCCATGGGGACTTCCAAATGTGATATACAACACAAAACACCAGTTCAATACATTCAATCCTGAGCCTGTAGAAGAAGCAGCGAGTGGCCACCTAATCCATTCACAGACAGGTCATCTTAAAGGTTACCCTGATTTGGCCCACAAAATAAAACCAAGCATTCTTCTGATTTTTAAGGGGAGAGATGCAGAGCTGCTTACAGAGTGTTATGGTTTAACAGCATTAAGTCAGTGCTCTTACTGAGAGATTCAAGTGACCACATCTAGATGGAGCTGCAGCAGCTGTACTACAAACCACAGCAGTTATATTCCTGTCCTCAAAGCCCTTTATCTGTTTCCTGTACCTTGCTTCATTAAATGTACAGTCCTCCAAACTACATTAAAAATATCTAGCAGTTCTGACTTGCCAGTGTACCCTGGTCTTAATTCCTCCAAATTTCCCATTGTTCCTTCTTCATTAAGGTGTTAGCTTCTTGCTTTTCCTTCCACCCCCGCTCTTTGCACCTCTGGCAACGCTTTCCCCATGCATATGTGATATAGTATTACAGTGTCCGGTTAGTAATAATTCTTTCTTACTTCCTTTTTTTCCTTCTTTCCTGTACTAAAGTGATATATTTTGCCTATAGCTTGTCCTATTAATCTTGAATTCTAATAATTTATAGAAGGGATTACATGAAATGCCAAATTGTTAAGCTCTGATTTATAGAGCTGCATACGTGATATGTATGACCCCAGTAATCCTTTAATTCTCTTTGTTAGCAGTAGGCAAGCCATCTGTGGAATAAAAAAATCCTCAAATTGACTAATCTAGATCTCTACACATCCAGCGGGGCCAGACGATTCCTTCTCGCTCCTGAACTGTTCAGACTACTGTCTCAACAGAAGGCCCCTGTTCCACTGGCCTTAATGTTTTACAGAGATTGTTGTTTTGACAAGGGAGGGTAGGCAAAGAGCATGTGAAACAAAGGAAGCCCACATTTTGTAGTCTTCGGGGTGAGAGCAGAACGTGGGTCTAATATGTGGGGGTAAGTACTACTTGCCTGTGCTGCTTCCCTGTGGCTTCATATGGAAAAATGAGCTCCACAAAAGAGAAGGGGACAATCTCTAACTTAGTCAGTTGTCAAAGCTACCACAATTCACACAAAACCATTCAGATTTGGGTCCAAGAGTGGACACTGAGACATCCCACTGCTGCTTAATCTTATGGTTTTCCTGCCGTTTATTCTAATTATGCCTGAAAACAGTCTGTAACTTCAAAAGTTAACATGAAATGGGACTGTCATCACCTGGTACATATTGCATTTATGTGTGGATAATGCCCTACTTGCACAGTTTGGATCTCCCCGTTCATGTCATAAAAGCATAAAGGGTTCTAACAAATGCTATTTTTGGAGATAGTGCGATGGAGAATCATACATTAGAGACTCCCATCGATGTTTTGGATGAAGTAAGGAGCACAAGAGCATGCAATTGTTTATCTAAATGAACACGATTCTACCCTGGAAAACTTTGACACAGTGAGAGGTGACTGCAAAATGTCAAAGCAAATCCATGACTACTTACAGGAGGGAGTACTGACTTCTCAAAACAGTGAGTGCTCTGTGATTTTATAACCCCTGCGTCTCTGTTCTGAGCTCTAAAAGGAACAAAACAGGTGAGCTCATTCCTCAGTAATCTCATTTGGATTAAAAAATGCTAATTGTGTCTAAAAAAGCTCTGAGCACTTGTAGGAATGCAGAGATCTCTCTCTCCCGTGAAATGTGGTACTTAAAACTAAGTACGATAAAGGTGCAATGCAGGCTGTCACTGCTTCCGAGTTTGTAATACAATATCCATCATTTGATAGGCTATGTATTACATTCACTCTGATATCTGTCATTATTTTACTTTTTCTTTGAGACATTAGATTTATCTCCTGTTGTTTTCTCAATATACAACATAAAACCTGTGGAATGAAGCTCAAGTTATCTGAAGCCTTACACAAATTACAATTTCCTTCTACTGAAGAAATACTATGTAAGGAATTCATTAACACCACAGTAATTTTAACTGGAATTGGCATGTATATAAAAAGGCATATTCAGGATATATATTTTTAATACAACAGCATTAAGAACATTTCCTGCAGATCTCAGAAAGGAATTAAGTCAAGTAACAGCTTGAGACCATTTGGTACCTTTCTTGGTACAGGACATGCCACCATGCAAACACCAGACTGAAATTATGCCATGCAGTTAAATGCTATACTTTTCTTCTTGACGTTACTATGCTCTTTGTTTCATCCAGGACAAAAGTAACTACAAGAAAATGTGCCAGGGTTATCTATATCACGACAGTTGTTGGAATCTGTAAATGCAATACAGATTGATGCCATACACACACCAACACACACACGCACACACACATATTTACCACAGCATTGTGGTGTGTAGATGAATACAAAGATTGTTCTAGTGTTACTAAGCAGCATGACGGGAGAAAAAACCAAAACTGTTTCATCTTACCATTCTAATACGGACCATGCAGAAATCAAAGGCAGAAGCTGAAAAGCCCAAATACACTGCTGCATACCCTATATCCAGAAATTAGTACAAAATACAGTGAAGTAATGATTGTCTTACAGCATTGCCTTTTTACTCCCAGTCCCTGCTAAAACATTAAGATTTGACTCGAGGCCAAAGACTCTACTTTTATTCAATTACTTATATAAAAAGAAAATCTTCAGGAGTTTGCCATTCAAAAATGACCTTGATTTTGGGTTTTGCTGTATATAATGAGTATAGTTCATCTTTACAGTAGTAAAATCTATGGTCTTTGATCTTGTTATCCAGATTTTTAAAAATAATCCATATTAACCCATTAAATCTACTTTTGTAGACATCCCAATGTTCTCCAAACACTGCGATTCACTTACATAAAGTAGCTGGAAGTGAAGTATTGCTCACTTCAGCATCAGATCATTGTCAGAACATACATGATGTTTGACCGTCCTTTTCATGCAGGCTGATCTTCCAAAATATGGTCCAAGAGCCATGCCTGGAAGCTGCAACTGAATTTCAGAGTTCCTTATATATGTCCTTCACTAGCTCCTGGCCAGTGATGCTTCCCTGGCCACCTGAGCATCTCTGCTTTAAGGAAAATAGAAAAATTCTGCCTTTGCTTACAAACAATACTAAAATAATTTTTTTTTCTGTAGTTTTCTCCTCCTCTCACTTTTTAGCATGTAGTGTATTAACTGCTATGCTTTCATCGCCAGCTTTGGCCTTGAAATGTACAGAATCTGGTAAAATAACTATTTTATAATTGTCCAAGTGTACCCTCTACGCCTTCCATGATCAGTCACAGACCTTTACCTACTAATTGCCTGACCGTACCTAATAATTTGAGGGTAAATCAGAATTTCTCTTTTATAGTGATGTTCAGCCTTGCACGTAAAGGAAAAATTAACCACCACCCCTCCCTTTGGTAAACCACTTAAAAGATTATATATCCTCAGTGTCAAAAGCCTGAGCTTCAAATTCCATTTGAATTCGTGAAGCATCAATTTTCTTTATGCAAAAAGCAGTTTCTTGATTAAACAGAGCTAGTTAGTTGAAAGACTCTGAATGCCTACTTTATGCCACATGCACTGAACCACTACAAATGCACAGGTATTTGACTGTATTTTTCAGTATTTTGATCAGTGATCTTTCATGCCATGTTCAATCAGACTAGGCAAAGTAGTGTAAGAGCTGCAGTTCTACATATCTACCTGTTAATCCCAGTCTTTATTCACATACACATACACATTCTAAATTATTTCTTTACAGATGGGAGTATATTACCAGGAATACATTTACAGACCAACTGAAAAACCTTCTCAGCGGCGTCTGTACCTCATCTTCCCACAATGGCTACTGTTTTTATTCTCCATCCTAACCTATTAAAATCACAGGACAGCAAAACCCAAATATTTTCCCAGCTAAAAATAACTAATGAAAAAGCTACCCTTTCTTTCCTATCTCAGCCACCTGCTCCAAATCCTTTTTTCAGCATGAAGATCCTAGGATCTCAAATTGTTTCAAAAGAAACGCACAGAAAGGCAAAAATATTTTCAGAGGATTTTAAGAATCTGAGTCATCTAAGAAGGTAAGAGGTTTCTTTAAACAAGAAAATTTACATTTCAAATCTAGCCAACTTGGTAAAATTGTCTGGAGTTTCCTGCATGAAACCAGAGAATCTTTCATGCTATGGCATGCATGCTGAACTCTTCTGCTGTAAAACTGAGGGAGCATGTTCACGTTGCCATATTCTTATTTCAAACAGTTTCTATAGAGAAATATTTTTTTCACTTCTGCTTTTCAATAAATCCATCCTACAGAATCTTCTTGGAAATAAAAGAAAAGCTGCCTTTTAGTTCATCTGTTCATTCAATGAGAAGAAATAAGAAAAAGAAAACGGAGAGAATCATTGTAATGCTTATCAAAACACACGTTATTTTGCTTTATTACTAACCAGGTTCTATCAGCATTATTAAGTTTGATACAGTCCAAACTGACTTTTCTGCAAATCAACAAAATCTTTTACGCAAGTGAGCAGATAGAGATCCCTGGTAATGTTATTCTTCAAGTGGGGGAAGTTGTACACAGCGTGAGGGGAAAACCATCTGAAATATTCTGAAAATGTTTTGTTTTCACCAAACACAAAATGCTTAGGTTGCCTTACTGCTTCCTTATCTGTTGGGTGTTTTTTTTAATTCTTTTTCTGAGCCATACTGGATCTCTGTAAGTTTGAGTCTCCCTAAGGACTATTCATAACCATGAAACATCAATTCTGTTCTAAGAAATCCAGTGTATAACCCCACTACTGCCCTGTTCCCTCTTCTGTATAAATGCTCTTTTGTATATAGTCACTTTCAGGAAATTGCCCTCCTCCTCCCCCGCTTGCTCCCTACTGTCCTACCCTGGCTCGCTCCCCCTCCCAATCAACGCTAGTGAATAATTGTATTTTTGTTGGAGCACTTCCAGCTCCTCCACACGTTCCACTCTAGAAGGAGTAAATGAAACCCTGTAGCTTTGGCACACTCCTCTGCGCTTTGAACACACACGAACGCGTGCATGCACACACATGCACGCACACTCATTCAGACAGGGAAGTAAGTGGCATCAAACTTATTCCCCAAATAATCCTTTCACTTCTCCCCCATGCAACTTCCTCTTTTGCTGAAAAATACAGTGCTTCCAAAGTAAAAAAAAAATCTTCCTCTTTCGATATTCTGCTACCAGTGTTTTGAAACACCGTTTCTTCCACTTATCAGTATTTCACGTGCAGGTAAACTACCTTTGCTGAGACAGACAAATATCCCTGGGTGCCAACACTTCGGTCATTTTATATCCAGCGAAATCAGGAGGGCTGTGGATGATTTTGCCAAGGCATTCTTCCCTCCCCCTTGAATACCCGAAAGCTAAAGCGAGCAGAAACTCTCCTCCGCACTCGCAAAAGCGGCACTGGCGACACAAGTGTGCACGTTTCCTCTCCTGTGAAAATAGTTAAAAAACGTACCTTCCTTGGGTTCATCAGCCTCCGAACTCATGTTGTCAGCGCAAGGCACTGGGGACCAGATTACAGCTGACGTGCGCACTGAGAATCAGCTGCAAGTCAACTTCTCAAAAAAAAAAAAAAAAAAAAAAAAAGGAGGAAAAAAGAGAGAGAGGGTTGGGATTTTAAGGGGAAAAGTCTATGAATTCAGCAAATCACAACTAAGCTACTTGAAAATGATCCCGCCCCTTTCTCAGCTGCACACCAGCGACTGTCTGGAAAACCAGCACCTTCAGAGAAACCCTCATTTTACTCGCCAGCAGTCGCCGTTTATGCATTTTATTCTCCCCAGACTGTAGGAAGGGTGGAGTTTCACTTGTTGCAGCTTGCCAACGTGGTATGAGAAAGCAAGCAGGGGAGACCAAAAAAGCCCTGAGTGCAGAGCAGCGTCTGATTGCGGTAACTGACAATCAGACTAGGGCTCTCTTTAACTTGCAGGAAAATCTAATTTAAATCAATTATTTTTTAAGCCTAAATTGTACATTTCAACACCAGTTACTATCTGGAATTAGTTCTGTACCCTGCATAATTACACTGACTAATACAGGATGACTAAATACATGCTTAAAAGATGACAAGCAGCAGCTTTCTTTCAGGTAGTTTAAGCTAAATAATTATTTTTCCTTTCACTCATGCTCAGTGCATGGTGCTGTCTACCCTGAATGGAGAAATTCACCTTTCCTTCTTGGAAAAACTATCTGATTTCTTTGTGCTACAGACCCCCCTGTGTCCTAGAGAAGATAATTATTTTTAACTATTACGTGAAATTGTTTTACAGCACAGCAAGAGAACAGGGGTCTTTTGCAGCCATTGCCCAACTCGCCATGCCTCCTACACGCCTTCGGATCAAAATCGGGGGGAATTACTTGGAAGCCTGTTTTCCAGTTGGCGCAGCCTCCAGTAAAATCACCGTCAAAAGGAACCATCTTTTCCTACTTACTCATTTACCGTATTTTTAGCACAGAGAACAGGACAAAACCTCAGTGGAAACGTGACTGCTCAGACAAAAAGAGAGGTGTCAGCTCTCAGGAGAAGTCCTGATGGCGCTGCCAGCTCCGACACGCAGCCAAATTCCCACCTACCTCCCCCTCACAGGGTTAAATGTGTGTGCCTGAAGGGCTGTCAGGGTCTTCGTGGAAGTAACACTATTAACAGCTATTAACAGTTAGCAAGTGTGTTACTAGAGTCAAGTAGAAATAAGTGTATTTCAAGATGAAATCATAAAGAGCCAAAGCTGTCAGCTGCACAAAATTGGGGCACAGGAAGAAAAACATTAAGCATTTCAGACTGTAACATTCAGCTGTATTCATTAAAACTTACAGGAAGACTGTAAGTAGGTGGGATGGTCTTGTAAGTAAAAGGTACAGAGTCAGGAAGGGCAGTATGAATTCTTCAGCCATGGCAAAGTTGCTTTGGGGACCAGGGTAAATAATACTTCAGAATGTGAGCCACTCTTGTCCTATTTTGAGTGATTTCATTCATGATAAGTACTGTCCTTTGCCATGTACTTCTCCCATGCCCAAGACAGATCTCATTTTAGTTAAACGCTTTTGGTGACACTGCCAATTTTTTATTTTGCAATATGCACAACTCCATGG
Organism: Anarhynchus alexandrinus; assembly: GCA_008711295.1. Lineage (NCBI taxonomy): Eukaryota > Metazoa > Chordata > Aves > Charadriiformes > Charadriidae > Anarhynchus > Anarhynchus alexandrinus. The sequence goes on from VUYV01000030.1 coordinate 5,236,707, forward strand.
GTCCCTTAAGGACATTCCTTGAGAAACTAACTGTCTTCTGCAGACCCTCATAGTCCCCTGCAGTGTGGCAAAGCACATCAGCTGCATCCTTCAAAGCACAGAGAATGAAAGCGAACGCTACCCTAAGTGGTATCACAGAGGGAAAAGTAATTATAACATTGGACTAGCTAAAGAAGCCACATATCGCAAGTTTAATTAAAAAAAAAAATAATACTGGTTTGGGGTAATTACTGTTTAGTAGATTGAAACCACTCAAATAACCCCAGACAGAATAGAGGAGGAACAGGAAGAAACACAGTGTTAGTGAAAATGAATGTGCGAATAGCCTTTGGGGTCCTTTAATCAAAGGGAGTGCTTGTGGAGAGATAAACCAGCCAGAATATAAGCCAGTATCAAGAGCCCTGCATGAACAGATTTACACAATAGATGGATGCCTTTTGTTATTTTAGATGACAGATGGACATGGAGAGATAATGAGCCTTGTGGTTAAACGTCAGCAACTTTTGCAAATTAAGATTGCTCAAATCTCTCGGAAACTTCAAAATCTTGGACAGATCACAAAACCCCAATGATTTTGTTTGTTTCTTCCCTACAGGGTAAAGATCACATCTTGTCACTCAGGACTGTGTACAGGTCTCAATTCAGACTCCAGAAATGTTTTTTTATGTTTCTTTTTTGTTGTTATGCTTCTTAAAAACACATGCACCGGCTGAAAATACTCCAACCAGACCAAAGAATGTTTAGGTAGGTAGAGCAGCGACTTGTAACAGCATTCAGTCGTGAGGACGTTATAACCTTCCTCAGAGTCTGCACCCAATGAACTCCAATAATTTTACTTGGAAGGCCAGTAAAAGTAAAGGATTAAGGCAGGTAAAAATTAAACAGAGTTCATGGACAACACCAGAGCCCAGGTAAGGGATGACACTACCTCACCTGCAGGGAAGAGCCAGTTATCGAAGCATCCATACTGATTTTTGGATCCCATGATGAGTAAACAGCCTGGAAGCTGAAAAAATCCCCTCTTTAATCATAAACTGTGCATGTGATACAGAGTAGAAAGGACAAAACAAAGAGTGACAAAAACTCTAAAAATAGAATCAGTAGATACAGCTAAATTTTATAGGGCAGATTCTTTTAGGGAAAACAGAAGTAACATCTGAAAATGAAGGGCTTAAAACCCATCACACATTTGGACAGAAACTGTCTCAGAGGGAAGGCCGGAATTCCCAGAAGAAAATTAAATCTTTTGTGCGGCATACACCAAAAAATGGGTTTGCATACCAAGTTTCAGTGGCTAAAAGCCTAAAAGCCACAAAGCTGGGTAAGACATGGGGGTACAATGAAGTGTGGTCCTTTATACCATTCCCAGCTGAAACAAAAAACTTAAGAGTTTTACTTTACAAAAAACTCAGTTGGTTTTGTTATGCTTTGGTTTTTAGCTCATCCTTTGTAAATTGTCCTCATTTCTGCTAACACTAAAGCAGGGTTACCACGGAAAGAACAGGCTGTAGCCAGACCTTGGCTTACTACAGCAATACGCAGGGCATTGTGAAAAGATGGGTAGCTGTGTCAGCACATCCTCAGCTCAGCTCAAAACTTTGCTTATATTTTGTGTCTCAATGCATACTGAGACAGCTCTGTTTACAGAAGCATCTTCTTATTAGATACACAGGTGGCAAATCCTGTTACATCCTTTATACATATTCAAAATACATAATAAAATTAATAGTAGCCCAAAAATGGTGCTAAAATTACTGACAAGAATATTCTGAAGCTCAATGCTGAAATGTCAAAAAAGACTGTAATGTTTTGGTTCACAAAAAAAGAGGAAGCAGCACTACTACATGAAAAGTATCAGGAAGAAGCTTTCAAGAGGAGGCAGCTGCCATGGAAGCAAGACTAAATCTCCTACTGAAAAAAAAACCTGCAGAGCCCTAGAACAGTTCTAGAGAAGGAAGTGGTAATGTAACACTTCAGACATTACATATTAATGTTTGTTTTTTTAAAAAAAAGTCTCCCCGTGTTTGGTTAACGTAATTAAAGTTGTCTGGTGATAAGTTCTGCTCTTCCAGAATGTCATGGGCTATGGATTGCAACCCTTTAAGCAATAAAAATAAGGTCCATGCGCAACTTCAACTCCTTGCTACAGATGATAGCCACCATCATTTTCTAAGCCAACTGCATGTCTTTTGCCAGCTGTAACTGCACTGAGTTATTTGAAGCCACATGACAGACCTCTGATGGCAGCTGAGGAAATCTGAGTTTCCCCTACTCCCAACTGCGAGACAAAAGAAAGACGTGTACAAGTGCCCTGAAAGATCATAATACACATAACTGCAGGTATGGTTTCTTTATGCTATGCCAATAGCCATGCCATAGAGATTTTCTTTGCCATGAATTCGCAAGCATGGAGAATGTTGTGTGGATCAATGATAAGAAAGCAGAAGAGTTGCACTACACTGTCCCACGTAAGACTGTACAGTTAAAGTACTGGCTTTCACAGTACTACTACAAACAAAGCTTTTTAACCAGCTGTTTTCATGGAGTAAACTCAAAGATACCATACTTAAATGTATAACAGAGGGATTATGTAAACTTTGCCATTTAATGATCATGCCACGTCTCTTCTGTAGCCCCAACAAGTTGTACCTATTTCTGATACAAGGGGTCTGGGTTGACAAATTTTCAACTTCTGACACTCTTCCATGGGTGTGGATTACAGGCACACAGGACAAGAACATTGGGTACTGTGCTGAAGCACTCACATGTATTATTTCTTCATATGTATCATTTGCAAAATGTAATGAGAAATGATGTGATACACCCATCACTGTAAATACATTTCACCAATTCTCAAATATTTTGAGTTTTTCTCAAAGTAATGTTCTGAAAGGGAACAAGATGTAAGGTCGTTGTATTTCAGTCCAAGATGTCCCAAGCAGAAATAAGTGCAGCAGGTCTGGCCTGCACACATTTATGGAATCTCCAAACATGCTGCCCTATCAACAAGATGTTTGTACAGTATCTCAGAAAAATGTACAAGATAATAGTTCATGGAAAAAAAGAGGACAAATTGTTAAATTCAAAAGCCTGGAAGCCACACTGAGATGTCATTAGGAAATTAACCATAGCTACCTCTTCTGCAAGTGGTTCCTTGTTAATTAGTAAGTTTTACCAGAAAGTTCTCTTTATAGAAGTTACTGGTTGAGTAAGCAAAGACAACGCAGAAGCGTGCCCTCAGCTTGCTCCATTGGTCCTTTTCTGCATCTCTTCCAGTACCACTACAACCTTTTTCCAGGCAGGCAAGATCATAACTGCACTGAGTTTCATGATGCACAGGTTTCTCAAACAGGAGACATTTCTGTTTTCTAGCCCTTCCCTATGAGACTGGTGGATGACCTCTTTGGCATCCCTACAGAGCACTGAGATCATACAGCACAAAGTGAGGAGCTGCTGCCTCTTCCAGCATTGCCCATCTCCTAGGATGCAGAAACCGACCGGCCAACCGTCCTCCCAGGTGCCAAGCAGTGCAGCCCTGACCTGCTGTCTGTGCCTTCTACTGCTGCCACATACAGACATCACATGCACGTGAAGGTGCATGCAGACATCCCATGTGCATGATGGTGCACGGGGAGAGGAAAGGTGTGGAGTGAGGGGCACAGAGTCATGGAAAAAAGTAAAATGTCCGTTTTCTTGCACTGTATCTAAGTTGTTCTGCTTTCAGTTATGCACTTAAACAGTTACACACAGACATTCAAATTAGCAACCCAAGAAGCTATTTTAAAGTTATTTCCTAACCCAGAGGTAGAGCAACACCATCTGTAGTTGTGTTACTTCTATTATTGCAAAAGAGAGTGCAATATGCACTGTCTCTGCAGTGTGGGCGCGGTGAAAACAAATTCCAACTCTTATGCAATTTTGTTAATTTTGGGTTTAATATTATTTTACAGTAAAAAGCGGACTTTTGATTAGCTGTGTAATTTTAAATAGCACTGTTTATACAGTTCTATAACTAAAAGTATTATGTACAATAGCCCATCTTTTTTTGCTGTAACCGAACTTTACTCCTGATTTCTATTTGTTTTATTTTCTAGCATAAAAAACACATATACCAAGATTATCTAGTCAGTGCGTAGCTTTTGATTAATGTCAGAAATACTGCTTTCAGCATACAGCATTCAGTGTTTTCCTATAACAGCACAACTCTCAGTTATCTATGGTGCAGAATTTTTAAGCAATTTGTCTTCACGCGCATAAACCACATATCAGGTACTGTTTTCATCTTTGGACAATTCAGTCCACTGAAAGCTAGAGAGACAAAATAAATCAGAACATTAGCAGGTTGATCTACAAGCCAGATATGAAAAATATGGGTACTCCACATTTTGGCCTGATCGTCACAGCTTGCTGTTCCTCCTTGTTAACTCGTTTTATCCCCTTTGTACAACAGACTTCAGGTGATATTGCGGCACTTGTTGAAGCACTCTCAATACTCCCACCTATTGGGCAGACCCACAAATGATACTCTGGTGTATGTGTCTACCAGGCGGTTAACGAATTATAAGAAGTCCAGTCTCAAGGATTTAGGTGATGCCTCAACAATTTCTGCACCATGCTTGCCATCCAGCACTTCATCCTATTCTCCACCATCCCCTCGGCTGTTTTCCTCCCCTATTTCTATACCTTCCCGGCCAGCATCCATTCTCCACCCTGCTAGTGGTTTATTGAGGCCTATCCATTCTCTCATTTCCAAATGGCAAGAGCAATGTATGGTACAAACCCACACCACACTGCTGGTGCAGCCTTCAGTCAAAGTAAGTGAAACCTAGGGCTTCACCATAGAGTAAGCTTTACAAAAGTATGATTAAAGACCTCCCTTCTGATAACGAACTGGCAGAATAAGCAGCAGTACAGGGTGACAAACAGATTCACAAATGAGCCCACCAAGTTAGGGATAGGAAGAAAGACCATGTAGGATACAGATCCTGGTTTCCATATGGATGCAGTAAAACTTGCTTTACATAGGTTCCTCACCTCAGCTCTTCTCCCCCAGGGAACAATCGGACAGAGAAAGGGTAGAAGATATATGCACAAAAGGCTTCATAAAGTTGAACTTGCTTAATATTGAACGTAACTTTGCTATGAAATTTGAAACTCCCATTAGTGTCATCTGTACAGCTTACAATGTCCATTTGAGCAATACCCACAACCACATCTACGTATTTTCAGCACTGACAGCCCAAGAAGACACCATAATAGTAACCACCTTGCAAACTGTCAAGGCTACTGTGCAGCGTGCATCTTCCAAACCCATGTCCCTGTTACAAACATGCCGAGATTGTTGGTTTCCAATTAGCGACAACAGTTGGTTTTAAGCTGCTGTTGCCTCTACTCAAAAGCTCTGTGGTTAAGAGGTGAGGAAACATCTTCACTCAGCCTCAAAACACAGTTTTCTTCTTAAGCTTTATCTGCGTCTGCTGCTAACTGTCGGACGTTTCAGCCATAGAACAGCCTCAGCACAGGACTGGGACACAGACTGATCCCCACCTTTCAGCCTCGAGAAGAGCATCATTGATCACAGAACAGCACAGTGCCAGGGTACGAGACTGCTCTCAGCTCAGATTGGGTTTCGCTGGCTCTCACTGGCTTTAACTGTTTTTTTTTTCAAAACAACTCTGCAAATTCACACACAGAGCAACGCCATGACTGCTGAGATGTGAACTCTGGTGTAATTCCGTTGCCCTGACTGTAGGTATAATGTTGTACAAAACCACTAATAACACCGATGGTTTTATCGTAGCCACGTAGACACCGTGCACTGAGAGGCGCTTCTTCATCCAGCAGTTACCAATTACTGAAGACAAAGTTTTCAGTACAGGAGCAAGTATAAAACAATTTCTCAAGAGCAAACACGCAAATAACATTCACTGACTTGGCTGCTATCCACAAATCGGTGATTATCAATGATAGCTGCTGAATGTTCAGGATGTCGTGGTTTAGGCCAAATTGGCTACTGGGGATCTAGGGGACCCCAGATAGGACCGACAGATGCTCCCCTCTACCCCTCTTCAGAGAGAGGGGCAGAGGAGGAAAAAGAGACTTATGAGTTTAGAAAGAACTAAACTACTTTAATAAAATATTAATAATAAAATAAAAAGAAATAAAGAAAAATATATACAAAACCGTATCAAGCTCCCGAGATGACAATCACGACACCGGCTGGCACTGGGCCAGTCCCAGGCTGGACTCGGTGACGGACGGGAACTGGATTCCGGATCTGGATTCAGGATCGGGATCACAG
>VUYV01000030.1:5243046-5278692 GCA_008711295.1 Anarhynchus alexandrinus
AAGTATAAGCAAGAGCCTCTCTGCATACCATGCCTGGGCAGCAGCTATAAACATTGGTCTTATCACTCTGAGAAAATGAGCATTTGTCTGCACAATATGCTGTTAATTTCAGTAGTTAGAAGAGGCCCAGCTAAGAAGCGAAGTTACTGAACAAAATTGGTTCAGTTTTACCTCAAACCAGGACACAGGAGTTCACAGAGGACGTGACAGAAGTTAAAGAGAGATAGTCACGGTTAGCTGTCTTTTGAGGGCCGTCAGCCAAGGACTGCAAGAGGTACTGGTAGAGGCTTATAGCACCGTTTCTCCAGATATCAAAAATTTCACTCATTATTTTAATTTTTCTTTTAAAAGGCACACACAGAGATTGCTATTGCCAACACAGCTATGCCAAGCAAAAGGCAGCGTTGGAGAGAATGAGACAGTGACAAAGACACCTGCATGAACAGAGGTAGGAAGGTGCAATCCTCCAGTCTGGTAAAGAGTGCAGCAGATCTGAGGTAGTTTTGTCACATAGAAAAATAAACTTCCCAGCCGTAGTTTATGATAAAATTCTTACGAAATGGTCGTGTCACTGTTTGACATTGCAGCCTTTGAAAAAAAATGAAGGAAAGGTTTAAGAAGAAATCTGAGGGGCGGAATGCCAAAAATATAACCATGAAAAAACCCTGCATCAAAAACAGAAGTCACACAAAAGCGTCACAGATTCCACAGATGAGTCAATGTACTACACAGAGACTGACAGCATCACCACAGACCATGAGAAGAGATACTTACACCAGATCCGCTCCCAGCAAGACTTAAGAAAAGAGGTATTGCCAGATACTTATACATCAAAACACAGCGCTGGAACAATTTTAATTGAAAAGGGGTACTTTAATTAAAAACAGAAAATGTAATATCACATAGACGAAAGTCAAAAAGAGCTTGAAAACAAAGTGCCTGAACTAGTGTTAGATACAGCATGTTTTAAACAGTGCTACTGGAGTGTATGGCTAATAAAGTATATTTTTCTTTTTTTTTTTTAAAAGGTATGGCAGTGATAGTGACAGGACAGAAAATTGGATATTACCTTAAAAAGGAAGATTTTTGTTCATTTAAAAGCAGCGTACACATGGGAAAACACATGTGTCTTGGTTTGCAAGGGCTGTGTTCCAGTCCTAAGAGAACGATCCAAGTGTTTTGCTAATGCGTAACAATCAAACTATGCCCTTTTTCTTTTAGACGCCAAAGCCATTAATCATGCAAACAGTCAAAACACCACTTGCATATGAAATGCAATCTTATCTAGACAAAATTTAAAATCAAACAAAACTAAAAAAATACCAAGCTATGAGAATAATCTCCTTTTAGTTCAAATTTAATTAGAAGAGATTAAAAGAGGGATTTAAATGGATATTAAACCTAAGCAGAGTTTGCTCTTTAAAAATTCAGTTTAGCTATAGTTTACATTCACAGGCCAGATGTACCTAATTATGTGGTGTTCATTCAGAGAACCATATTGATTTCTGCATGTTTCAAATCAGTTTTAAATCAGTTTATTATTTGCCTAAAGCTTAGACTGAAGCCACATTAAGAAATCTGGAAAAGTACTTGCAAGAACTGGATTTCTTTTGGGAAAGTATTAACTAAGACTATGCTGAACAAGTGCTGAAAAATCACTTCCCAATACCCAAAGGAATTTAAGAACTCATCATTTATGACAGCTTTAGAAGTAAGATTTTCTATACTTGCTTCCTCTGGCCTATGGTGAAATTTTCATAACTAAAGCACACTTGGGAGATCAGCACTTTAGGCTGGTCCAAGTGAGAGTGCCTGTCTAACAGAGCAGCACCATGTTCCTCTTCTTCGTTTCCACCTATCATGCCAGTATAGGCATGTGGTGTCCACGTAAGGAAGATCCCAGTTATAGCTAACTATTAATTTTTTTTTGCTAGGAGAATTTTAAACTAAAAAAGCTCTCTGATCTTTTTCTTTTAAAAAATATCTAATAAATGAGTTGTAGCTAAAAGTAAGTATCTCTCACAAAAGAAGGGCTTGGATGGTTTCTAATCTAGTTATGACAACTGAAAATCCATACCTTGCTTATTTTTCCCTATATAAAGCAGGCTTACACTAGTGAGCAGATTCCAAGTGTAAACTCTGTTTAGCGATACATTAAAAACTCAATGTTGTATTTTTATTGATTGATGTGAGTTCCAATTAAAAAAAAAAGAAAAACACCACCTCAGGAATCTTTTCTGGAACCCAAATGAGTTTGTTTAGTAGAAGGATGTCTAACCTTTCAAGTATTTTATCTGCTTTACAGGAAATTCATACTTTAGCTCTTAGAATGCTTTAGCAACAATAATAACAGGGTTTGCACTTAGGCTCGGCCAAACTGAATACCACTTCACAGGGTATTGCAAGACTTTCACGAACTGTTTCAAGTATTCCGTTTCAAAAAACAGAGATGTGGATAACAAGATCTGAACAAGACTTCCTAGTCTTTTTGCTCCACATCTCATTTGCTGAAAGCTGAATTATGGCACATACTTAAAATGATTTACTGTTCAGGTGGCTGGTCTGTCAGGGCTGTGCTACTGCAATTCTTCCTAAAGGCTGAGGACTTCACAGTGTGTTTCCAAAATGTGAGGCTCAGTATGGACAAGAGTTAGTATCTTTGTCCACTTTAGAAAATAAATGGAGCAAGAAAGAACAAAGATTACTACTGCCTCTGCCACTGTTGGTGCACAAGGGATGGGGCACCTTTATCAGAAATCCCATGTAACAAATTTTTGAGCATTGCACAGAGGTAAAAGCCTCAAAAGAGATGCCCACACATCCACATCCACCCATGCCCCCCTGCTGCATATCCCACATCCATCTCAGTCAGTCATGACACTCGTCCGCGACTGATGTTGGTCACAGAGCATTTGTTGCTGGTTTTGGCCAATGCCACGAGGTGGCAACAGCACCCTGAGAAAAAAAAACAACAGGTCCTCAGGATTGTGTTTTGCTCCAGTGCAGGGAACAGAGCAGGACCAGCATCAAAGGGCAGGTAAAAAAAGTCAAGCGGCTTCATGTACAGCCTCATGTTAACATTTCATATTGCAACTCATACAAAAAGGTTGAAATTGTGTTTTGTCTGTACATGCTGGAATGGAAAATCTGGAGAACTAAATGCTTCTGACGCAGTGGCCATCACCTGAAATTGGTCATCAACACACTGGGGAGCAGCAGAAAATGTCTATCATTTTTTCCAACCCACATCCCAGATATATTTGAAAAAATACTTTATCTAGAGGACACTTATATTAAGACAGCAATATAACGGATGATATAGTGGTAACAACTTGGCTCCATGAATTTAAAACCATACTAAAATTTCAAGTATCACTTCAAGGTGCAGATGCAACTGTGCTACTCATGATGCTCATCCTTTGCCCTCAATATCTGCCTGCAATGACTCAGTTCAGCCCTGCTCCGCCTGTACAGTTTCCCCTTCCTTATCCTGCCATTGCCTTTCCAGAAATGGGATAATGCAACCTTTTTCTCCCCCCTCCAAGAGGGGAGGTTTTCAGATACCTATAACTTGCCTTCCCAGCTCCAAAGTCAGTGGCAGCCTTTCCTCTCACTAGACATGCAGGACTGTTTCACTTGCGGAGACAGTGGATAAATCAGGGGAACAGTGGGTAATTCAGGGGGATAGTGGATGAAACAGGGGTCTGTAATGGATCAGGTCTCCCCTATTTCAGGAATTCAAATAGAAGGGTGGCTCTTCATGCTGTACTCACCTCTGTGAAGAAGACGTCATGCCAAAAAAAAGGTCCTGGGTCCCCAGCAATGTACAGATTGGGTGAAAGAGCAGTGAGGAAGGTCGGTGTGGGAAGGGAGAGATGAGCCCCAGCCCTCATCTAATCATCAGGAATCCCAATGGCCTCTCACCTGATGTGTAGCAGTGATACGAGGTCCAATGCCAAGAAATCACAAATATCACTACTATACAGAATTAAAATGCCCATCATAACCAAGGAATGCTATGGATAAGGATTATAGGAAATTCATACTTTAGCTCTTAGAATGCTTTATCAACAATAATAACAGGGTTTGCACTCAGGCTAGGCCAAACTGAATACCGCTTCACAGGGTACATCATGTATACTACACAGCCTTCACCTAGCCTGCAAAACATCCCCAAGCATTACGTTTTTCTGTGTGTCACTTCCAGGAAAAGACAAATTCCCAGTAATTCTGTGAGAATTCAAAAATTCAAAGTAATTTTTTTTTTTTTTTAAATTAAGAGCAACTCAAATGGTGGAGGAAGGATGGTTTACCTAAAATTAGATAATAGTAGCAATTTCTGTGTACACTGTAAAACTGCTATTATTGGGGGAACACCCCCCCATATTATGTTTTTTTCCCAAGTATTACTCACTTTCATTTTTTCTGCACGTCAGTTAAAACCTTAACAGACATTTAAAATAAATACAGTTAATTTATAGTAACAGAGATGCAATAAGACAAATTAGGATATTCTAGTTTAATCAGTGTTGGGTAGAGATAACTGCCTATCATGCTTTTGGAAGTCTAAGAAAATAAAACAAACACTAAATCTATGTTTTCTACCTCCTGGTCACCTTAAAGCATTTAATCCTAAATGTATGTACATTCACATCCCCATGCATTCACATCCCCCATGAAAAAAGATGAAGCAGGAATTGCCACCACTTAAAACATTTCCATTACTCTAAACAATGCTATCTAAGCAGGTAATATCTTCCCCATCTTGATCCATGCTTAACATAATATAGAGTTATCAAGTTTTTCATCTCTGTAAGTCAAATTGAAAAATAAATCTCCATTCTTTATCAAATACCAGAAATTACATGCTTGTCTTAACTGTGAAACTAAAAGAATGGTACTAAAGAACACATTAACAGAAAGCAGTAAAACATCATCTATTCAGCAGAAAGCTCATATGTTCTCTTGGCTATACAGCTATTCCATTCAAATTGGATTTTTATACCCAAACAGGCTTACTTGATCTCGGCACAATTGACTGCGGACAAAAACCAGTAGCAAGTCTAGTCGATGAACAGAAAAGCAGAGGTGAAATGTAGCATTATGAGGCCAGGCTACAAATATATTTGACTCAAAGATAATGCAATGTCTTCCCAAAACAGATCATTCCAACACATACATAATACAACTTATTTCTGGTATCAGGAAAAAGCCAGCAGAAGCTTACCTGACAGTAAACAGTGAACATGTTTGGGCAACATAATACTAAAGCCATCATGTTTCTCCATTTCCTGAGTTTGGTTTCACAATCCTCTGTGGCTTTACTCCACAGTTTATACTGTAAATGCAGACTGACCTTCAAGCTTGTGACCAATCCAAGATAGCTCTTCAACAGTCACTGCACAAATAATCTAATTTATTTTCAAAATTTAAATGGAATTTAAAGACAGCAGACTGCACATGTAGATACCTGGAAATCTATAAGTAAGTATATCAGTTTAACAGAGTGAATCAGGGGTGAAGACGAGAAAACTTCTCTGTAAAAATCATAGGCATGACAGAAAACACAAGGATAGCCACCTCATCAGTAGTTACAGGGTTTTGACCCTACTGGCTGCAGGGAAGAAACAGAAATTCCTATTTGTCATAGTGGGTTTCTGGCATTTATTCCAATATTGATTAGAAATAGATGAAATACAAACACTTAGTAGTGAATGCATAGGGAAATAATGAAAAGAAAAAAGAACTTATTGCACTAAAATATGCAAGTATCTAATATGAATAAATAAGTCTGTCTTAATAATGTTTGGAGAAAAACATTGTCAAAAATTTTTTTAAAAATTGCTAATAAAAACTAGTATTTTGTGATGATTGATTCCTTTAGATACAGCTTAAAAATTCTTTGCAGAACTATAGATGTACACAGGCCAATGTGCACAACAAACCCCAGAAACCACTCATAGTTAATAATGTTTGTGCAACAAAGATCTGAAAGAAAGTAATGCATTTGATGACCACAGAGATTTATGCTCATCTTATCTGATCTCCAACTCGGAGCTACTTACAGCTTTTCACCAAATGGTTTCTAAATGAAATCAGAACTGAACCGGGTCTGAGATGCTCAGCCTTGACTGAAACTTGAAATAAGAAACTTTTTTTCATCTTGAAGCTGTTCCTAACCTCAATATAAAAAGAAAATAAACAACTGATATTTAGCCTGAATTCATGTATTAGCAACCCTCATGCATCAAAAGGCCTTGTTTCACATGGGAAAGCTCCAGGATAGAAATTTTGTGGCAAAACAGGTACTGCCTTTCCGTTTGAAGTAAGGTGCCTCTCTCCAGGGAGGAACTAGGACCTCATGCATGTCAACTTCTCCTACTAATGCTCACACAAGGCCTTACCTGACCTATTGGTGCTGTGAATCCCACGTAAGTTGGCCAGCTTTCCCCGGGGGTCCTGACGCCCGACCCAGGGCTGTGTGCTGAAATACCTCAGTGAATAAGACAGCATTTTTTTTTCCTCCTCAAATCTCTTATGGCAAAACCCTCAGGTATAAAGAAACAGATTTCTGAATTCACATAGTACTGGTTTCACAGGGTAAAAACACTAACTACAAATAGCTACTCTAAAATTTGCTGTACATGGAAGTTAATCATTCACAGGTGTTTTATACTAAAACTAAAACTAGGCATGAATGTTATTTTGACTAAATAAGACAAATGAAACAGTATTGTCTGTATATGAGCAGAACTGCCAACCCCCAACAAATAAATAGTATCTTTTTCTGCACTGAACCGGTGACTAGCTATTGATCAAAGTGTCTGATATGCCTCCATTAAAAACAAGATTAGCAACATTATGTGAGATAAAGTCCAGGTAGTGACATAAACATCAACAGTTAGATCTGTGAAGGCACTTGCAAGGCTCTTCCTTAACTGTATTTGTGATGCCTGCTATTCCCTCAAAATGAAATACGCATTTCTATTTTTACATGCATTTTAGTGATTACAAAGTTTTGGAAATGAGTTTCATCGCAAAAATTAAGGAATTTATTGTTAGGCCAAATGCTTGTTTTGAATGTTAACACTCAGTGAATATGTTCAGCATCCTACCCCAAGCCTGTGATACCATTCTGGTCTGTATAAAACTTGATTTATTATAAAATGAGAAAACAATATTAAACAACTGCTCACCTGATATATAGTTCAGAAATATTCCTAAGGCATGAACACTTTATCCACATACCATAGTGCCTTGCAAACCCAACTCTGCTATATTCCTAAATGTGTATGTTACCGGTAACCAATACCTTTAAGAGGTACTGTCCACTCATATCATGTCTAAGCATGACTGGAGCTGCTGGGACAGGAGATGTGCTCACATCTCCTCCCTCCAGGAGGACACAAATAGCTGGAACATGCTTCTGCGTTCTCAGTTTCTTTACAATCTTTGAATCTCAAAATCAGTTGACAGCACTTGAGGCAGAAAGACAAAGGACTATGAATGTGAACATGGACTATATCTGGAATAAATAGCCTCTAGTGATTAATAAACAGCTTTTACATCTCCTTCAGGCAAGTGCTCATTCATATTCACCCTCCTTTTCCTCCAGAAAAAACAGCAGACCGCTCATGGTGGAAGCCTTGAAAGGCTCCTTTACAAAAGGCATCGATGCCTGAATAAGGTGCCCTGTGAAACACTATCCCTGATCAAAGGAAAATACTAAGGAACCCAACTGAGTCCTGACAGGAAGACACAGTATACCATTTGCATAGACTAACACTGTGTTTAAAATTGACCAGTGCATCTCATAGGGCTGAGAAACGCACACATTTATGTGGCTGAAACAGTTCAGGTGACAAAAGGGTAAGGATTTGGGAAGGGAAGCTGTTCCAGCACTCCAGGGATTCCTGAGCTTTTTTAGAAAAAGAGGCAGAAATGCTCAGTAGAAATGCATACCTCAGGCTGAGGGGGGAGAAAAGCATCCAGTTGTGATACTGGGAATCAATAGGCTCAGAAACAGAAAAGTTATTGCTTCTTAAATTAAAAAGAAAGGTAAGCCTTAGGAATTCTTAATTCAAAATGCGTTATCTTGAACCTTTGTCCTGGGCCTCTCACAAGCAACCCAGATGTTTGACCAAACTGAGTTATCTTGTAAGATATTCTCCCAAAAGTCAGTCACTTCTTTACACAGGAGAAAGATCTCATGCTTCTGTTTATGTGATACGTTATGGTCGTTAACTGTCAACATTAAAGCATGACAGCGAGAATGCTAGACATCCCTCTGTACCGCATGGAGCTGCTGTGCAGAGGTATACAGAAATGCTGTGCCTTAACCATCCAAGTGTGCCTCCACACAGAGGAGAGCACTTCAATGTCACCTGAATCTGGATAGATGGTTCCCCAAAAACCTTGTGTAGTCTTGCATCATTCAGAAAGAATTGAAAACTCTTAGAAGAACTGCCATCACAGCTATCTTCAGGGATGGCTGATGCCTTGCACCAATTTATGTGGAACATGGTATTAGATACTATGTCAGTTGATGACATCACACAGTCCACTACAGTTAGGCAGGATGTCACAAACATAAGAAGTGATGTTCATGATGATACCACTGCAAGTGAAATGGAAAGTGTACAGTCTGTGTCCAAATGCAGAGAAGGGGAAGAAGAAAAACACACCACTCCTGGCAGGCGTTCAAAGATGTGGTGTTGAGATACAGTTGGAGGCAAAGACAGGAAGACAGCCCGTATCAGCAACAGCAGTGCTTCCTTTTCTGCATATATGGATGAGCATGAGTGGTTGCAATGTTAAATAACAGAGGCAGAGTTTGTGGTTCTAGAGAAGGTTAAATTCTGTTTTAGCTTCTTTCAGAGACAGTGCAGAAAATGAAGAGGAACTCCTCAATGGCAGAGCTCTAAGTCCTCACTGTTGTGACTCCAGCACCTCTTGTAAGGAAAATTCAAAGCAAGATTATCTTCTGGAAGAGTAATGCAGTCAGCTTACTTCTCTGAGAAAGGGAAATTATTTTAAGCAGTTAAGTCTAATGAATATAAACTGTTAATGCTAACAGAAACAATTTCAATTTAGTGTGCTAATTTGTAGAGTAGCTTGGAAATACAAGTTTTGTCACAAGTGCCAGGACATATACAAATTTTTGCCAAAAAAAAAAAAAGAATAAAGCTGTCAGTTATTTTTCATAGTCAACAGCTATGAGGGAAATAATTTCAAGACGGATAAAGCAGCAGCCACAGAGTTATGCAGTAAAACCATGTGAAACTTGTTTTTTCCAATAATTTCGTATAGGTAGAATATGGTAATATTCATTGCTTCTGACATCTGGCAGCAGCCTACCCCAATCTCGGCAGCAATGAGATAACAGGAGAAAACCTCAGAGCCTTTGTCAGATTCCTCAGACTTGTCACCATACATTTCAGCAACTTTGGGAAAGGGCCTAAAGTCTTTCATGGTAGCAGCAGATGCTGGAGGAGTATATCACCCTTGACTGAGACAACAAGGAGGACACAATTTGAGATATCACTGGACTGCAGCAGATGGAGAAAAAGCACAGTTACATCCTTTCTTATCCCTGTATAAGAGGAAGCATCTTAAGGTTGCATGGGTACAAATAAACTAAAAAATGAATTGTTTTTTAAACTATTTTTAAACAGAGTGAGGCTGATGTACATCAATAAGGATCATCCAGAATGATGACTATGAATGCTGTGTTGACCGATTGAAAATGTGACCAGAGACCCGAGTGTTTCCTGAGCTTACAGTTTTTTTGTGCTGATGCTCAAATGGCCAAAGCCTCCACTTAAGAGAACAATATTCTTTGATGGAGGAAGAGAAAAATAAATGTCTCATGAAATCGTAAGCTGAGTTGTAGTAAAATATTTTATCAGGATTGGTTCCACTGTTATTGCAGTAGTCACCAAAATCACAGAATCACAGATTTGTTAAGGTTGGAAAGGATCTGCTGAGACCTCCTAGTCCAACCCCACTGCTAAAGCAGGTTGTCCAAGACCGCATCCAGTTGGGTTCTGAGTATCTCTGCAACCTCTCTGTGCAATCCATTCCACTGTTTGACCACCTCACAGTAAAAAAAGGGTGTTCCTCTCATACATTTCAATTTGTGCCCAAGGCCTATTGTCCTATCAGTGGCACTATGAGAAGAATCTGGGTTCCTCTTCTGCATTGATAAGATTCCCCTAAGGCTTCTCCTCAAGCTTAACAGCTCTCTCAGCCTCTCCTCACATGAAGAGTCCCTTAATCATTTTTGTGGTTCTTTGTTGGACTTGCTCCAGCAAGTCCATATCTTTCTTGTACTGAGGAGCCCAGACGTGGACACGACACTCCAGATGTGGCCTCTCCAGTGCTGAGAAGAGAAAAATTATTACCTCCCTTGATCTGCTAGCAAGTCTCTTCCTAATGCAGCCCAAAAGACTTTGCCACAAGGGCACTTTGCTGGCTTATGGTCAGCTTGGTGTCCACCAGGACCCACAGATCCTTCTCTACAGAGCTGGTTTCCAGTCCATCAGGCATCAGTGTATACTTGTACATGTGATTATTCCTCCCCAGATACAGGACTTGGCATTTCCCCTTGTTGAACTTTATGAGACTTCTCTCAGCCTACTTGTCCAGCCTGTCCAAGTCCCTCAAAATGGCAGCACAACCAGCTGGTATACCCACCACTCCTCCCAGTTTTGTATCACTGTGACCTTGCTGAGGGTGCATTGTCCTAGCATCCAGGTCAGGTTAAACAGTATTGGCCCCAGTATCAACCCCTATGGTACACCACTAGTGACTTGCCTCCAACTGGACTTTGTCCCACTGACCACAACCCTCTGGGCCTGGCTGTTCAGCCAGTTTTCAAGCCTCCTCACTATGCACTCACAGAATCATAGAATTACTTTGTTAGTTTGTCTAGGAGAATGTTATGGGAGACTGAGGCAGCGTCAAAAGCTTTACCAAAGTTGACGTAAACAACATCCACAGCAAGTTACCTCACTGTTGAAGGCCATCGGGTTGTGCAAGCATGATTTCCCTTTGTAAATTCATGCTGACTGCTCCCAATTCCCTTCTTGTCCTTCATGTGTTTGGAAATGCTTTCCAGGAGGATTTTCTCTATCATCTTCCCAGGAACTGAGGTGATGCTGACCTGCCTCTGTTTCCCCAGATCTTCCTTCTTGCAGACAGCAGGGACATTTGCTTTTTTCCAGTCTTTAGGAACCTCTTTCAGTTGCCATGAAAGAATTTAGTTGAGATTGGCCTCACAGTGGCATCAGCCAGCTCCCTCAGCACACATGTGTGCAACTTGCCAGGCCTCATGGACATCCAGTTTGTTTAAGTGCTCTCCTACCCTAAGTCTGGAGCAAGGGTAGAATACCTCAGTCTTTTCTTTGTCACCGGTTCCCCTGCTCCATTAAGCAGTGGGATCACATTTTCCCTAGCCTTCCTTTTGCTGTTTATGTACTTCTAAAAGCCTTCCTTGTTGCCCTTCACATCCCTTGCCAGATTAAACTCCATGTCAGCCTTAGTCTTCCTAATGCTGTCCCTGCATGCTTGGACAGCAGCTCTGTATTCCTTCTGAGTCTCCTGTCCCTGCTTCCATCCCTAGTACACTTCTTTTTATGTCTTGAGTTTAGTCAGGAGCTCCTGGCTTATCCGTGCAGGCTTCCTGCTGCCTCTGCTGATCTTCTGCTTGTTGGGATAGGTCTTTCTTGTGCTTGGAGGAGGTGATACTTGAGTATCAATCAGCAGTCCTGGACCTTTCTCTCTGAGAACACATCCCATGGGATTATTCTAAGCAGATCCCTGAAGAGGTTGAAGTCTGCTCTCCAGAAATACAGGGCAATGATCCTACTTTTTGGTCTGCTCTCTTTTCTTCGCATCCTGGACTCCACCATTTTATGGTCACTGCAGCCAAAGTTGCTCCTGACCATGAATGCCAAATACCCTGAGGTTAGTCAGAATCTCAGGGACCTTTGGCTGCACACACTTTTTCAGTTTCTCAGGTAGTTCTTTTCTACCACCACCATCTGTAGGACTGCCAGGATTTATAAGGAGATAATATAATACAGCCTGTGAGATAGGACAAGTCAGGGTACTCTGCTGTCTGAGTTAATCTCACCTGCCTTGGAAGGAGCTGAAGAATCTTCTCATAAGGTACATTTTTGTTCTTTTTTATTCCTCGTGATAGTAAAAGAGCCAGTGGTATGTGTCAGTCAGCATCTGCCTGAGACTGGAGGAAAAAACAGGCAGGCTTTCCTTTGCACTGTTTTCCTTACCCTACCTTTAAACCTCAGAACACATTAGGCTCTTCATTAGGAAAAAACCACATTGCTTACAGCACTAGAAACCTCCCAGTTTCACACTTGAAGGTCTGGCTGGGTGATCAAAAAGTTAAGGCTACCAGTGAGGCATATGCATTAGCGGCTTTTGCTGCTGTGAACTTACACTTTTTTTAAAACACAGCTAAAAGTTTTTCTCACTTTAAGTCATTAGTTGAGAACATAAAGAGCAGCTGCACCAGACCAGATGAAAGGTCTGTTTGTCCCAGAACTCTACCTTCAACAGTGGCTGAAAGCAGGAAGAGCACAAGACATCTAGAGCGGTACTGCCACCAGCCACCCTCCCGACCATCTGCAGCTCAGGATCCACTGGAGGCAGAGATGGCTTGTAGATAATCACATACAACACAAAAGAATTTGAGAAAGCATTGGAGTTAATAAATAAAAATAGGAAACATATAAACAGGAAGGATCAGGAACACATTTAAGAGTTCATAAATATGTAACTTGGGAAATACACTTCATAACTCATGAGGTTAAAGCTTTTAGCTTGTATAACTAAATAACAAATAAATAACAGAGCACAACATCATATCGATCACTAAGAATTATGATATTTACTTAAAGGATATACATGGGAACTACTCATGTACTCAAACATCTGTGCAACTTTTTCATGTTATAAAGTTATAAATGCTTTATTTATTATTTGCTGCATCCAGTATGAACGTATCTACATTTCTTAAATACTACTCCTCTGTGGAATTAAGCAGAATTACCTATTAGAGTACCAGACCAAATTTATTCTCAGTCTTTAAGGACTTAATAATTTGTTTTAATTTACAGTAATTAAAGGTCATAAGAAATAGGAGTTATCTGTTCATATTGTAAAAGTGAACCTGAAATTAGAAAAGTTATATTAATTTGTAAAGCATTCAAAAGATCTACTTCTGTTCATTTATGTCAGCCAAAAAAAAAAAAAAAAAAAAAAAGGAAGCTACCAAAACTACTATGGTCATGTCTGGTTTTTTGCTTTATAAAGAAAACTGGTCCAAACACTGTCATGATGTTATACATTAACTCAGTTTGTCCGAGGACTGTGCTGCAATTGTTGTACCTACCTGTCTCTCCTAACTGCTGATTCAGTACTGTGGACCTCCACAGCCTCACTAAATTTATCTTGCAAATGCTTCTGAAAGGCTCCAACAACCTCTCTTGACAGGTATCAAACCTGAATCTGTTCTGCTTGGATCTATTTTTTAGAAACAGCATTGCAAAATAATGCTTTGGGCTAATTCACTGACAAATCTCCTGGGATCTCCAAAGGGCTTTCAAACCCCTGGAACAGATATGTAGATGCCCAACCACCCTATCCCGCAAGTGCAGTGAAGAAGCACCAGGACACTCCCACTACATCTTCAGTTGCTAAAATGACAAGCAAAACATGAATAACTGGAAGCTTCTGTTTGCCACGAGTTTCTAGGTGTTTTGGCGGACCATCAGTAAACCATCAGATTTGTTATGAAACCCACTTGGTGCTTCAGCTAGCTCTGGGGCTGAGGACTCCAAAAAGCGTGTCCCCACAGATCGAGTTGTTGCTGGTTTATACAGTCTCTTCATAAAGAGCAACTGTTAATCACAAAAACCTGCTCGTGAAACAATCTGCCTGTACTATTGGAGGACACATCTCATAGGGCTTGTTAATTCAAGCTTTTGAGTCAAACCAGGCTCACATACTGTCAGTTTGGAGGATGGCACCGGCTTGTTTGCTTACAAATGAATCTATCTATGGAAATCCTTCAGAACAATAGACAGAGGTAACAGCTATTTTCTGGAGGTTTTATATTGTCAATTGGATACGAGTTTCCAAAGATATAACTAGATTTTGGATCCAATTCACAAAGCTATTAATTGCTTCTCTTGCATTTCTGCACTTTCTTTGAGACAGTCTAAATGAAAGGTTTTGTAGTCTAAGAGAAGATACAGGGTTCCACACTCTAAGAATTACTTTTCCTTTCCTTTATGATTTAAACAAACTTCAGTTGCTGCTATTTACAAAATAGAACAGTGTGGTACATAATGGAAGGTAAGCAGTTCAAGCCTTCAGCAGAATGCTACGTTAGAAAGTCATGAGTTGTTTACTCATAAAAATAGGAGTAAATTTAGAGATAGGGAATGTACTGAATATTTTGAAGAATTTTAACCAGAGAAAGAGGTTAAGCTTCTTGGTAATTAAAAAAAAAAAAAAAAAAAAGTAGCTTTGATTTACATTTCCAAAACTTAAGAACCATGAACTAATGAGCAAGAAAATGGAAAGTCTAATTGTTAGAAAGAGGATTCAGATATTTCGTTCATAGCAGCTTTCATTGTTTTAATTTAATGAGGCTTCAGATGGGAGGCTTGAGCTTATGGGGAATTAACTGATAATGGACAATAAGCTGTACAGAAATCCACTTTGGGCATTAGAAGATAATCCTTAATTTGGAAAGTAAAATTTAAATGTTTGTCATATAAAGACAGAGTGCTGCCTTTACCATGCATTTGTAGAATATTTGGATTTTCAGAGCAAAGTGAGTAAACCTATTAAGATTTACTGTACTTGCTGCCTTACAGGTGAGTCAACAGAAGTGTACTGTGTCTGGCTGGGATGGAGTTAACTTTCCTTATGGCAGCCCTTATGGTGTTTTGGATTTGTGACCAAAACAGTGTTGATAACACCAATGTTTTTGCTATTGTTGAGCAGTATCAAGGCCACCTCTGTCTCTCACTCTGCCCTCCCCACTTGTAGGTTGGGAGTGGGCAAGAGATTAGGTGGTGACACAGCCCTGACCTCAGCTGATCAAAGGTATTTTCCTTACCATGTAAGGCAGTGATCAGCATTAAAACTGCAGCAGGGGAACTTTTTCCAAAGTAGCCATTGTTCTGGGACTGGCTGAGCATTGCTGTGCTGGTGGTAAATAATTGCTTTTGCATTACTTGTTTCCCCCTGCCCTGTTTCACCTAGTAAACTCTTTATCTTGACCCATGAGGTTTTGTTCCTCACTTTTGTCCTTCTGATCCTCTCCCCTACCACTGTGGGGGAGTGAGCAAGTGACTAGGAGGTGACTTAGCTGCTGGCCAGCATCACGCCACCTCAAGAAGGAAAACCTGAAAAGCTCCCTTACTAAGAACTCATTTTATTACTACCACCTTCCATCCACTTAATCTGCTACAGATCAGGTCCACAGGGCTCTGCTTTCTAAGCCAAAATTCATCCAATGGAGATCTCCACCACTTTCCAGCACCGGGTCTCTTTCTAGGGCATTTGTCCTCCTTAATATTTTTGACAAATAAGTTTGGGGTGGGGAAGGACAGATCAGGATTGTTAAGACAAATTAAGTTTACATAAAAAAGGGAGAAATACAGCACAATACTGTGTACTACCAGATAATTGTTCTTAAGAATTAGGAATAAAAACTCCCCAGGAAAACACCTCAAAAAACCAGACTGATTAATCACCCCGAAAAATTCCTGTTATGGCATTTATTTTTTTATTTTACCTGAGTGGTGGTAGATGAGGAAACTAGCAGTGTGAGTCTATGCAGCAGCATGAAAAAGTATGTATGTTAGTCCCACTTCTTTTTCTGTATCCCACCAACTACAGTAGATAATTTCTACCTTCTTTTCTACCCAAGGATATCAGGTCAGAAAACATTAATTTTTCAGTTTGATTACAGATTATATGATCTAGATATTCACTGCTAGGTACAACCGCTTTTGCAGTCACCTTCTTTTTTTTTTTTTTAATTATCATCAGTAAATACCTTAGCCTGCTCAATAAAGACATGTTACAAATCCGTGAACAATGTATTCTTCAGCTGTCTCCTGAAGAAGTTGGAAAAAATCCTAAACAGTAAAATCAGACATTTATGTCTACCAAAACTTCACCACTCTGGTTCAGCAGATAATAAAATACAACTGTAACAGGGATGCAAGTCACAGCATCTTGGCTTCTGGGTATTGCCTTGATTTGTTCAAGTATCTCTGTCACAACTAATGCTATTAAGTGATCTGTATTACAGCTTTTAGAGAATCAGAGAAGAACTGCAGCAAATAACTCAGGATTCAGCCTAACCAGTTTAAGAAATAATATTATTTTAACTTTTTCATATATTTTGAAAAAAAGACTGCAGATCAGGATTAAATACTACTAGTTTTTGTCCCTTAGATCATATTTAAAATACTTTTAAAAATCCCAGAGCTTCCTTTGCATGCACTGACTTGCCATTTGCATTGAAAACCTATACTGAAACAATTAAACAACTGCTAAAGAAGCATATTTTTAAAACTCTGCATGGTTACTAGTATAAACATAAGAATATTATGACATGCATATGTATGTCAGTGACACATTTATTTACTGAGATGTTTATACAGCAAAGGGTTTATCTAAAACACAATACACACACATGTGGATTGCAGATGCTACATCAGTCCTCATATTCATCCTGGAATGCAACCCTGCCACTGCTCACACTGAGAAGACAGATATCGATAAGAGCTAACTACAAAATTAAATAACTGGACATAGCTAAAGAAAGGCTAAGATTAATGAAAAAATCTCAGTGTCCGGCATCTTTTGGTTTTTGCTAGTTTCAGTGAAATGGGATGCAGACTAGAGAGACTGAGAGACTTTTATGAACATAAACTTTTAAGCATCACCTCCAAATGAAGTGGTTGCACAATTCCCAACCCTCAGACATGTTACACCAACTCTGCCTGCTCCTCCCATCCCAGCCTGAGAGCTCCCTGTGGTAGTGTAAGCATCTGTTTAGCTGTACGGCACACCAGATTGCAGAACTGATTCACAGAAAAAAATTGCTGGGGGCAAAAAAAAAGGCTAACTGATCTCGTGATCGAGTTCCTCAGTCTGATGAACATGAATGTTTCTGCTGACACAAAGAAGGAAATAATACGAGCATGGGAGCAGGACTGAATGACATTTTTGGCAGCCAAAGACGTGTGTGAAATTAGTGCTTACTCGCTTGAATCCTTCAGCAAAGAGAGGGTATCATCAACTCGAAACAAAAGGAAAAGGTCCTCTGCCACAAGATCATGACAAATCAACCAATCTGTTACTGCTTTGAAAAAGATAAGACAACAATGGTGGGATGCACAGACTCTTATCTGCATACAAAAGATGACACAGGCACTTGGTATGAGATTAAACAATAAACCACAGCTTCAGCTCTTCTACAGAAACTCACAAAAGGCATGAACTGCGTGGGCTTAGGGATGCCTTGTTTCTTATCCTGTACACAATGGTAAGTGAATATGGCAATCCCTTTAACCAATTAGAGACCACACAGGCCAAAAAATGGTTCCAGTACTCTCTTTTCTGTTCTGAGGTTGAACATTTATTAGCTCACATTACAGTATTTCCTCCAGTTATTCAGCCCTCGACCACAGCTACCAGCCCAGTGCTCTAGCTGTATCTATCATGCCTAATCCTTCACTGCTTCATTACACAGGGACTCACACACCACACTTTTCCAAAAATACTACTCTTGGAAAGCCTGCTTCTCAGCCCGAATTTCCATTACATTCACCCAGGCATTAAGCATGCTTGGTAACAGACATTACCAGCCCTCAACAGCTTTTTCTGGGTGCATCACTTTTTTTTTAGTCGACTCACCCTGCACCCAACCTGCAGCATTTTGACCATCTCAAGGCCCAAATTCAGGCCTGCCACGACAACGTCCCTAGCTTGGCTGTCATTGCATCATACCTGCTTTGTCAGCATCAGTGACTGATCCCGTTCATTCCAGCAAGCACCTCTTTCATTGCACAGCACCCAGTTCTCCTGCTGGAGGTGGGCAAGAGGACACCAGAACCGCTCCCCACAACAGCCTGGGGTCATGCCACCACAGTGCTCACCCCACAGCCTTCCTTTGAGGCTCACATACCCACAATCCCGACACCTATTGATGCTTGAAATGTTGTATTTTTCAATATAAACAAACATCACTGAGCTTCTCTCCTGCTGACTGGGTATTTATCTTATTAAGCTGGGCCTTCTTCACCCTCAGGCCAACTCTAGATGAGCAGCTACCTCAGTAGCACATGCTCAGAGCAAACGCTGTTTAATCTTTTTTGACTGAAACGAGGATAAATTCATCTGCCCGCAGATTTTCCATCATTCTTGCAATTGTCTCAAATGGATGGATCCTGCCAACACTTGCTAATGAAGTGGTCTGTACTGTTTCTCACACGCAGAAAGTGAAGGCGCCAAACATGCCCCATCTCTTTTGGCTTCAGTCAGGACTTCACAGCCTTGAGCATGCACCAGGGCTGAATACACCCAAGACCTCACAGCCACATATGCCCTTGAGGTCCAAAAGCATCTGCTACACCATCACACGCACTGCTGAGAACGGCTTTCACAGCTAAGCACAAAGAAAAACATGTCTTGCCATATGTTTGCTAATAATGTGCATAACAATCCAATGGAAACGCAGCCAGACAAGTCTGTGTGTTGATGATTAGTCTTCCAAACTGTACCAGAAATGATACTACAATACGACAGTTAACACCAAGGTATATCTATGCCTGTGGCACCACGAAACCCTTAGCAGAGGAGCCCATCAGTAAGAACAGGAAAAAAAAAGTCATGAGAAGTAATTCCAGCAGAGGTAGGTCTCTATCCAGAGATGCTATTTATGACAGACTTATATATATGTATGTAGACAAAAGTATGCATGTACCTACACTGCTCAGAAGAGCAGAATTCAAACCAGAGGAAACGCAAAGGAAGAGCACAGCAGTCGAGGGGAGGGAATGCCCATGCTGCAGCAGCAGGCAGAGGAGTTTGGCATATTTACTCTTTCAACAAGCAAGCTCGTTACAGAAGACCTCAGTCTGTGAAAACATCCAGGGGCTGAACAGCAGGTAATGGAAAGAATTCTTTCAGCTCACAGGCTGATATGAAAACAAGTGAGAACAGACCAGCCATGAAAAACAAGTAAAACTTTAAACATCAGAAGCCTCCAGTACTAGAGCAATCCTCCACTTACCTCTGTAGAGGGTGCAAGCACCTGTGCAGAATTAAAAAGAGGGCTGGAGACACAGTTGCTCACTACGGAGGGACCTGGAGCCTGTGATTCAGATGGCAAGCTTCCTCCAGTTACCTCTTCCTAAAACACAGCCACCCCCGGCCTAATGAAATTGGTACGAGTGTATACAGGACCAGGACAAAAGCAAAACCCCTCTTTCTTATAAACCTTATCTTATTGAAAAGAATTAGAGGATGTCTTAATTATTAAAGGCAAAAATTCTGGCAAGGGTCACCTGATTTCAAGCTAACAGCATAAACATTAGCAAAAATATTTAGCATGCATCCCAAGGTGATTAGTGATAAAACACTAGACAAGATTTTCTATTAATAGTATAGTGGATAGTATTCGATATTATTTGAAGAACAGCAGTGACATTTATGTCCAGAGACATACTATTATTTAAAAAAATTTCACAGCCAGTGGAACTAACAAAATTGCCCATAATTAGTTTGATTCTAATTAACTTGGTATTATGATTATCACTTCTTAAGTTAAATTTCTTTAAGTTTATCTTCCTGCTAAAAAAAATCAACACTTAGTAAAGTCATAGACACTTTTCTACTTCTGCCATGTCAAAAATTATTTTAACAGGCTTCAACTATTATAAATTTAGTTTCTTCTTTCAGGAACAAAGCTTGAGAAGTGACATTTTTTTACAGTTCCTATTTGAAAAACAATGGAAGAGAAGAATCTGAGTCAAAGTGGCAGATGACTGCAGCATGAGAGTTGGTTTCAGGCTATGACTGGAAAAGCTTATGCTGGTTTTAACATGCATCGGCTGAAGCAGTTTCTTAACAGTTCAGATTCCTGGCTTCAAGCTCTCCACTAAGGAAAGCAGTATCAGTCACCAGGGGATTCGTCTCCTTGCACAGTCTCTACAACAAATACATTCATTATTTTGCAAGAGGGCAAACAGCTGCACTTCCTGGAATGTGCTGTAACTAGTCATCTTTACCACCAGGTAATGTTAGCAAAGCTCAATGCATTCGAAACAAAAAATGACATTATCCAAAGACACTCTGTAAAAATTCCTTATTTTATGGATATTCACAAAGTACGCTTCCTTACAGCTATCTTGTGCCAGTTGTTGTAGTTAACACAAGGAGGTGCTTTAATTGCTATTCTGAGTTACTGTTAGAATTTCATTCTAGGCTACGCAAATAATTTGTTAGCAGAGTTACAAATGTCCATAATTTTACCTCTGAAAAACAGGTTCCAAATCTACATATGCTACCCAAGCAAGCATGAAAGAGCTGGAAGTGCTTGCTTCCCATGGCTGGCAAACAAAAAAGGTGTTCTTGCAAGACAGGAGAGTTGCGTTCCCTGAAGCAGCACCTTCCTATCAAGACTATAAAGGGGAACCTATGAATGTCATACTTCAGGAGTCACTGCCTGTGTTTCTGCGGTCAAGCTGTGCTTTACACATAAACAGGAATCATAAGGAAAAAAACCCACCAAAATAAGTAATACTTATAAAAATACACAGAACTGATCCAAAAATACATTTTCTGAATATAAATTAAAAAAACCCAAAACAACAGTTCCTTTGAAAGGTGTAGTTCTCTGCATTGAACTGTTTCTAAGTGATGTCAACAGATGACACTTTTCTATTTAAAGCTTCTAGAAGTTTGGTAGAATCGAACTTTTTTTTTCCAAAAAGTAGAAAATTCTTAAATGCTTACATGATACCACAAGGATCTGAAAGTTTCGTAGCTAAATGTTAAATGAATTAAGCCTCACACAACCTCCATCTTGTTTTGCATTAGCTAGGAATATCTCTTTTTGGAAACGGGACTATTCCACATGCAGGTATGTCAGGGAAAATCATAAATATAATCAAATTTTCCTTGAAAATTCTTACAGTACTGGGATGTAGTCAAAGCTATTGAGGCTGTCACCTGCCACAGTTAAATGACCACTTTCACTGTTCTCACTTTACTTGTCTTTCCTAAAGGATTAAGGCAGTGCATTGCTTTTCATAAAACTAAGCTAATCTTCCCTGAAAATAGTACAAACTGGCAGGTTTTAAAGCAGAATAACTTGTGACTTTCATTATAGGGCCTTTCTTTCTTTCTTTTTAGAACCAGCTATTGCCCATCTGTAATATTTTAGCTGCCCAAGTTAAGAACGGAGGTGGGAACTGTAAATATGTTCATGCACATGCAAGGGAATCTAAAAGAAAAATAGGGAAAAATAGAAAATGGAAGCTGGTTTTTACTTTCTACATTATGATAAAGCAGCTATGAAAACAGCTTAAACAATCAGAGAGCTCCCATGTATTTTCAATTCCAGAACAAATAAACCAAAAGTACCACTTAATACTGTCACCAAAATTAAAGGATTTAAAGGTAACATTCTGTACTTGCAAGTATTAGAAATACGCCAAAATGATATGTGGATTTCTAAATACTAAATAAGGATACCTAAGAGTACTAAATAAGGTTAAGGGAATTGCCACCAAATCTACACTAGGATAGAAGAGAAGGACTTGGCAATACTGGTGGATGCAAAGCTGGACATAAGCCAGCAACGTGTGCTCGCAGTCCAGAAGGCCAATCACATCCTGGGCTGCATCAAAAGAAGCGTGGCCAGAAGGCTGAGGGAGGTCCTTCTGCCCCTCTACTCCACTCTGGTGAGACCCCACCTGGAGCACTGTGTCAAGCTTTGGGGCCCCCCAGCGCAAGACATGGACCTCCTGGAGCAGGTCCAGAGGAGGGCCATGAAAACTGTCAGAGGGCTGGAGCACCTCTTCTGTGACGACAGGCTGAGTTGGGGTTGTTCAGCCTGGAGAAGGGGAGGCTCCGGGGAGACCTTTTTGAAGCCTTTCAATACTTAAAGAGGGCTTAAAAGAAAGATGGACAGAGACTTTTACCAGAGCCTGTAGTGACCAGACAAGGGGTAACCATTTTAAACTGAAAGAGGGTAAGTTTAAAGTAGATATAAGGAAGATTTTTTTTTTGTGATGAGGGTGAGACACTAGGACAGATTGCCCAGAGAAGCTGTGGATGCCCCATTGCTCGAAGTGTTCAAGGCCAGGCTGGACTGGGCTTTGAGAGCAACCTGACCTAGTGAAAGACATCCCTGCCCATGGCAGGGGGATTTGACCTAGATAATCTTTGCAGGTCTGTTCCAACCCAAACTATTCTGTGATACTAATAAAAAAGGGAGCCCACAGTCAAGGAAAAAAAATAGAATGACAGGATGCTGCAATTATCTCTATACTACGCATTTTCCAAGAAAATTCAGAGTTAAAGTTTTGCTAAAAAAATATTTAAAGAGTTAAGAATTAAAATGCAGCTCTGAATATCTTGAGGCACTTTCTTCAGTCCTATAGTGATACATTGAAAGAATGGGGGGGAAAAAAATAGGTTTTGAGAAGCAATTTAACTTACAGTCCCAAGCACTGAAAAGTTTTAATCACCATAATTTCTGTATGTTATTACAACGCAGAGGAGAACACTATTCAGGCATACTACACTTACTTGATGTACGTGTAACTACGTGCAGCTGTTACAGAGAAATTTAGAGAAACCTGTCTGGATTTGGCACTCTGCAAAAAAAAAGATAATCAAGATAGGAGATATGAATCATAGGGAGAAAGACAATTTCTAAAGCACCTTGCATTTAATGAATCAATTCAATAAACAAGCATTAAAACCAGGTGTCCAAGAAACATTCCTGTGTACAACAAGGTTTAGCTTTGTATTACCTCTTAAACTGTGTAAAAGTAGATGTGTGTTATGAAAAAAAACTATCTCAAATTATACTCATGATCAAATATTACCAGTTACGGAAAACTCCTCATCTAAATGACTGCAAAACATAATAGAAATCAAGTACTTCTGCTTGGCAATGTGGAAGGAAGTTTTATCCAGATAGAAAAGTCTGAACCCTCCCACTCATATTGAGCAAAAGGAGCTTAAAATTTCACAGAGAGTTCTTTCCTCCACCAGACTCTTTTCAGCTTGGTTTAGGTTTGTTCAAAACAGACAACACTTAAACATCCGTAAACATATTTACCCTGGATAGCACAACCCGCTCTATAGCCACCAGCAATAATACACTTACACACCTCTACTGTCAATAGAAGATTTTGTGTACTCAAAGAGGAACCCATTTTCCTTTTGTGATGATTATTTCTTACTGGGTTGTCTTGGGCTGCTTTCATCTTAAACTACTCAAATATCTCCAGGGGTTTTCTGGAGAAGAGCAGCATGGGAAATAAGAATTTAGTACAAATCCTGTATGGAAGGATCACACAAACAAGAGGAACTGCAAAACTTGCTAGTCAGAGTAAACATTTATATGTACATATGTACATGTATAGTGCCAAAGGTACTACAAGAACAGATGGGTGTAAAATTAATTAGCTTACTTCCTTTAGAGCACTGGAAAAAAAAAGAGAGTACTAAGGGAGCAGGCAAGTTATTGCCTGAAGTATTTCCACAGTTTTTTAATTTCATCTTCTTATTTTACTAGCTTATATTAGCATAACTTCATTAGTTTATCTTCCCATTTTCTCTCAGTTCTTAAGCTGGGCTGCCAAAATATCATTGCTCTAACTTTTTGTTTTTGTTTCCTAACACATATTTGTGAACAGCATCAGGATTCCCATTTTAAGTATCAGAACTACTCCATCAATGCCGGTTTATAGCTGAAAATTAAATTATGCCTAAATACCACACCTCAAAAGAATTTTAAAGAAAAAAAAAAAGAGGTCATGTTTTTGAAGCACTTGACTGACTTTTATTGCCTCAAAACAATCTTGCACTGAAAGTTTCATGTCAAGATTTAGATCCAAAATAGGAGTTATTTTGCTATAAGCTGCCACACATTAAGTATTACAGAATAACTGCTGAGCACAATAATCGCATTCGTACAGGCAGCTATTTCCTATTTCAATCCTTACTGTACTCAGCCGAAGTTTTCAGATACAGGAGCATAACTTTTAGGACGTGATCGCCTGGTGCTGTGCTCTACTGCGGGCTCAGAACACAACGAGAGTCCCAGAAGTCGGAAATAACAGGAGTGGTGGGAGCCCATCACGCACAGACGTACCCCACCATCCTCTCCCATCACCCACCATACATTTCAGTCATTTTCCATGTGGGTACACTCAACAGCGCATCTCCTAAAACTGTCATCAGACACAACAGATGCTCCAGCTCTCAAATCAACCATACATAGATACAACTTTTGCACGGCAAGTTCTGAGAGCTAGTTACTCTATGATCATGCTATTTGGACAGACATAGCAACGGATGTACCAGACAGGGAAATACCATCAAATTGTTGTTTGCGAGTTATTTGTTCCTCAGGCAGACCCATTTAGGTGATCCAGTCTTCGGTCGCTCATACAGGACTGTGATTCCAAACTAAGATGACCAGCACTGGTGACCTGAAGAAGCCATCAAAGATGCTCTGTGGCTACATGTGGAGAATAGAGCAGATAATGTCACAATGTGCTTTTTAACTGAAAATTCTAGCAGAGTCTAACAGGTCTTTGTATATTTGATTTTGGAGAAAATTACTTCTGACTATGAAGGGCTTCTGCTAACAGGACATACAGCTTTCAGCAAGCAGCATTCGCTCCATAGCTTGAAAATGATAATTACAATATGGTCTTGTTTAAGGTATAAACAAGCTCAAGGCATGTTATTTTCAGGGTTACACTGCAGTAACACTAAGCACCTGAACAAATTGCCTCCAAATTAGTCAGGCACAGTAGCGTTGCCCTTGAGGGAATTTCAGTTGAATTTACCTGAGCAGAGGAAATTAAGCAATGGTCACTGCTCTTCATGCCATCCTGTAGCATCAATTGACAAAATGTTTATTTTCCTCAAGTGTGCAGCGTAACCTCAGAAGATTTGTACTTGGTCACCCTCCTGAATACAGGAGACACAAATACACCTGTCTGATACCCAAGCATTACTGAAGGCAAATGGTTACGCCAGGTAGAGAGCCACAATCTCATAACATGTGTGAGGGCTTTGCAAGGCACTTTATGTGATGCGCCTGCCCCCCTACAGGCCACCCCCAGAAGACGTGGGCTGCCCACAACAGTTGAAGTACATTGGGTGCTTCTGCTCCAGGTGTCCCTGTGGTCCAAGACACCATGCTGGTTATCAACCCTCACAAAGAGCCGTGCCCCAGGTGTGAGCTTCAATTAATGGTACAGACGGGGTCTGCCAGCTTTTCTTCATGCAAGTCTGTGCTCTAAAGCCAACAAGCCTTCAACACGTTTTTACTGCAGTGAAATTCCCTTATGAGTTTTCAGCTCATACCCACCCAAACCAGAAATAATATCTAGAAAAGCTTTAGTTCACGGATTCTACCACTTTTTCACAGCAAGCCCTTAGTTCACTGAGCACAGAAAAAAACTGCACTGTCAGATAATTTCAGACGGTCCCGTTCGGTATCTAAACCACTTCTGTAGCGTGAAAAGGCTGTGAGGAAGACCTCTTTTCTGCCTGGCACTGCTCTCAAATGTTTTTGGTTAGCTTTAGGTTATATTATTATGGTGTTATCAAGCTCTTACCATTAAGAAAAAAACCCCCAACTTAAACATAAACTAAGTTTTTATTTTCAGTCTTTTGTTTTTGGTGTCAAGAAGTTCATTTAAGCTCCTCGAGACTTTTCCTTATCCCTATCCCAGTATTGGATCAAGTTCTGAATATAATTATCACTTTGCCTATCTGTTAATTGCCATTCTTCTCCATCAATGCATTTATTGCCATCAAGACACAGAACACCAACTTTCAGACTTTCACTATAACTATTCATTTTTTAAACAATGTGATTGTAAGGCAAATAAAGGTGAAATTGGTCATAAATGCTTTTTTAGCTTCAGACACCTGTGCTACTTTTCTCACACACAGTTGTAAAACTAGAAGATTGTTAAATGGTGCATGCTCTGTTTAAGCTTGGCTGGTACAGAAGTCGGCTTTCCTATCATTTTAAAACTAAATTACAAAGTCCACTGTAACGATACATTCTCCTTCCCCAAACTCAGTCACAGCCTCTTATGCTTGAGCAGAAAACAGGGTTGTTTTTGACATGGTTTCCTGTGCACATAACAGCAGCACATACTCTGGTTATAGGCCCTTGCAGGTTTTACAGGACTTAAACGCTGACTCCGCATCAGTTGGACGCAAAAACTCTGAAAATGTTTTCAATACACCATGTTCTATGATCACTGAAACTAAATATCTGGCTTGATACATAGAACTGAGTACTTCTTGTAAAGCCCAGTTTATTTTTTTAAAGGTCTAAAACTTTAAAGCACGCTATTGGAAAATAATTATGCTGAAATACTGAGAAACTTCTCAAAAAACTACAGCTAACAAAAAACAACTTACACAAAGCTTACTGGAAAACACACACAAACAACCAGTGTTTAGGGATGCCAGACAAGATGGGCAGAACTGTACATACACACTGCAGTTAATAGTAAGGGCCATGTCCTGTGCTCTTCATCTGATGTCACCTAGAACATGCCTTCACCAGATGGATCTTTTTCTAATAATCCAGACTTCCGGTACTCTCTCCTAACCAGCCTGATATCTGAAGCAGAAGAAACGTATAAGCTGCCAATTATCTGAGATTATATTTTAACACCTTACAGGAATAAATAAATAAAAATGTACATGGTATTTTATTACCCATCACCGACTTTACATTCAGTACTCCTCATCTATTCCCCAGTTATCCTCCTGGTATTAACAGCAAAGTTCACTTTTCAAGCGACTTTAAACTATCCACCTGCATATTCCAAACCACTTGTACAGCAACTACGGCTAGCAAATCTGCACAAAACCATTTGGTCGCAATCAGCATACTTTCTGCATCATTGCCCAGTGTGGTGTTTTGCAGACCAGTACAACACAAATTCATAGCTTGGATTACACAGATTTCTCTAGAATTCAAATGTTAATCACATTTCCACTATTATTCAATGCTACATGTAACTTTTAATAAGTTTCAAAAGCTCCAAGCAAAAGTGGATTTACAGATTTCTCCTCTTTAACATGAGGCTAATCTGATACACCAAAGTACTACAACAAACATTTTAATGGATAACAAATTAAGTGGATGTGCCTGGAAATAATCAATTGAATTCACATAAAGTAGCAGATAAGACCTTGATATGAAATTCATAAGATTCACAAGAATCATATAAACCATTTCTAGAATGACATCTTCAAACGAGAAACAATTCCACCTATCAATATGTTGCCAACTACTGATGAAAAAGAAAAAAGGGCTGGCAGCTAAAAAAAGTATTAAGATTCCCATTACACTGCCTATAGTAACAGATCTGTATTATCTTATTTCATGATTTCATCAGATAGGAGGCTAAAGCATTCTGTCATTTAGTGACATTATTATTAACATTAAATACTCCTTAGTGATACAAGAAAAGAAAATTGTGGTCAAACAGAGAAAAACCATTAGCCTCCCCTCAGTGTGTTTAAATTATTCTGAAACTGCTGGAAACCACAGAAAGATGTTCAGAAAAACTTTGCTACACTTATCCTGAATCCACTTGAGACTTCAGCAGGAGATATCCCTACAAATGAACCTCATATATTTATATAATTGTTTTTATTAACTTGTAAGAACTTACGGGGTGGGAAAATACAAAATATTAGATCTGTTATCCCACCAATGAAGACCTGTCCCTTTGCTTAAATGCAAGAGTCAGTTTGCATCACAAGGTTAACAAAAGAAAACAGCACAGCTTCTTGATTTGTCATACAAAAATTTCTAAGAACAGCACAGATACAAGAAGTCCTTGAGCTGTATTATTCCATATTTCACTGTAATAATAGCCATAACTAAACAACTAAAGATAAAGGTTATAAACTACTTTTTTCTAACTTGACTTGCAAAGTTTTGGATGGCTAAGCAAACTTCAAGGGTCCTAAAATAAGCTCCTTCGTATCTCTTGCTCTACTGCTCTACTCTATTTACATTCTTCTCCTCTTCCCTGTATCTTATGCAAAAGGCTTCTACTTTTTAATCTCATAAAAAGCATAATTGAGTTCCACATGCCACTAAACCCCCCCTAGCTGTTTACAAAATCATTCCAATCATGCCAAAAAGATAACACAGCTAAAAGTGCTAGCAATACCATAAATAAGACCAAGTCTAGACTACTTGAGAGACAGGTTTTATGTCTGGAATCCAAACACTACAAGCTGGAGGCCCAACAGTAGGAAATTATTTTCCTCAATATAAACTCAACAATTAAAATATATCAAGGACATAAAGCTCTAAGTAGGTTGGCAAGGTATCCTCAGAAGGGGAATTTTTTTAAAAAAATATAAGAGTTCTCCAGCTAGCAGTCATAAAGACAGTACTATACACAGCGTGATTAGATAAAATCTTAATACCAACATTTATTGACTATAAAGCATGAAGATGAGCTGGAAGTTTTTAAAAACATATTTACTGAACAATTTTTGTTGATTTTTGTTTCACCTTGTAAAGAAGCATGAAATACAAAATTCAGCTGAAGTGCAGCTGATAAAATGCAGAGTTTGTGTTCCCAATTAAGGAGGAAGGATGTGGGACGAGCTGGAAGTGGGCAATGGTTCCTCCACAGGACTTGACAATTACTTGAATATGCTAAAGAAAATAGGCTAAGCAACATACAACACAAATACTCTTCGACCAAAAAGTCAAAGGATATAATAAATAAACATATATCTAATTATGAATACTCTAAACTGGCTCAACAATCAGGGCTTAATTACTGGTTATTTAACTAGACTTACCCTATCTAGGTTTCTTTATGCCTGTGCATAACTCACCACTTGGAGAGTACCTTCTGCAGCAGATGAGTCAGAAAGTCGCAGGTACCTTCCAGTATCAACAAGTATTTCTCTACAGCATTCTGAAACCACACTATCTAAATAATCCAAAAATCTACAAAATGTTTTGGGAAAGATGGAGGTATGTTTTTGCTATATATTTCATATTAGTTAACCACAATATACCAGAGAAAGGTCTAAAAACTCACTGCTTCATATAAAACTGTGATGCTTTATTAATAGTAATTAACAAAGCAGAAATTTCCTTTTCCTTCCTCCAAGCAAAGCAGCACCCAAACCCTATTCATAACTATTTGTATAAAAATAACACTAGAATACTTTCAGTAAGTCAAGAGTCAGTTATTTACTTCAGACATTGTAACAAAGAAGTTGAATCATATTTTAGGAGCATTTCGCTATTTATGTCCAGTGGGGATAAGGCCTTCTGCCACACAGTGGACCATTTATGGATAAAAAGGATCTGCTGCATAACACACATTTTGAAATCAGAACAGCACAGCGGAGGATTTATGAGTCCAGGCAAATCTTTTATTTTAGTGGTCACCTTCCAATATAAAGGTTGACATTTTCAATGTCCGTGTCCATAAGAAAATGGTACAGATTATTTTACACCCCCTCTCCCCCATCAACAATATTACAGCGACACCAATGACTTGGTTATGTCTTAGATTTCTACAGAACTGGGGGAAGCAGGAAGTTAACGGTTTGTTTCTTTTAGGTCTGAGTGACAGCAGTGATACACTTACACCCTCAGTGCTAGCCAGTACACCCACCCAGTAGACTTCTGACAGAAAATGCTCCTCAACACCCGAAAACTATCTTTTAATAGATATTTTTCAGAATTTCCAGATTAACTTCCAGAACTTCAGCTGTACGTGAGATAAAATAAGTTCTTCAGGCAAGTATAATATTCTGCAGTAACGCCAATATACTTTTTATAGCTCAGTACTACCCATCGATTTGTAAGTGATTGACAGCGCTCTATGGGAATTGGGCCCAAAACAACTTACTTCAGCTAGAAACTAAAGGGAAATCAGTCTTCATGGAGAATCAGAATGGCTACAGACATTGTATTTCCCAATCATTGAAATGTGGTTGCCTTTTGTTTGCTAAACTCCACTTTATCATGTCTTTGAATAAAATTATTATCTCTTTCTTAAATGTGTTTTTCCCCTGAGAGAGGAAAGATTTTCTTTGCCTTTCTGGATCACTTATTACTTTATTACTTAAAATGCCTTTCAAGACAGCCAATTTTATGATGTTGTCTGTGTGTCATATGTATGCTGGAGAGGATAAAGGGCTTGAAAATCAGTTACTGGTAACTAGGGGTTTTTTTATTTCTTTCACAAATTAGGTATTCAACTTCAAAGCTCAAGGGACAAACATGTTTGAAGATAACCACGTGCAGGTGTGCTTTCTCAGTTTAGAGCTTGTTTTCCCACTTCTCAGTACCTTACAGTTTAATATATTCTATCCTTTTACACCTATTTGCTACACAGAGGAATAACATGGACTACAGTTACAGCGTTTTCTTCAGTTCAGCTATTTAGGACAGCCAACCCTGAACGTCTCTGAGTGCCAGTAACTTCTGCAGACAAAACACCAAACAAGAAAAAACATACTGACTCTGTAAAAATATTTGATTAGCAGAAACTTAGATTATAAACATCAGATGAAGACACTAAAATAAAGCAAGCACGTAAAAACTTCAACTATCAAACAGCAGCCACTTTTGTTTAAAACTGTTTGCCCTGCTCCTCCATTTCCTGAATTGCTCTGAAGACCAGCTCCTTAGCAAGGGCACTGCATTCAGACATGCTCCCATAAAGCTGCGATACTAAAGAAAAAATTAAGGCGTTCTTTGAGGAGGCTTAAGCACACCACACAATAAAAATTTTGCTATTGATCCAGGTAATAAATATCAAATTCATATGGCAAACATAAGTTCCACCAGTTCGCTCTGACTTCTGGGACCTCCAGACGTGCACCCGAAATGGGCCAAATACTCTGCTGCGGATGTAGAGTCTAGCCCATTGCTCACAAACACCTCCTCCAGATGGTTTAACAACTATCACTCACGGTCAGACATATATCCAAATAACTACAATTAGCAATGACTGCACACGGCCTGATTTCCGCAGGATAACGCTACTGTATTCTTCACTGCACAATTCCATAAATTGGAAGAAAATGTTGGGTTTTATTGTGTCTTTTCTTGTTGATCCTATAATATAAATGGAACTTCAAAACTAGATATTTAAAAATACCCAACCCTATTTCTGCAATTAAAAAAAAGAGATCTTGGATTAAGCCAGGCATATTTAATACTAAAATTCACCTGTTAGGAGATATGCTTTTAGTTAATGAGAAAGCATTGAAAGAAATGCAGATTTTGGTACTGATATCTTCTGGACTTAATCCTCGGCATATGTCTTACTAACTTGGCAATGCCAACGAATGGTTTTATCATCTAAAAGGCATGTAACTCCTCTGAAGTTCCTGTAAGGTTTGCTCAAGGGCCAAGACACTTACTTTTCACCATCTGGGTTTCTAAACAAAAACAGAATTGAAATTAAGTAATAGCTTTAACTTGCATCATTTAAAGGGTATGTATTTTGTTTGATACTCCATCTCACACACCTGCTTTATTAAATACAAGGCTGCTGCAGAGATCCCAGGCACTACCACAGTGAAATAATGAAGAAGAAAGAAGTGATATTTTGGCTCCAAATGACAGGGTCAATGATCAGTTCAGAAAACTGCACCTGAAGCACAAGATTATTAGCTTCTCATTTAAATCACATATTCTGTACTCTTCCCCTTCTTTGAGACTTGTTAGAAATGTTAATGAAATGGGCATGCGCTACTGCTCTGCAAATTACATACCTCGGTCTCAGGGCACAGAGCTCACACTTCTCAGTGCGGAGGGGCAAGGTCGGTCTATCTTCAAGTTAAAAAAGGAAATTCTGGTTTGAGCAAAGCATTATTCAAGAAAGAGAGTGCGAAAATGCCGAGCGAAACTTCTTGCTCGCTTGCTTAACTGACAAAATGCCATCTTATCTTCTGCTTGACCACACAAAACATTCAGTTCTGGTCTTATGATCTGAAGATGCTGGAGGCATAAAGGAAAAAAAAACCCGTAACTAATTTCAAGCCGTACTCACTTGCTTTGATTATGAAGCCAGTCGCAAATAAAGAGGACTAGATTTTCCGCTACATCACAGTTGAAAAATGTTTCAAACATTTCTATTACAGATCAAATAGACAACATGACTACTCATGGCCGTGAGCATATAGACACACAAAAAAACCCCAAACCAACCCTAAAAAGTCCCTAAGTTACTTTGCCTTTAAATCATCAGCCTCCGAAGCACCACATTCTGTGTATCAATACTCCAAACAACAGACAACAGTACTAGATTTTGTTAAATTGACATACATATCACTGGAATGTGTCTTGATGATTGCTCAAGATATATTGTATACAAAGTATATGTTCCCTGTGAGAAAATTCTTCCTATATACTTTATTTTCATTTAAATTTTGTTTCGTTCATCAGATGAATCTGATCCACAACACCTAACTTAAACAAAGCATAAGAAATTTGTCAGTAGGGGAAGATCAAAGTAGTCTGAGTGATCTACGTAAAGGTGGGAAAATACAAGAAATGGCAAATGGTACCTACAAAAGATGAAAAAAAAAAGAAAAAAAAGGAAGTAAAGTACAGTCCAAATGCCTTGTATTGTGACGTAAGAAGCTATAAACCTAATTTGCCTACACAGTAGTCAAAGCTGCTAGAAGGTAATCAATACAGTAAAAACTATGGAAAACATATACCAACCATTTAGATTAACCAGACAATTTAAGTGGATATATCCAATGTTAAGATCATGACAAACATAACTTGGTAACTTTTTATCTTTTTATCTTTTTACTGTTCATGTATAGGAATTCATAAAAAAAAAAAGGAAATTCTAGGCCAAAACCTCTATTAAGAGGTAAACTCAAGAGTGAACATCTCCCACTTGGAAGAAAATTCATCACAAAGACGTAACTTCTCTCG
The DNA here is from genome assembly GCA_008711295.1 of Anarhynchus alexandrinus. Lineage (NCBI taxonomy): Eukaryota > Metazoa > Chordata > Aves > Charadriiformes > Charadriidae > Anarhynchus > Anarhynchus alexandrinus. The sequence goes on from VUYV01000030.1 coordinate 5,276,336, forward strand.
AACCAGCTACTGTTTACATACCTTACTTTGTTTTTCAGTATTTTTTTATTTGTATAAAAATAATCTGCAGGCACACATTATCTGCTCTAAAGATAATTAGGCATGTTACTGTCCATCGCTTGGAGGACTCATCTTGACGTACTGAAATAAGAAGTTGACCAAGGTTGAGATTTCTGAACAATTTGATTATTTCCTCAGCCATTTTAAACAACAACTATTATTCTTTACCTAGCAGCAAGTATTTAAAGAAAACTCAAAATAGGCAAATTAAGCCACAAAGTACACTGAAATCTAGGTTTAGTCAGATTACGCTAGTTACTATTTAACGGAAATGAGCAGCTTCCTGTTGTCAGGGCAAACAGCAAGCGACTTCCATTTCAAACGTCAGTGTTTTGTGCTTCTGCAAAGATCTGTGCCATAACTTTTGATAATATTCCACATGAAATTTGCTTCCAGGATAAATACAAATAAGTATGTAAACGTACCAGAACATTTTAGTTCCTTCTTCCTGCTTCTAAGCATGTTCCAAGTTCACCAAATTTTGTCTTCTAAATAGAGGTCTTGGACCTCCTTCCACTGCAAAACTCTTCCTCTCTGGATTTTTTTTTCCTACCAATTCCTGTTTAGACCCTCAGCAAACTTTTTAGGTGGTTTATTTACCAAGATAGCAGATGATTCCCACCTCTTAGAAAAAAGACTTCTGGGATGAAGCAGTGAGGAACATCCAAACACCTTCTCCTAATACTTGAGTACCCGATTCCCTTGAGGATGTTTTTTCTCCTCCTCATTATACTTTTTTAAATAAGGCAAAGGTAAAAATGTATCCTGTTCATGCAACATGCAGCACATGCATCGTGCTTGTTTATTTAAGTTAAAACTTTGAGGTCTGCAATCACACAATGTTATATTTTTTGCACTATTAATACGTGGCAACAATATAAGTAACATGATGAGAAACAGAATGTGTTCGGCCTGATTTCAAATTGTAATAGCTCACTTGCACTATCCCCAAAGTTTACTAAAATGATCATTAATCACTGCAAAGTAGAAATAATAATCAGAAACTTTCACCACAAAGGGATAAACATTCCCACCAAAAGCCATTAAATGGAAGAGTTATAAGCAACACACAGTGTCAATGGTTTTTCCTATGCTTTTAAACAACATCCATCTAATCTAACGTGCTTCCCACCACGGGAAGCGGGACGGTGTGCAGGATCAGGACTGCGTCTAGGTACGGTGCCTTTACAGATAGGGTGCAGCCTGACCTGTGCTGCCCCTGCGGTACCTGCCGTGGCTCTGCCGATGAAGAACAGTAACTCTGGATCTCACAGCGATGCCCACAAGCGATTAGGTTCAGACCAGCGATGACGCTTTTCACGCCAGACCTGTGGTCTGTGGCAACCGAAAGGCTAGTCTGCTGTCGCAAGGGCTGCAGGCGCTTGGCTCTGCTACCGGCGCTCTTTCAAGGCGAATTTCCTATATTAGACCGGACAAGAGATAAGCAGAGCTGGCAGGAGTCAACCCAGATGGCGAGCGCAACCGACAGCTCCTCACCGGGCGTATCCCACTGCTCGGAGAAGTCTTCGACTGGGCAGTTCGTAAAGTGAGGAGTTTCACTAGTCAGTTACGTGAAATAATTTGCAAAGGAGCACAACCGAAGCAAGACGCGTGCAGAGGGAAACGTGATGTGGACTGCGTTTTGCTTTACCACTGCAAACGTGTGGTCCAGTCAGATTTGCGAACGCGCACCTCTGGGGACACACAGACCTGCAGCGTGGGAAGTCTGACCATCCCGGTTTCCAAGAAGGAAAAGCCCGCACTGAACCGCCACCTCTCTTATTTAACCAGCAGCACGCGCGTAAGATACAAACGAATCTCACCGGCGGAGTTTTCGCTGGCAGTACCTCAGCGCCAAACTCGCGCGTCTCTGAAAAGTTTGTCTTCCGCCAGCGGCACTCAGCCGCGGTACCGCACGTGTCGCCTCCAGAGCTACCGACCCGCTGTGTGGGTGCTCGGGCACATCCCGAGGAGGGCGACGGCACAAATACTTCGGGATGGTGAGGGAGAAAGGCAGAGAACTGCCCCGCTGCCCGGGAAGAGCGGCGGAGGGAAGCCCCGGCGGCGGAGTTCGCCCCCGACAGAAGCCCCCGTACAGCTTTCACCCAAAGACATTTTTTTTGCGGTGCCGAAACTCTCAGCGTGAGCGCTGTTGGGCAGCTCCCACCCGGAGAGACGGTCCCAGCCGCGGCCGGGGCTCCGCACCACCGAGAGCCGCCGGGGCGGGAGGCGGCCCCGGCCCCGACGGGGCTTCCCCCGTTCCCACCCCCCCCCCCCCCCCCCCCCCTCCCCCCCCC
>VUYV01000030.1:5279195-5362762 GCA_008711295.1 Anarhynchus alexandrinus
GGGAGAGGGAACACCGGGCGGGGAAGGTGGGGGGGGGGGAAGCAGGCCCGCAGGGGAAAGGACCGCCCGGGTGATAGATGTGGGAGTACACCTTGTCTTTGCTTCCCTCCCTGCTGCGCAGCCGAAGGAGGGGTTACCATTTTTGCCAAATAAACCCCAAATAAAATTGTGCTTCCGTTCCACTCAGCCGCATGTGGAGGTGGTTTTTTTTTTAGTATCTTGCTGCCTAGTGTGTACCTGGAGCAGGGGCACTCACGGCTGTACCGCTTCTAAGGGCTGGGAAATGAGAGAGGTGGAGCTCCCCAAGGCCCTCACAGGCGTTCAAGTTAAAACGAAACGGACAAGGGGTTACAAAAGTTAGTTGTGGGAGAAAAATGACAGAAAGCGCCATCACCACATCAACCTCATTCCACTGAGAAGTGACTTAGAACTGGTTATAACTGATAGTTATATATTGAATTGGAAAAAAAAACAACAAAAAAAAACTACCACCACCAAAAAACCCCCCCACACAAACAAAACCCCCAAAACAAAACACCCAAACAAACCAACGAAAAAAAAAAAAACCACAAACCAAAACATACACGCAGACACACACACAAACCCCCCCCCAAGACATCAAAAAGCTAACACAGGGAAAGCTAAGGCATGAAAAGCTAATGCATTAAAAAAAAAAATAAAGCCAGGAAAAGAAAAAGATCAAAACCATGCAGATTTTAGAGCTAGAAATAGGGAGGAATAAGAAACACCAAGAAACTTGGTAAATCAATATCTTTATTTTATAGAAAGTAGTTTGATCAGTGTGCTGAACCTGCCATTAGAGGTGGCTTTGCTATTTTTAGTAAAAATAAACATCTGAAAAAATTACGTTGGAGAACATTATCTTCTCCAAGCTCATTTCCTTTTAATCACTGTTGCTTTTTTCATACCTATTGCAACTAACCTAACACCGGGTGCTCTTAAGGGAGTGGTACCTAATGTATGACCTCTCAACAGTTTGTTTCCTGTAACTGGTAGCGAGGCTCCTAAAACGCAGTAGAACATGTGTAAGCTCACCTTGTGCCACAGCAGCATGGTACAAAACCTGCATCCGCTCCACCCTCCACCTTTCTCCATAAACATCCTGCAACATCAGCTGTCAGCTGAGAATTTTCTGGTTAAAAGTCACACAGCAGGCCAGTTTAAGTACCCAGATGGCCAGAGTTTTAACTCTCACAAGTTGCTAAAGTAATAGTCAAGAACTTGGATCATAGATCTGTTTTGAGGTAACTGAATCAATTAGCAACACAAGAATGACACACTCTGATTGCAGTATGTATTGCTACATAGACAAACACAAGTCACAACTGCTAGTCTATGATATTTAAAAGGGACATTATCAACTACAAGCTACATTATTTTGTCTGGACATGGATTTATTGTTGATTAAGCACCCATAAATGCAAATTTTAAGTTCAGTTTGTGCACATGGCTACTGCAAGCACAGAATCCTGCATAGCCACTATTACCCTTCTGTTTGAGTTAACTTTCACAGCAACAGGGAGGGAAGCATTAACTGCTGCAGAACAAAAGTCAGTGGAAGTTGTTAAGGGCAACAGCTGCAAGAGTTTTGAGTTCAGTCTTTTCCCCAATGACTAGATTTAAAGTTGAGAGTGTCCCTTTAAAAGTTTCAAGTACAACAGAAGTGAACTCATTTTGATTCCATCATTACAAGAAAGCTACTGATAATTTGACTTACAGTAATTGTTAAACATCAATGAACACTATACAAGCAAACAACTGATTTGTAAATGAAATAGCAGCAACATGGAATTCTAGAAGGTTGAGTTTCTGCAGGATTTATTGGAAAGATTATGAAGGTGTGGCAAATACATTGTGATTTTACATAATTTAGTTTTGAGAGTAGCTTATGGTAACTATAAACATTATTGAAAATGCCTGCTCACAGTCAGTACTTTTCTGGTATAAGCATAAGTTTGCCAGGATTACTCATAGTGCAGCTCTACTCAGAAAAATGACAACATTGTATGTCTTGGCAAATTACATACAAAATCTGCTCAGATCGCAGATGGTAAGACAGCTTTTTGTGATTGCCAGTACAATAAACTGAGCTTGAAATATTAAAGCTAATGAGATATAAATATTTAAGGACAAAACATCAAGGACATCATTATATAATGTTGCCATTATTTTTGCACATTTTTCTTTTCTGAATGTAACTTTGTTAGTTCAGTGGGTGCCTAAAACTAATGCATGTATATAAGCAGCTACAAAGTCAGGGTTTCAGTTGATTCTCAAGGAGTGTGCTATTGTTAACTCCATTGTTTTCCTTCTTTCCTAAGAATAAGGAATATCAGAAACTCAGTCACTGAGCAGATATGACATACACATTGGGCAAGGCTTTTTCATAAGGTGGTGTCACTTTTAGTCACTTTACTGGTCCATCACTGTACTTAAACTGTTTTGATATCAATTTTGATTTCAGTCTATAAGTGTTGTGGAAGAACAATTACAATCGACTCACTGAACAGCTGTACCAGTTTGAAATGCTGTCACATGTTTCTTCATGGCAAAATATTCACATTCTTTTTATTGCACAATTCGAAAATTCAGGTTATGTGCATAAAAACCTTCATAGTGTTTGCACTGCAACTTGCGAAACATACATTTAAAATGACCTTAATACATTTTACAAAATCTTTTTAAACAATTTTATATTCTTAAGATAAAAGCATCCTGAGAATGTTACAAAGTTCGTTTTACGAGCCCTTCATTTCTGCTATGCTTTATTATCCCCATAGTTCCTAATTTGACAAGTTTATTTTACAGTTAATAACTTGGTGCTATATTTCACAAAATATCTTTTAGCAAAAAGTACACCATTGGCATTCAAGTAATCCAGCCTTACATCTAATTTACAAATTAAACCTCTGTCAAGCTCTCAAGTCAGGAAAAGTAAACCAAAATACTTACAGAAACAGTTTTTAGCTGACTAAAAAAATGTAAAGGCTTTGTGCATTAATAATTTGGTCAAACATTTAAGTTATGCAGTTTAATATTTTGGCAAAAAAAAATCCGTCTATCCTTTTCAAATTTTTCTTTCATTTTACACCAGATGTAAACATACAGTACAAAGACTGACAGTATTAAAGTACTTCACTGTTGAACTTTTTTCCTTTTTAAAGTACTTAGGAAAAGCAGACAAACAAGAACGTAAGTGCTAAGAATGAAGTGAGTGTCTTTGGGCTAAATAAAAGTCTTACTGGAAAAAATGTAAAAATAAATTAGGGTTTTTTTTTTTCCCCTCTACAGACATGTAAATAAATATTCTTTGAAGAAATTCTAGTGCCATATCCTAAAGCAGTATCTTCCTGTATCTTCTTGATCAAGACTAAAGCTTCACACATAATCTTGACTATTTTACTAGGAAGATACCCATTAATATTTACATATTTTTGGAAAGGGAGTGTTCAGGGTTAAAAATATATTTCTTTTCAAAAGGTAAGCCTGCCATCCTGATGGCAGGAATTCAAGCTATAGAACAGAAGACAAGTCACAGAACATCCTTCAGTTTCTTATACCCTAGATCAGAGGAAGGAGATCAGGCAAGTTAGAGAGGTAAACAGCCTGGATTCCAGGAATGGAGACAGACAGTGGCTCATTATACGAATGCTTGCATGGCCAGGAGTATCTATTCATACAGGCTTTGTTTCTCTTCTACACATAGGTATACATTTTTATTGTCAGCCAACTAAATAAGTTGAGAAGAGAGACAGTTATGGTTGCCACCGTGGAAGAGTAACATTATCTAAGGTTTCCACCTGGACAGACCTGCTTTTAGAAGGTGGCCAGGGGTTGAATATAAGCAGAGGCCATACCCAGATGGTACACTCCAGGTGGGAGTGTAACTACCTCAAAAAGAAGAGTAAACCACTTCAGCAACATCTTAATAATATTAAGTATATAGTTGTGAGTCACATATAGCTTTTATTTTAGGCAACAATCAAAATCTGAAGGACCTTGTTAATCTTTAAGGCATCAGTGCATTAGGGACTAAAAGCTCCAGGTAATAAATACGGGGGGGGAAAAGAATTAGAAAGAAAAAAAGCATTTTGTGGCACAAGATATCATTGTGTATCTGCTTTGTTGGCTAGTTCCAGGAAAAGTATGTTCAGGGATGGCAGAAGGGGAATGTTATACACTGTTCTGAGAAAAATACTAGATCATAAATTTCACATCAGTTTTTAACACATCATTTAAAGGGCTGAATCTATCAGGCAAGATTCTCATCTTTACCGTTCCATCAGCACCACAGGAGAATATGTGATTTGCTGGTCCTGTCTCAATTTGCATGACTCCTGTCCCAATGTTTCTGAAAAGAGACTGTCGAGCATGCTCATTGATGAAAGTGTGAAGAAGATTAAATGTAGACAGACTCCATACCTGAAAAAGCATCAAAATATCAATCTCTCATAAGGATAATTGCCATGATTTTAAAAATTCACCAGTACTGAGTCATGGAGAAGTCTGACTACACTTTGCATTCATTTTTCTGACACTAACTATGAAAGAATAGATATGTAGCAATCTGTAATGACACAGTTATAGAATATTAATATTAATTTTCTATAATAAGGAATACATACAGGAACTAAGGTAAGACTAAGTAAAAGGAGGACTGCAAGGCAAGACTAACATTTCATAATTAAATTAGGAAATGTGAAAGTGAGGGTTGAGAACAAATGTAGAACGTATGACATATCTCACTATTTCACACCTATGCAAGATTCTTTTTGGATATAGACATCATCACCATCTTCATCTCTCTGCTCCCTCCCCCTCATTAATACCTTTATGTTGCCTTCAGCAGATCCTGTGACAAAATACTCTTCTGTAGGATCAACAGCAATTGCTTTGACTGGAGAATCATGACTCTGGAGTAACTGTTGCTGCTGTTTTTGGCGAAGATCAATTATACAGGTAAAGCCTTTTCTTCCTCCAGATATTAACAGCTGATGTTTTGGAGCATATGCTAGCACAGTTGCTCCACTGTCGTGACAGATAAAAGCTGAAAGCCCAAGCAAAGTAATTTGAATAAACACACAGTACTAAGTTTAATTTTCCATCAACTTCTAATGGTTCAAGACACTAGCAACAGTGACTTTGATGCTGTAATCCAATTGACCACAAGTCCAATTATTGCAGTACCATATATATGTAAGACCAGGTACACATCAGACATCCTGAAGTTGCAGTATTCTTAAATTAAGCAGTTACAATCTGTATGGAAAAAAAAAATTACATCCTTCTTTCTATCCCTGTGTAATCGCAAACTATTAGGCCTTGACCAGAAACAGATTCTTTTCAAACTCTCTAATGCTTGTTCTTTTAAGACATATGTTTCCCATAAAAAAATATCCTCTTATATTACTTGCCCAAATATCTTCTAAGTTTCTACTGGTTATTTTACTTTTAATTTGCTGCTTTTCACATTTGTTTGGATATGTCTACTCTGCCAAATGAGTGGAGGAAGTGAATTAAGATACAATTATCAGAACAAAGCTCAGTATGTTTGAGAATACACACTATGAATCCTAACCCGCAGCATGTATCATATTGTACTTGTAGTTCAAAGGGTTCTCTAAATTTATGTTTAGAAATTCCACGCATCTCACACAGACTAAAGCATTCACCACACTTCAATTACAAGGAGTTCACAACTCCTTTCTCTGAACTTAATTCTGTATTTCAGACATTGAAATGTATTTCTTTTCCACTGCAAAAAAATGTTAGTAATAAATATTTAACTGGGATTTCATTAACTTTATTACATCTCAAAAAGCATACTTATAGGAATAATTATTCTAACACATTTTTGTAATGCTGTATGTAGATATCTATACACACACAGAAAGCATTTAAAACATTCCACAGTATCTGGCATAATATATAGAATAAAGGTGTCACAGAATTGGACAATCTTTAAAAGCAAAAATGCACTACTTTACAAATATTGCAGTAAGTTCATCTTTTAGTTCAGCTCTGAAAATTACTATATAATTATGAGATCTTATTTGTACATCTGCTTGTTCAATATATTCATAAAAAAATCAATGAGTATTTTCTAGACATTTTGGTGTGTTTAGTCACATACATACCTTCAGAGAACCATTTTATAATCATGGTTTCTCTGAGGATAGGATTTTCACAGAAGTCATGAAATACTTAACAGTTGATAAAAAGCATGTCCTCTCATTCTCCAAATAAATAACGTATCTGGAAGTGCCCAGTGCTATCTCTGTAGCTGTAGTTAGCTGTATCTCTGTAGTTATTTTTTCTAAGAGTTAATTGATAAATTTTGAGTGAGGCATCTTTGATTTACAAGTACAGACACAGCCATTGGAACCTTGAATTGAAGGGTGCGAATGCATATCCTGCAAATAGACATAACTGCTAAAACCTGTAGTTTTGACAGTGTTATAGCTATTGTCTTCTCAACATGCTAGTCACTACAAGCAGGAGTTGCTAAGAATTTTTTAAAAAGGAACAGAAATTACAGATATCTGGCTGTTTACAGATATCTGTCTGTCTGATTGCACTTGTGGTGCAAAGATACAAGGTATGCAAAGGAAGGTGCTTGTGTCCATGAAACCAATCATTTATATATAGCACTAAATCATTTATCGAGAATCTGTTTTTATATTAACACTGGTGGGCTCACACAGGACAGTGAAAGATGGTTTACTGCTAATATTAAAATTACTTCCCACAATAACTTTTCCATAAAGACAGGCACATAAGTATTTTTTACTGTGACCAGATATTTTGCTGGTTTTATTTTACTTACCATGAACCAAGCTATTTGTAGGTGAAACCAAAGTATCCCAAAGACAAATATTTCTGTAGAAAAAAATATGTTTTGATTCGGTGAGGAATGTTCTGAAGTATTTTGGACACTTGAAAAGTCATCTGAACCTTAAAAAGATTGTTTCAGGCATAAAAGCACTGTAAACAGACTTTCAATGATTACTTTTGAGCAGACCCCAAATTACTTTCATAGTTATACATATACTCCAAGGACATGCCAGCTACATAATCATTCTACAACTGGTTATTCTCATAAAGGATTCATATTGAGATTACAATGTTTTGTAGCTGAATTCACCTGAACGTTAGCAGTTTTTGCTATTTCTTGATAAAAACATACTTAAGAAAATAAGTGTGAAATGAAGAGCTATGCACAACTCCCTACGTCTGTAAAAATAATTTAAGGTAGGCTCATAAGAATAGAATAGAACAAAACAGAATAGTTCCGTTGGAAGGGACCTGTAACTATCACCTAGTCCAACTGCCTGACCACTTCAGGGCTGACCAAGAGTTAAATCATGTGATTAAAGGCATTGTCCAAATGCCTCTTCAACACTGACAGGTTTGAGGCATCGACCGCCCCTCTAGGAAGCCTGTTCCAGTGTTTGATCACCCTCTCGTAAAGAAATGCTTTCTAAGTCTGAACCTCCCTGGACGCAGCTTTGAACCATTCCCATGCACCTTGTCACTGGATATCAGGAAGAAGAGATCAGCAACTCCCTCTGCACTTCCCCTCCTCATGTGGAACATGAACAGAGGATTTGTGCTTCCCTATGGAACCTCCTTTAACAGGCACATGGAATTCAGCTGCAGACATTGCTCCTCTCCACCTTCCACAAAGAAGGAATCAGAGCAGAAGTATGCACATTGCTCTTAAACTGCTTAAGAAGAATCATCAAAAAAAAGTGTGGGGGAGAGAAGGCAAGAAAACATGGCAGCACCACTTCATTTTTATGCATTATCACAGCAGTTCTTACCTGTTGTCGGAAGACAGTCCTGCTGTGGCTATCAAAGATGATGAACTGATGAAAACAAAGTCATTGGCTGTTTTGTTATGACACTGCCAGGTCTGAAAAATTTCAGTTTAGAAATTACTAATTAAAAAATAAACAGATTTTGTTTGCATGAAATCTTAAACTTCCTCAAGAAGATGAGCCATTTCAAAAACAATTTAAAGAACATAGGATATAAAGGTATGTGTGTTCTGATACTCTTAGTTTTTCATGGAAGTATCCTTTCCAGTCTGGTGTTATTTACAATTAATTAACAATTGACAATTATTGACAAGCCTCAAAGAACATTGGAGTTATTTCAGATCTAACATTGCATTTTCTGTTCTCTAAGTCAGTAAGCAGGATTAGGATTTAAGAACTTGTCTGTCATACAGATCACAGGATAGCAACAATATGTTATCAAATCTTGATTAATACTGGTTGTCAGCACAACCACTGCCTCTCCTAATTGTTCTAAAGGGTGAAGGAAATAAGAGAGCACAACACACATTTACAGAAGCTAATTTAGTTTTCAGCTTACCAAATACGGTTTAGGTGAAGTTCCAGTAAGTGGGCAGCATTTCCAATTTGTCTGATATAAACTTATATGCCCATCAGCATCAACAATTCCAAACTGAAAAAAGATATATTAACTGTAAATACATATGTACGTATTACAGATAAATTAACCACAATTCAGAGAAACTACTTTTGATTTGAAGAATGTGATGTTTCTGCTAATTCACAATTATATTTGGGGGGAAACAGGGAGCAGGGAGAAGAGGGTAAGTACAAAAGCATTCTGTCAGTTACCTTATTTCCTTGGTAATTGAACCTCATTCGTGTAACCCTTGAGTTGCCACCAGACCGAAAACATGTGATTTGCTGTGCATGACCCCATTCAAACATTCTTACACTACCGTCTTGAGCACCTGTCAGGTCTGCAACAGAAAATATTTACGTGACTTTTCACAGACTTTGTAGCAGTTGAGCAGGAAGTTTTCTTCCAACATTTTAAGAAATCTCACACCAGCCCACAACATCCTCAGAATAACTAGTGCCACAGTATGTGCCATAGTACCTGGCATACTGTAGGAGTCGTGGGTGCCTCTGAAATTTAAACCCATGCTATTCAAACCTCATTGAACAGTACTTACTCATTATTTGAGAACTGTATTTAGACGGTACTGAAACATGAAGCTATTTACTTGGAGATAATAATGTATCTTTTTTCTACTATCTTTCATCCAAGTCACAAATAAAACAGAAATACAGTACTACTTTGGTATAAAAAACTATCACTGTTTCTAAAGGCTATGTTATATCCCCCCCAATATATTATTTTTTTGGAAATGAAAAAGAATTTCAGTAAAATAGGGCTTATAAGCAACCTTTAAAACATATAATAGATTGCTGTGCTAGTACAAAATAGCAGCACACTAAAGAAAAAGGCCAATAAGTAAGTATATAATCTTTAGATAACTTTTTTAACAAAACTGAACTTACAATACGGTAATGTTGGATGAGAAGCCATTCTTCTGACATTATTAATAGCCTTCTTGAGCATCTGTTCAATATACAAAATAATAGAAAATAATTAAACAATACTACTGAACAAAAAACTTACTGAATAATTAGTGATCGCAGAAAGTTGTTTCCTATAAAAATTCCTACTGAAAGCAAGTACTGGGTTTAGAAATTCAGATAGAATTCAGTTTCTTCCAGAACTAGTAGTAGATGTTAATACTTTCGCAGGCTTTATACTTCTAGGTAAATATTAACTTTTTGCTTCAGAGATTTATGGATCCAAATATAAACACTCCTTAGACTGCAATCTTACCTCTTTTCTTGCCAATTCCTTTCTGATTCCATTAAATTTATTGGAATATTCCTGAATATTGTAAGATAAGCAAGAGAGAGGCAGAAGCATGTAAAGAAAGAGGTAAACAAACTTTAACAGAAGTAAAAAATAGGAAGGAATATATTTATTTTCAAGTCTGGTTAATTTATTGTCATTGATTGAAGAGTGATTACTTGTGGCCAACCAGAATAAGCTATATACCTAGCAATGGGTAAATAAAAAATTCTTCAAAACTGTTTATAGTTTTGCAAATACAGATACAATGGATTTTCAGCAGCACTTTTGTTCCTAAATTCCAAAATTTGCTTTAAGCAAGGTAGATTACCAAGAATGCTATTTTTCTTAGTTGACTAAGAAAACCAGAAAGGGTTCACTATATGAAGAGGACTGGACACATCAGACAATTAAGATAAAAAAACACATCTAATTAAATCTTAAGTCCAACCCACAATACCACATTTGGAAAGAAACAGAAAACTTAAAGTTAAGTTTTTATTCTTTTATTTCCTGTTAGTTCTCCTCAAAAGTATCTCACTACTTTGAGGACTGTCTTTCCTCAGAAAATTGTTGGATTCGGTTTGCTCGTGCATGCATTATTTACCCGAATATCTGAGAGAGAAGAGGGCGTAAGTTTATATTCATGCCAGATGTTAACTTTAAATGATAATACAAACAAAAGTTTATTGCCAGACCACTCACTTTCAACACAGCAGCTTATCACTTCTATGCATCAGTAGCAAGCTGGCACTAAGCTACTGTCATAGAAACATTTCGGTTGGAAAAGACATTTAAGATAGAGTCCAACTGTGACTTTCAACTGCTATAATGTTGTACAGTATTTTGTCACTGCTTTGTCACTGAAACAGTATATAGCGAATCAAATATTTTAAGAATGCTATTCTGCCCTGGCCTCTGATCAGGGTGCCAACTAAATGAATGTATGAATTTTTACTTGCTTCATATTACTAAATATGGTCCAAAGAGTTGAAAAGCAATCTTCTCCAAATTTTCAGTTTGCAAACAAAAAGGAGGAAAAACACTTGGAAGGGAAATAACTGATTTTTCTTGCTAAAATTTCCTCAGGTTTGGATTGGTAGAGTCACTGCAATCCTCCTGATTACAGTTTGGAAGCAGATTTAGATCCTTCAATTCTCAAAGCTTTATTATTTTTTGAAGAGAAAGCCTTATGCCTCTTGGTTACCCATTTTTTTGTTTATTTCAAAACGCTTTAATAAAGATAAAAAAGTAAGATTTTTGAATACATATTTTCCTTTCGTAAGTACTTTAAATGACAAGGAAAACAGCTCAACAGTTTGGTAAAACATTGGTGAATAAAACAATATATACTTTACAAGATTTAGGGTAAGACCAGAGAGGATGATGTTCTTCAAACATTAATGCATACACCAATCAGTAAATAATTGCAATACTTTGCTCTCTAAGCTTACAATTTATCTCTAAGTGTAAGTGAAAGAAAAATTATTCATGCGCATTCTATTTCTTCACCAAAATGAAGGGCTGTGTTGACTAGGCTAACATGAATCTCTGGTGCAGCGTCTCTGATTTAGAAGCCAAGTATCATTATCAAATGCAAACCGTTCCATTATCAATGTAACTGACATTTGGTACCGCTAGTTTCCCCTTAAACAATAGCTGATGGGTAGAACACTCATTGCTTTGTTGGAGAGTGAGGTGCTTTGGGCCCAATGTATATTAAGACTGAAGAATAAAAAAAGCTTAAAATCTGGCCCACGAGTTATTAAACTGGTGAATACAGGTGTCAGTCATACTGGTTTGGAAGACAAGCTGTTGAACATTACCTGAGTTTCAAAGCTGACAATACACACTATTTACTTCAGTGCTTTCTTAGAAACACCTCCTGTAAGAACTGTGTAAACACACTGTACTGAAGGATGTGGTGGTGGCCTCCTTACTTACCTCCTATGAACTGCGTACAGGAAACAGTGAAGAAGAGTAACAAAAAAACCTTAGAGCTAATAAAATGTTAATTGCCTGAGTATCGTAAGTCAAATAGTTTCCCTTGTTGATGGAAGCAAAGCAAAGCCAACAAGACTGAAAAGCCAGTAATGGTAAAGAGCTGTGGACTATATCTATTAAATGGGCTGCAAATTATGGAAGAGCAAAGATGGGAACAAGGATATGAAGGAACAAAGTAACAAATTGTAGCCACAGAAAGATTTTGGTGAAGCTGGTTTTCCTCCATATTTGAGTCCTTCCACTGTAACACTATTTACTTCCAAGAATCCCTTTATTTTCCTTCGTTTACTTTGTCCTTCATTCAGTACCTTTGTCTCCCTCTCCCTAGTGGGGAGAGTTCTTGTGTGTTATGGTTGGTTCTCTGCTCTGCCAAAGTCAAACAGTATGCCAAGAAAAATTTAGGTCCAAATTTTAACAGCAAATGCATTCAACACAAGCATAACCGTATATCTTTAGGCAAGAAAGTTTTACTACACATGAACTAGAAAGTCATGTAAGAATAGTTTACATTAACAGATTATGTAATTACTTTGTTGAGAAACACAAACACACACAAATTCTACACGTGTGTATATATACGTATAAATGGATGAGAGGAGAAAGTGGGAAAGTCATTCAAAGAATACTTGCAGCAGATATCCGATTGTGATAACAGAGCTGCAAAACTGACAACTAGGATCAGTAGTTCCTACATAAAAAGGAGTTGTAGGTACTAGCGCAACACCCAGTTCCACGTGTGGATAACATTATTGTTCTTATAATGCTCATTCCTTATTTAGTCCTCCTAATCATCAAATATTTTCAAAAATCATCTAGAATTTAACTTAACATATGGTTCTTTCATTCTGTCTCTACTTATAGACTTGCTCTAAGCTGTTAAATGCCACAAAGTGCAGCCAAGTCACAACACCTAATGCATTCAGTTATCCAGGAAAAACTCCATATCTATGTGCAGACTGGCTGAGAGATATGGGTGTCTTGTATGACCATTTCAGCCCAGTTAAGCGGCTCCAAATAAGCATCTCCCAGCTAACTAATCAACAGATCTGCGTTATTAAAGAGCATCTGTGCTGCAGAGGAACTAAGGTTAATATGTCAATGGCCAGACTAGAATTATCATTCGATCTGAATTAAATCTGAGCTTTTTGCTCTGGGCCAAGCGTCACTCCAGACACAGAATTTATTTCTAAAAGTAAGAGCTACCCTTGTGCAGGTGTCACCTCTATGATCAGAAGGATCAATTTGCTCATGTGGACATAGTCACACTTTACTGGGTGTCCCTTACTAGTGTATTTCAGCAATTCCCAACAGTGAAATTGATTATCTCCTCTAAAATGTGATCTTCAGAAGTGAGATATTTAATAATGCTACTAAGGAGAGTTAAACCGTGAGAGCAAAACTGTGTAGCACTTCAAAGAAGACAGAGTTGACAAGAGCTTTGGAGATGAAGAGTCACACACATCAGCGTGACACATAGTTCAAACTGGTCCTGTTTCTGCAGTACTGCCTTCCTCATTTTTCTTATGAAACCAAGATTTCCCATTTTTCCCAAGCGTAAGTTGCTCAGTTTCCAGAGTTTAATTCATTTCATTTGAAGCCTCTGTCCTGCCAGTGAAATCTGCTTTAGGAGTTCACTAGCTGTCCTTTCTATAACACAGGCTCATACCAGTACACAGTGCACCACAATGGTACTTCATACTAGAGCAAAAGTTGGTATTTACATTTAAATAAAAACTGGAACAGGCTGGAACTCAGAATGAAACTTAAGATTATGCTTAAAATAAAAGCTACCTTGATATTTCACACCAATACTTCTACCCAGTCTTTATGAATTCATATCCTGAAATCTCCTGAATTTATACTTTTTAGATACAGCATTTGGCTTCAGGTCTTTCAAGAACAATTTAAGCTGCAACTTCTTACCTGAATCCTGATTGTTTACTTTAAAAAGACATATCTTAGGTATAGAAAGCATATGGTCTAACTAAAAACTTTGCTTGCTTAGTTGGTATATCTTAAATTCCGTGCAGTATTTTAACCTATTATTCAAGTCATTATAAAAGATTCCAGCTTGCCTTGATTACACAGAAAAACTACACTTACTTACACATTGATTGTAAAATATGACCAGCAACGCTGAACAGACAAAAGGAGAGAAGCAGATAGAGTACACAAGGCTAACCTTTGACAAGCGACTTACCACAGATGCACCCCTGCCAGTTTGTGTACTACCAAGCCAAGGCATATTGATAGGTGTGCCGGGATTACTGTGAGTATAAGGAGTGGTTCCCTGAACATTTACCAGATCATCACGAGCATGTATAACTAAGAAATCATCAGCCCTATAAAATGAAACAACATTATAAGTTAGATTCCAAACAGCAACATTAAATACCATGCTTTGTTACACTGACTTATACGCAGTCAAGCTGTGATATTGGAAGCATACCCTTTATTTTCTATTTCCACATCATCATCAAGCCAGGTATAGATTTGTGTAGCTAAAATCGCAGAAACATCTAGTTCTTGAATGTCATGACTTGATGCTATTGCAATGCAGTTCCGATTTGCCTGAAAAAAAGTAACACACACAAAAACAGTTACAAAAGGGATACTCAAAATGGTGTTATTTTTATTTTCTCTGGTTATGGTACAGATGTTCACAAAACGATACACTTAATCAATTTACAAAACCCAAATATTCATGTCTACAAATCTGTATCAACTGTCTAAACTTGACATTTCCTTTTAAAAGTTTATTTGCATCTGGGATCTCATCCCATACTATTTGTGTCTTATACCTCTCCCAAGCAGCTCTAGTTTCTCCTTGCTTTTCTCAGAGGACAAACAAGAGTTAACTATACTACAGTGCTTGCAACCAAGCTCCTCTCCTCCACCTCTTAAGGCTTAAATGGTTAAACAGGAGAAGAAAAGATGACTTCCTGGGTGTCTTTGACAGAGGAAAAGTGTTCCCACACAAAAGCTTAAAGAAAAAGTAGAGGCCACCTCTTCCCTCAATCCATTGCACAATAGAAAAAACAAAAAACCACAATTTGTAGTAGAATTGTTTTAATTATAGAAAAGATAATTACGAAGTGCTTTAGAGAAGGGAGTGCTAAGAATTCAAGCTGTAGCAGGATGGCTAGTGAAGGGTATCTCACTCATTCACAACGGGACTACAACCTATTTATCAGGTAGAAGTACAACACAATTCGATTATCCTACCTCCTTTATACTCACCTTATTGACTGCAAAAGCAGTAATGATGTCAGACTCTTTATGGATTATTCTTGCCTTGCCTCCTGGGTATCCCATATCAGTTTCTATCTGTATTTAAAAAGTAAAATATATTTAAATGCAAAGAGCTATGCAACACTGCTTTTTACTGGAAGTATAGAGACCAAACACTGGATGGTATTAAATTTCATGGGTTTTTTTCTCAGTTTTAATTCTATGAAAATATGACAAATATAACCTGTAACAATTACAGTAAACATGTTTCAAGTGTAATAATCTAGCTTCCCACTGCCACGTTGAGATTACCACAGCAGCACAGAAAGCCTAATTTGTCACAGAAGTCCCAGTCAAAACTCTAAACTCTATCAGCACTGTAGGACTCCTGTTCAAAATTAAAGAGCTTAGCATTGCAAGTATAAAACTGACAGATTACAGACTCCAGTCTGTTGTAGTTACTAAATAATTTTACAGTAAAAGAATGGTATTGCCAAACAAATGATGATCTAAAAATTCAAACCTGAATTACAAATATAAAATTTTGCATTTTCTTCAAAACACAAAGCATTATTCCAGAACTACTGTTCCCCAGCCTCTCCCATTCAATTTCTTAATTCTCTGGTCTTCAAAACATTTAAACAAGGATACTGTAGTTGAAAAACAGTAAAATGGTGCTGACAAAGAACTGCAAACAGTCTTTTTCAAAGTCTGAAAAAAGTCTGTAGCTGTTATACACCACAAAGTAGAACACCATTTTTAAGATTAAAACAAAATTGATACTCCGGTGATCTTATGTATGAAAAACTGCACAAAGCTGCAGTGACAAACAGATACAAAACCATGATCTGTGTTGTGTGGTCAACAAACCCGCATGAAATTAAGATTATTTTTTCCCCAGTCAGTTCCAACCACCTACTTGGTAATACTGCTTTATGGCATTATTAATAACAACAGCGTAGCTCAAGGACATTACAGAGTGTTCTCATTTTTGTCTTCTCACTAGTTTTGTAAAAGAATGCCTGAAGAATACAGTATTTGTTTACATTTCTAGACATAGCATTATACTTTTTTAGTCTCTCATACAAGTCTTTCAAGAACATTGCTATCAAGTTTTTATATGGGTTCAATTTGTCACCATCTTAAAACTAAGGCTCAGCGAAAATTTTCAGTAGGAAACTAGTATCATGCTAACAAACTGCTCTAACTTCAGTTAGCCACCTTCACTCATAGGCAACTATTCTAGCCATCTCACACTGCTGAAAGCTCCTGTATGTACTACGTTCCCCTAGTAGTACTGAATTTTTGTCACATGGGCAAGTCTCAACCTCAACTCTTCATTTGGCATAGCTACGGAATTTGATAATACATATTGTTCTTACCTAGTTGTTTAATCTAGCTTTCTAAGATACATTTAGCTTCAGATAGGCTCTGTAACAAGACTAGTTCAACGCAATCTCTTGCAAACTAAGTTTTCAAGTTTATTTGCTATGTCAGCAAAGATTTTTAAGGGAGATCAATACCATTTCAAAAAGGAAATATTTCATAATTATGTAGGGTCTAATTATTTTGAGCATTACTACTGTGTACCTTGTTGATGATGGGCTCCTCCACCACAGAATTTTTCATGGTTTCATTGTGCTCCTCTAATGACTACACCAAGGAAAGAACAACCACAGAACAAAGAATAAAGATAAGACATAACACACAAAGTATCAAGGAAATCCTTAATTCCTTGTTTACCCCAACACAGAACAAAAGAAAGAACAGCATGTTTGCACTCACACACACATTTTATGTAGTAACAGTAATTATCAAATTCTAAACTCTGTATTCAGTACAGAAGAAACTGATTTACCTATTCTGTACTGTAACAGCATCTTGTCCATCCAAAAAGTCCATTTTCTTGGAAAATAAGCAATCTCCACTGACATTTTACCAGTAATAAGAGGATACAAAATAAAGCCAACACACCTATGCTCTGTAAGGCTGTCAATGATCCTACTTGGAAACATATAAAGCACATCTAAAACATTCCAAAATACCTATCTACACAGCATATCAACATGGCTGCATTAACACAAGGCATGATGAGAAACGGTGCATCTTCAAAGGACAAAACAAAAGGAACAATTTTCCTTTTAACTGCAATCTGTAGTGAGTATAATTAACCACAAACAACTAAAACAAGCTAATATTCTACTTGTGACAGGACAAAGGTTAGCTTATACAGAACTCTTTGCTGCCATGACTTAACTAGTCATGAATACTCTTTCTCCTGCACGTTTAATTTGTTCATATCTGCTTCGTTCTCCTATGTTTCTGCTATTCCATAGTTTTTCTGTAATACAACTGATTCTTTCGAATTATTGGGAGTAGGAGTGAGTAAGAAAAGAAAGAAAAGGGGAAACTAGAGAGGGAAAAAAACCAACCCAAAACTCTGTTACAGAACCACAACTTTAAAACATTTTACTGGATCTGAACCTGGAATCCAGCTAGACACTGGGACAACTTATCAGGGACGAAAATATTAACTGTTGTATAAGCATTTTTCTTATTAAAATTGAATCATAACATGATATAAACCAGTGGATAAGCCCAGGACGACTATGGCAGGGACAAACTTAAACTTTTAGAACTTTGACTGATTAGGTTAATGTTTTTATCTTTGGAATTTTAAAGTTTGTCCTTTTGAGACAGCTTTTATACTGATCTTAACACAGAGGCTGACTGTAGCTAAGTGGTGTTAGGTGTCAGCCTACAGTCAAAAACTGGTATTTTTTTTTTCAATGAAACAATGGATAAAGATTTTTAATATGAAATACTGTAGATTTAGACTCATCATCTGGTATGTTATCTGCTCACACTCTAGAAAGTAAACAAGCCAGCTAAAAAAAATTAAGTAAAAGCTCATAGATTGACCTGCATCATTTTATGCATTTTATACACCATACCAACCTCATTTAGGCATCGCTTCTTTGTAAAAATATTTCTGATAAATGTTTCCTGGACTTCTTCCTGTTTAACCAAGTACTGCCAGAGCCTCTTCACAGATAGTGCAACATGACTGTTAGATCTATATAACAAAGTTAAAATAAATATTTACATCATGCTCATACTTATAAGTGTAATACGTTATATTCTAATCCCAGTATAGTCAGAAGAATCTCTGAAGCAAAACTACAGCTCCCTAAACACTGTACAAGACCTATTCAGAAGGATTCTCGTACCACCTTCCTGAGAAACCTATGCGTGAGAGGAGGCACAAAAGGAAGAAGGAAAAGAATATGTAGAATTTTCACCTCCTATCTTGGGACAAGTGAGAAAAATCTGTTTAAGAGATCACACAACAATAAGGTAAGCATACAGATTATTTATTAGTCCACCTTATTCTTTACAACATGGATCACTTATGTTTATTGCTAATGAGTGCTTCCATCACACGGACAATGAATGACTAACACTTCCTGCTAGGAACACATCATCAGTTGCGTAAGGTCTCTGAAACAACCATGACTTTTCAGTAACAAAATTGGAAAGATTGTAGAATCAGATTAGACTTGAAATATTTATACTTATCCCTAGAAACTGTATGCTCAAGGCAAAACTTGTAAATACAAATATAGCTGCTTACAGCAGGCCAAAAACCATCAAACCCTGAACTGCTTTAAATCATAATTTAAAATTAGTGCCAGGCAGCAGACACATGTTAAGCTGTTCCTTTTTAATCAAGTTACTAAAATTAAGTGTGACAATCATGAGGTTTTTTATAACAAAAGGACAGACTTTCTATTGATCCTGCAACCACAGGTGTCGGTAAGATTAAAAAGGCAGAAATCTATTTAAAAAGTGACAATTTAAGAAACTGAGCACACTTTTCTAGCTGAACATGCAATTATATGGAGTCACAACTACGCAAGTATTATAAATAGTAAAAATTTCTTCTCCGGTTTTAGGAATAGATACTTATAAGAACGTAATTTTATTGCCTCCAAAGGTGGGGCAATTATTTAATTCATTGTCAGTCATCCTTAATTATCTCAGGGCAATTTTGTTATTCTTTATCATCAACCATAATTTTTCCACAGAGACACTCAAAATCAGTTTGTTAAGCTTCAATAAAAGAACTTAAAAAAATGAGAAACTTTTGATTGTTTTTCCTGATCATGCTTTGGTCTAGAGATGCATCAAATCTGGTGTGTACCCACAAGTTCACAATGGATTAGAGCAAGTCCAGAAACTGGCATGATATAGTTATCGAAGTTATGGTCTATCACATGCACTAACAACATAACGCTTTATGTATATTGAAGATATTATAGTCAGTGTTTATAGACATTAGATTCACCTGAATGGAGTGTTTGTAGGCTCAAGTAAAGTTTTATGGCGAAGCAATGCAGGACCAGCAGCTAGGGCATCTTCAGAAGCATGAACTGAAATATAATGTTGAGGTGGACCCCCATATAGCTCAAGACGTCGGAGAAGAACTTGTTCCCAGCGCTGTAGTGTCTTCAAAACTGCATGGCATATCGGGGAGCTAACTGGAAGCTCTAGAAAGACAAGTTAACATTAAGAAAAAAAACTTCCTTCTCCATTTATTACCTTGATGGAAATAATTGCACAGCTGAAGACTGAATTGTCTTTCAAATATTTCCAAAAGTAAGCTTTATTCAAACCTCAACTTGATATCTGCAAGTATAAAAAGATTAACTGCTTTGTGCTATCATTGCTAAATAAAGGAACAGGCTTCTCCAACACTGACAGAAATTAAATATCGTGGAACAAATCCTCCTGGAAGCTATGTAAAGGCATAGGGATGACAGGCAGGTGATAAGAGAAAGCCAACATGGCTTCACAAAGGGCAAATTGTGCCTGACTAATCTGGTAGCATTCTATGATGGACTGACTGGGCTGGTGGGCAAATGAACAGCAACTGATGTCCTCTGCTTTGGTCCCACACAACATCTTTACCTCTAAATTAGAGCAATATGGATTGTCGGATGGACTATTCAATGGATAAGGAATTGGCTGAATGACTGCATCCAAGAAGTTGCAGTCAATGGCTCAGTGTCCAAATGGAGATCAGTAATTACTGGTGTCCCTCAGGGGTGGCATATTGGCATCGCTACTGTTCATTATTTTTGATAATGACACAGACAGTGGTAGTAAGTGCACCCTTAGCAAGTTTGCAGATAACATCAAGATCAAGATGAGTGGTGCAGTTGGTTTGCTAGAGGGAAGGGATGCCATCCAGAGGGACCTTGACAGGCTTGAGGAGCAGGCCCACGCACACCTCATGAAGTTTAACAAGGAAAAGTGCAAAGTCCTGCACCTGGGACAGGGTAATCACCAGTATCAATGCAGACCGAGTGATGAATGGATTGAGAGCAGACCTGTGGAGAAGGAGCTAGGGATACTGGCGGATGAAAAATTGGACATGAGCTGGCAGTGTGCACTTGCAGCCCAGAAAGCCAGTCTCATCCTGGGTTGCGTAAAAAGAAAGGTGTCCACCAGGGCGAGGGTGGCGATTTCTGCCCCTCTGCTCCGCTCCCATGAGAACCCACCTGAGTACTGCATCCAGCTCTGGAGCTCCCAGTACAAGAAAGACATGGACTGGTTGGAGCAGGTCCAGAGGAGGGCCATGAAGGTGATCAGAGGGCTGGGGCACCTCTCCTATGAGGACAGGCTGAGATAGTTGGGGTTGTTCAGCCTGCAGAAGAGGAGCTCTGGGGAGACCTTATTGCAACCTTCAATACTTAAAGGGGACTTACAAGAAAGATGGACAAAGACTTTTTACCAAGGCCTGTAGCAATAGGACAAAGGGTAACAGTTTAAACTAAAAGAGAGTAGATTTAATCAGATATCAGGAAGAAATTTTTTTACAATGAAGATGGGGAGACACTAGGACAGGTTGCCAGAGAAGTTGTAGATGCCCCATCCCTGGAAGCGTTCAAGGTCAGGTCAGATGGGGCTTTGGGCAACGTGATCTTGCAAAAGGTGTCCCTACCCACAACAGGGAAGTTGGACTAGATCATCTTTAAAGGTCCCTTCCAACCCAAACCCAAACCCAACCGAAATGATTCTATGAAAGGAGTAGGAATGATGTAACCTGAATTACAAAAAACTACAGTTTCCACCAAGAAATAAATATTATAAATATTCTTGGATGACTAAGAGGCAAAGAAAAAACTAAGTATGCAGAGACTTCTGCTAACTACTGAGCGTTCCTTCTCACCCACTCATCTTACCCACCCCACCATGTTACTTCACAAATATACCAGTATGATAAACAGTATCAGAGAATTATTCTCAGATCATGGTAAAATTAAGAACTTTTGAACTAAAAATAAAGCTACAACATATATATTATCCAAAATATTATTGATTTTAAATGTGGTTATTAAGTATGAAAAGACAACTCTGCTGCTTATTACCTGAAAGATCATGTCCAGCCAAAGGGTAGAAAATCTTCAAATTGTGAAGTACCAGCTGAACCATTGCCAATCTCATCAGTGACCAACTAACAAGAAAGCACTAGTAAGTCATTTACTAATAGGAAAATAAGTTTTTCTCACTTATTCACAATTAGGATTTAAATTTAGAGCTTTAAATCCTCATTATAAACTGCTGATAACTACAAACAGTATTTTAGAATAACATAGATACTTTGAATTCAAAAGCCGCTATATCATGTATTAATAAAATGAGTAAAATAATTATTATGAAAAACTAACTACTAAGTCTAGATAATGCACTGTCATGAAATATCAAGTAACTGGTGTATTATCTCAAAAGTGAAAGGCCAGAAATGCAAGTCTAGCCATTGCAGAACATCTCACATTCTAAAGAGTTACTTACCTGTATGAATTTGAATTAGAATGCTCTTGATTTTGTGAATTTGATGCAAACACATCTCCATCGGTATCTTCATCATCCTCACCACTTTCCTGACTCTCTTCTGAATCATATTCCACTTTACTTTGTGATGGAAGAAAAGGCTAAAAATTTAAATAATATTCCTTGAGTATCTTCTAGCCAAAATCTATTTTTAAATTATCTTGAAAAAAACCACCACTATAATAGTTAATGCTTTTTATAAAAAAGCAGACATATCATCTTAATCAATTCAGTACCGTTTGGAGTTTGTATCTCATGAAAAGGGTAACTGTCCATAAGCATTGCATACTTTAACAGCTTAACTATTTTTTACATTACTCAAAATTCTAATGCTGAAAGTGAAAATACTAACAGTTTTCCAATTCTTATTTTGCTTTACTTTCACATCAGATATATCAAACACCACACAGGACACACAAGCTTGTTACTTGTCAGAGAGAAGCCAAGACCACCAGTCTGTTTTCTCTCTAGGTCTTCCAAGGGCTAGAGGACTAAAGAACAAGAAAATCCTATCCGCTGCCTAGAGAATTCAATATTTATAAGCCCAACATCAGTGTCCCAGTGTGTTACTCAGTATTTGTAATTTCTTTTTTGTCCTTCCTCCTAAAATACTGCTTAAATATTTATTTTGCTGGTATGGCTAATACTTGATATAGAAACGTGCCATACAACTCCATACAATTATGTAACTTTCATTGTAGAAAGATCTGCCACAGCAGACTTGACAGAAGGCAATGTAATTGGATTCCTATTAAGGATACACATTCATTTCACTCATTTAAAATAGATAAAAAGCTTCTCACATTTCCTTGTTCACCTAAATAGTTGATCCATAACTACCTATGTATTTGTACTCTGCAACTGTAAAAAACACTGTTTTGTTCATACCATTGTCTGAAAACAGATTAATTTCATAATAAGTTTTTAAGAAAGCTGTTTCAAAAACATTTGTAGGCAGTGTTTTAGAAAAAGCTAAATATGAATAATAAAACCAGGCAGTTTCTATCACACATCTAAACCAATGCCCAGAATAAAGACTAGTAAGAAAAATATTACCATTCCAGAAATGATAGAAGATATTTAACTTTCATAACAGCAAAAAATTACCTTTGCAATGAAATAATCCCAGATGCTAAGCTCAGGAGGAATAAATCTTTCTTTGTAAGGTGGAGATTCTTGTTCTACCAATGGTAATGCAGGTGACTGAGAATTCTCTTTTGGAGAGGTTTTTGATGAAAGCCTGTAACGTTTTTGCTGTTTCTCTCCATCATCTACAGAGGAAGAAAATACAGTATGTTGGTTTAAATTGCTCTATATCCTTACTGCTTTTAATAAAGGGATTTATGACAGAAAGTAAAAATCTTCCTCTTACAAGTTTTCAGAATTTTATCTTAATATTTCTGTAGCATAGAGAATGTTAATCCTCAAATATGCAAAACTAACACATAGCTAGAACTCCAGAAGGCGAAAACACCCAGCACAAATAATGTAGAACAGCAGAGGACACTCATAACTGCATTAGAAGTTTTCTTCCTACAACAAAAACAACAAGCAACAATACTGCAAAACGAAATTACTTGAATAAGCACTACCAAATACTGATTATGTTTGTTTTTCAAGACCAGCCAAGAGTCTTGTTTTTCAGAATACAGTGCCAACATCTAAGCTTGCCATTCCTACTCCAAGTTTTAACTCTGTGTCGTCTTCCAGAGGAGGTCTGTACTTTTTTCTAAATAGTACAATTCTGATAAATTCATATGTCTTGACAATATATTTCTCCAGCAAATATAAAATATCTTGTTTTAACTAATGCAATCAGATATATACCTTATCAAAAAGGGAAAAACTAATTATTTGTAATAATAATCTAACTGCTATAATCTACATTATAGGCGTTGAGGAGTCCTGTCACTTCCCCCAAAATTGACTTTGTTCAGAATAAGAAGCGTCTAAGGGAGATTTATTTGAATTACTTTCTTGATGACTACAGTACTCAAGGAAACAGCTTATTCAAGCTATCAGAAACATGTCAATGCAGTTATTTCACAATTGAACGAACAAGCAAGCCTAATTTCAGATCACTTATTTTCTTGTTAATTGAGAAATATCAACTTCACAAATATGGAAAAAGTAGTGGCTTACTTAAAAAGAAGCTCACATAACCATCTGATAACCTGAAATCATTCCAGTACGTGAATTGTATTTCAATACAGCCATTCCATGAGTAGAGGAGGAATGATATTGATTGTCACTGTCCCTGAGCAGTTAGTGTTCTTGCTTTTCAGAATACTTCTGAAGTGGAAGGCACAAGGGAGAGAGGGAATCATATCCGGAGATTTGATACAAGATGTTGGCCTTCATTCATCTTCCATTACAGACAAAATGGACTTGAATCCATTTCCTACTTGATTGCAAAATTTGGTTTTTTGTTTTCAAGTAGGTACATATAATGCATGGGCATTAGTTTCTACAGTGAAACAATTCAATGGGTTCATGACTTAGGTAAAACAAAGCAAGCTAAAACATTAAGAGTAACAGTGAGATGATTTTTCGAACTGCCTTTTGAAGTCCCCAAAACTTTCAACACCTATTTAGTCGAATACTGAACATTTACTTTTTTCTTAAATATTTAAAAAGCTCCCTTTTCCAGTTAAGGTTTGAAAACTATGACATCATCCAAAAGAATCACAGAACACACAAATTCTACCCCACTCCACTTAATTTTTTTTAAATTTTAAGTGAAAAAAGAAAAGGCAGTGGGGGAAGAAGAGCATAGAAAAACTTTTTGGTTGTTTCTTGTTTAATTAAGTGGGGTTTTTGGTTTGCATAGCGCATTAATGAGATCAGGCACCTAGTCATAAAAGATCCCATCTAAACATCTCTTAAGTAAAGGGGAATATGGATTGCCTTATGATTTGAGTCTTTGGCTGATATAACAGCAGTAATAAATAGGCTCTAAGAAAGCAAACCTGCAGGGTAAAAGAGCTGACCTGGAGATTAGATAACCCTATCACCGAGTTCCAGCATCAACATGTTGGGTCAGACTGGTTGCAAGGCTGAACTAATATGAACATCACAAGCACAAATAGGTGTTTTATTGTTTTAACTTTCCTTATTCCCTTCTGCTACCAAGGGCCCACAAAATTAAAGTCCACTAAGTTTCTGAAATTACTTTCTCCTGTTAATAATACTGGGGATGGCAGAAAAAGAGTCAGCATCCCTATGTATGCCTGGAGTGAACTACTACAAAATAGTATTTCCTATACTTTTTTTTTTTTGTTATTGTTGTTGTTTACATGTTTTATCTACAGGAGACTTTTGAGTCTTGATAGATGCCTGAGAGTCTATTTCCTTCAAAACTCTTATGGGTACTCCAATCACTTGAATATAGAAGGTTTAACACTTTGGACAAAAGAAAAATAATGCTTATTTAAGAAGTGTTATATTCCACATATAAGACTTAAATGCTTGTGAAACAAACTGAGCCAACTGTAAATCCTGAGGCAGGTAAGATTTAAGTTGATTTAAAAAAAAAAAGCTTTTTTTTATACCTCACAACTATGACTTTTTTTCCAAATGGGCAAATTCTCTATCTTCACAGTGGTTGATGGAATTTTTCCATAATTTTAGCAATTTTTGGACCAGAAAAAAAACGTTTTTCCAAGGATTTTCAAAAACATTTTTGACCATGTATGCAGACAACCATTAAAACTGCAAGCAGCTGAGCTATAAAATAATTTATATGTAGAATCTAATAAAAGCTGAAGACAGCATCTCATCTTTCATCTTGAAACACGGATATTTTAAGTCTGTGTTGAACTACTATACCGTATCATAATTTTATTTTCCTGTTAGAGATATTATTTGAAATCCACTTACCTGTACTAAAAGTCACAAATATAATAGCCACAGTACAACACATTTTCATTTCATTATTTAAAGCTCAACAGCTAAGAAAGAGCATGCACATGCATCGCTGTATGAATTTTTAGCAATTGCTTAAAAAACAAAATTCACTACGCATAAAATAAACAATTGTTGCATGATACAGAAATAAGCAAGTATATGCTTGCAGGTTGTTTTTCTAAGCAGAATTCAAAAAGCAAATGCTTTACTTTAAAACAGTACTTTTGCCACCATTCTGTTAGATCGTTCTTTGTATTTTTAAGAATAATGCAGGCTAGCCATTGTGTGTGTGTGGGGGGGGGGGGGATAAATCAGTATTTCAGGAAAATGAAAGTACAACCAACTAAGTGATCTGAAATACATACTACTAATGCCAATTTCTCTTTTGCATTCTAAAAAAATCTTTAAATAAATTAACAAATTCATTAAAAATCTGACTTTGTCATTTGGGATTTCAGATCTCCAGTTATATTCACTTTCAAATTTCTCATATATTTCTAGTTAAAACTCTTTGACATTTTTTTTGCATTCAAAACATTTAACTTTGATCCCATTTTACTTATAAGACAAATGTAAAATTTATGTTATTTTCCAAGAATATTGGAATATTTCAGACAAGGAAAATGCTTCTATTTCTTCCAACATCTAACACATGCAATGATATTCAAGAGACCTGTTGCCCACATCACCTCCCTTCCACCTTCCCAGGAAGAACTAAAAGGTTGATCTCTTTCAGTTTCCCAAAACCCTAAAATGCAAGTCAGAGTTATTGTGTTTTATTCAAGACTGTGTGCAGGCATGAAACATCAACACCCCAACACCCTATGAAAAATGCAAGTCTTCATTAAGAGATATAAAATGATGAAGTCCTTCTCTTACAAAAGCATCATCCTTGATTGCAGGCATCAACAAGTACCAGCACTGCTGAAGCCCAGAACAGAGTGGAATGACAGAGACGTGACAAAGAAAAACTGATTTTGAATGACACCTCAAATCATTTTAGGAAGTGTAAAGTCCTGCACAGATTTTTGTAATTCTTTGGGAAGCTATGAGCCAACTAGAACAGCAGCCTGGTGAAAGTCTACAAAACTGGGCATTTCAGCCTCAAACATGAAAAGAATCTGCATTTTGCAAGGTTACAAATCCTGACATTTTCAACATAATATTCTTTTTACTCATGGGCAATAGCCCATATGCGAAGGTGATGAATTTAATGAATTAGCACTCAACAGTAGCAACTGCAATTAAGTTCCATAACCTGCAGTTTGATTACTATATGTACAGAAGACTGTAAATTCTTTGTAGTATTTATGCACCATTTAATGAGTAGTGATTCACTGGAAAGCTCAAAGCAAGTACATATTAAACTCTCAGGTGTTTCTGAAGACATTATATACATTGTGGGCATTTCAATAAATGGTGAATGGAAACCTCTTAAAAAATTAGATAAGCACAACAAAACACTTGGCACACACGAACTTTGTTGACATTTCCTGTTCTGACCATCTAAAGCTTCTTCACTGAGCCAAAATTACTCCATCACTCACAGTGCAAATACTTCAAGTAAAACTTCTAATCTGTTTTAATGGCTGACTTAACCAAGAATAAGACAGTAATAGTGAGAAGACAAAGACTTTAATATAGAATAGAAAGGCCACACAAGTAATGAAGTACTCAGTACTCCAAAGTACTGTAAAAAAAAGTGCAGTCTCTAATTCTGAACTGGAATTCAAGACAGTTATTCTCACATTGATGTCAAAGTTTCCACTACTAATAACATCACACAGAATTTGCATTAAAAAGGAGCAGTTTGGCATGGCTGTCATTAGGTCCTTACACAAGCTGGAAGGCTTTAAAGCTTGAGGAATCTGTATCCTTTTATCTGTTCTGAGATTAAGCCAGCCCTGAAGATTAAGTCTAAAAATTAAGCCTTTTACTGTTGTTTCTGATTTGCTGGTGAAACTGAGTAGCAGATATATAGCACTGTTGGATCTAGTCTGAAGCAGAGAGTTTCTAGTCTGAAGCACTACTAATCCAAGTTCAGTTTTTGTTGTTTTGTTTCAGATTCTGGATGAAATGTACCTCACAGTAGGTACAGCAAGCAGATAAATGCAAGCGTTCTAAGGTTTTGTTTTTTCTTTACAATTTCCTAAACAAAACTTGGCTAAACACTAAATTAATCTTCTGCTTAGATGCTCCATTACTCTAAGTCAGACATTTATAAAATCTGTAATGGCAGTATGTTTTCTAGGAGGTCATGAATAATGATTTGTGGAGAGCAAGTGAAAGCTACAAAATGAATTCAGAGGATCTAATGAGAAATACATGCATAAGACTAAGAGCATGGATAAATTTTATGTGCACATCCTCATTATTAAGGCATCTGTTTCTCAAAACCTCTGGCATGTCAGGCAAAACTCACAGTAAGACAGTTTATAATTTCTCCCTACCAAAGTACAACTAGAACAGTACTCAAATTATGTTTCTGTTAAAACTTATTTAATTGCTTGGAAAGGTACAACAATCAGTGGAGAAAAGTAACTCATCTTAAGACTATTAATAGTCAGGTGCTATCAGATTTCTGATTTCTACATCTGAAACCCAAAATGACAACTGAGTCTATAAAGTATACTTGTAAAATACTCAAGTTTTAAAGTAGTTTTGCATTTCATTTACTCTTATAGCATGTAATAATTGAATATACGAAATCAGGTTATGGATTTCTAACTGTTAAAGCAAAATTCAAACTTCTCCTTAAGAACCCTCTGGATTATAGAAAACTTACCACCTCTATATAGACTTAAGTCACAAAACAGCTTTCTGAAGCAGTTTTGAAGAGAAATACACAGTAAATATGATTCTGAAGAGATCGACTATAAGCAACAATAGAATTATTTTTCAGATGCTAGTTGCCTCTTTGAAAACAAAACATATCCACAACTTTAAGACAATGTAAATTCTCAAATGCTAACCCAATTTGTCAAAATCATTTGCTGCAACTGCAAAAACAAGAAACACGTCTGGAAAGTGTAACCTGTCAGGCAGCTCTAAAGCATTTAAACTGCTATGCTTTGTCTGATCTTTACTGTGAAAGAGGCAAGAAACCAATAGTTTTTCATACAAACTAATTCCTAACAGAAGTCAGGATTTTACAAGACAACCAGGAACTGTTTTTTGGTTCCTGTTTTTTAGTTTGTGTCTAAAGGAAAGATTATAATTTAATAGAAATTTTATATCCAAAACTATTATATGCTCAAGTCAACTAAAGCAGAGAGCAGAAAGGGAAATCACATAACTTTATTGGCCAGCACAGTACATAGTACTATAATCTCTTAAAACAAGTTTGAATTTGGAGATCAACATCCACATTCAGATGAAGTCCTGAAGGATTGGGGGGGGGGGGGGGGGNGGGGGCTGGCAAGAAGAAGACAACATGCAGGACATATAGTGTCATATTAGAGTTTTTAGTTGTAACCACTTTTGGCTCTTGATCTCCATTTGATAGTGGAAACACTTCACAAAAATCTAAAAATAAACTTAAGAAAAAAGAGTCTAGTTATGCATAACAAAATGGGAAGCTATACAAAGCCTAAATCATATTATGGAAGAACGTGCCATAGTTGACTGGAACAAGCATTCCAGTCACTTGTCAATGTTCGTTTCTGCACGTCAGAAGAAAAAGTAAGAGGTGACAGTAAAGGCACAAAAACATAGCTGATTTTAATCTGACCCCTCTGCTTCACTGGGGATCTATTCCCCCTCTCCTTTTTTTTTTTTTTAAATTTCACATGATAAAGATGTTCCTCCAGAATTCTTTCCCCTAAATTTGCTCTATATAAACACACATTAAAAACAAATAATCATCTTAGAGAATCCCAGAATTACGTAGGTTGGAGGGGACCTCGTCCAACCTATGTTCAGAAGAGGGCAGACTTAGGCGATGGCCTAGTTTGTTCAAGTTTTGAATAACTCCAAAGATGGAGAATCCACAACTCCCCCAAGGCCCTTTTCCAGTGTTGTATTTTCCTTACACATTAGTATTTAAAAAGGTTCCTTCTTCCCTCACATTTTCAGTTTCAGCTTCTTGATTCTTCCAGCAACAGTTTTACTAATCCTGTGATCAGACAGCCAGCATTCATTTTTAAGGAAAACATGCAGTAGACAGGCATTTAGAGTACATTTCAGAAAACATTTCTATGTAAAAACAAATTCTTATCATTTTAAAACAGTAGTAGCAGCGGCATTAACACATATCAGTATACAGTTACCAACACCTAGAGGAAACTTAGAATGCCAACAAAAGCGTTATGCCTTCCAACAGTTATGATATGGCAAATATATTTACCTTAACAAAATGATAATGAAAATATTTATTCAATACCACAGAGAAAACTGATCAGATCTAGAATAAGAATTCACTTATGATTAAAGACCTCTACTCTGAAAATCCTCTTCTAAATGTCTGACAAAGTCTGCGTTTAAACAGACTACATTTCCAGTTTTCCTTAAATGCACAAAGTAAGAGATTTTTATGTAACATACATCTAATATCAATGACAACAATGTAATAACAAAAATTATGTAGTTTAAGTTATACTTTATACATATATATTCAGGGGTGATGTACAAAGTCACCATAGTTCAGGTAAATCTGTATCTACAAAATACTCCTTTTAAAAAATCAGATAGTCTGTAGGATTGTTGCTCTTGGTTTTTTGAAAGCCCAGGTAAATTACAGAGCACAAATTTGTAGCAAGAAGGAAAGCGTTACAGAATTCATTCTGGACCTCAGGATAATTTATAATCATCTGAATTTAAAACCTGGAGGTTGTTTGCTTTCCTAAAGGGTTCTTAGACTATCAAAATTGAACAAGACACCTTTTCTTTGTAATTTCTAGAATAAACACTTAGAAATCCACATGCATAATAATGCTTATATTCAAAAAGCAAAACAAGCAGCTCTCCAACAAAGATATGAAACACTTCTGATCCTTTCAAACCATGGTCAAAGTCATTTTATAATTAACACTGATTTCAAATGAAGTGTAGTAAGAATACAACAGCACTGCCAGTTTTCTTTTTTAAAAAGGCCCAATTCAACTGCTGCTTTAGTTACAAAACTTCACTTTAAATTTTGATGTCATGGCTTGCAAACAGAAGTTTTTCTGTCTTTCTACATGTGCAAAAAAAAAAAGATCACACATAGCAAACTGCATGTAGAGGCCTTGTACTAAATCTAGTATCTTGCCTGAAGATTTGGTAGGACTATGAGTACTGAAGGCAGTAAGGGATTTGGAAAACCCCACGCATTCCATGGAGAACACTACTACCTGATGTGGGCTAGGCATTGGGAAGTGCCTACCTGCCAAAGAGAGAAAACATACTGTATTTGTAAAATGGGAATATATTACAGGAGAGAACTGGAAAGATTTAAAATGAACATTAAAAACTAGGCTGTAATAGTACTGAAAATTTTTTAAGATTAACTTAACCCCCTCACATTACAGCAGTTGTGCTACTTGGAAACCTTATTTCAATAACAATCACTTCTGCTTCATACTCTCTTCTATACAATATCTATGCTAATAATTTTAGATCCTTGTTTTTCTTTGCAGATTTAAAACCATATGGAAGTCTCAGCAAACAGGAACTACTTAAAGCAATTACTCTGAAGTTTTCAGTAGTGACATAGTTTTCTTAAAAACCCCCGAAGACAAATATAAGTAAAGCAATAGAACTAACCAGTTTTTGTCTTTAATTGAAGTTGTCCTCTGCTGGGCGTATGAGCTCCTCCTCCAAAGACAGCAGACCACATTTTGTTGTTAAGTGGATGAGCCATAATTCTATACAACTCATTGCTAGAATGTGTTGCTAGGCCATGGATGAACAGACTCAGATAGACTGCAGTTAGAATTTCACAAAGTAAAACGGTGAGACCTGGCTGGGCTTCCTCACCAGCAGAATTCAAGAGACATATCAGAGCTGTTATTCCTGTTTATTAAAAAAAAAAAGAGAAAGCATATATATGTGTGTGTGAACATACTCTGGATTATCATAGGTATTTTGACTGGAAACCTACATTATTGAGTACCTTCTAGTCTAGAAAAATTTTAAATCTTAGAGAAAAATGAAAACTCCAGAAGAAAGGGGCATGGTATTTATTTTTAACAGCTTAATGTTTCGGAGTAACAGTTAAGCAAATATATAGCAACTTTTCAAGAATAAGAGAAAAAAAAAATCACAAAAGAGCACTCAAATTTTGGGGTATATCTTAAGTAAAACACTGGCAGCTTTAATTCAGCTGCCTGGTACTGAAACTCTATGACACAACATTTAGTTATCTCACTTCGGTTTAAGGTTATGTTATCTATAAGCACAACTGCTAACAATCTCGTCTCATTCATTAGAAATTTATGCAACTACTGAAATAAAAAGAAAACAGATGATGTTCCAATTCCTCTCTAAAATCCGTAGATTCAGTAACAGAACAGTTTGCAGAGAAGAGAAAATAGGGTAGCATCAAACACAAAGACTTCTTAAGGTTCTCCAAAAGATTTTTTTAATGTGAAGTTTTCTTACTGTAAAAGAAATCCAATACTATGAAAGCATATTTCTTGGTTACACTTACATTAAAGTGCAGTAAACTGAAACTCAGACAGATATATATTACATAGCTTACACTCCCTCTAGTGTGACCAGTGTAGCTTCATTAGTATAGATCCCAGCACATGTTAAGAATTACCTGAAGTCCTACACGGGTTTTAGAGGTACAGAAAAACATAATTCATTATAAACTTCACTGTCAATAGTTAAAAATTAGTTCAAAAGTTGTGCATAAGCTACAATCATTCTAAGATGGTGCACAAACTAAGATAGCCTTTCAAGTCCTTTCAAGAGTAAGGAAGCAGAATAATGGGGAAACTGACCTGTTGCCTGCAGAGGGAGCAAGCAGAGCACGGGACAACACTTCCCTCTACTTTCGATTCACTTGCCCTTTACTAGAGCCCCCACTAACATTTTTTGGCAAGAGAAAGCAATATAAATCAACCTGACTTAGTGAATAACCAGAATTACTAGCTTACAGCTTTTGAAACAATAAAGATAAAATTTTATTATAAGAACTTATTTTTACCACACAGCTGTTACAAATACTGCTAGAAAGACCAGAGCATAGCTGCATGATCCTGCAGTGGATCCAGACAATTAAGTCTTCCTTAAGAGGAAAGAAACAAATCAACTCTAGATACCTGGCCACTGAGCAGGTGATGTATTGGGAGTCACTGTTTCTTCTAAGCTTGCTGTTCTTAGAGAATGGCGCTGAGTTAATAGCACTGTCTGATACACTGTTCCAGTGAACTGATTTGCTTGAAATGAGCTGTGAAACAGAAAAGTGGGATGTTGTTTTTATAAAAAAAAAAACGTTATGTTTAAAACTATTCAAATGATAGCCCTTTCTAGATGTAGGCAGGTGTGAGCACTGCCTTCTGGTGCGCTATTACATCATCACTATAGTGAGACAATGTGTTGATCATTCTCTAAAAAGTACTTTTCATAGATCTTTACCTGTAGCTGTGGCCATCACAAAGACATTGGTAGATGCAAGCAGAGAGTGACGCTGCTAAGGTATGCATTACATATATCTGTAAGACAACGTTTTGTAGAATATATTATGCTCAAGATGAACAGTGATGAGTGGCAAATATCACTTACAAAGACACTTTCTCTTCAGAATCCATTTCAGATAAATCAATTTACTTTGCAATGAAAAGGATAGGGAAGCACTCACCCCACCAACCCATAATCACAGATTAGCTCTAGCTGCAATGTTTTCAAGTAAGAAACAGCAACATATTAAACCTCTATACAGCAGTCATGAGTGATTATACCCTAAGACTCTAGCAATATGCTGGCTCAGAATACAAAGGCTTTGCATCAGAATGGAAATTGTAATTCAGCTTAGTTTTCGACCAATTCCTGTGCACCTCTCAGGCACACACACAATTTACTCAGTAACACACTGATCACTTTTTATCATAGCTGATACATTTCTTAATGTATCACAAAACACACTTATGTAAAGACCTAGAGAAACCGTTGATCAAAAGTTGATCAAGGTTCAGTTAAAAAAATGAGTTTATTATACTTATTTGTCTGTTCCCTTAAACGCAGAAGAAATCTTACAGATATATAACTTAAAAAAACAGACTATAGTTTACTCTGTGAACATATATACTGCTTCACAAAAAAGTCTGAGTTTACTGCACTTTGCTGACAATCAGTTCTTAACTTCAAAACTTAATTTCACTTAGGTCTAGGACTGAAATGCAGAGTTTACCATTAACATGACCGAAGTAATGATCATACTGCCATGAAGACAAGTGTGACACTGATAAAGTAGCACAGATGTCATCCTGGACAAATATCCAGTCCTGAGAGACACCAATCTACTTCAGTTTATTCAACCAGATGCTCAGCACCTCAACAGTAAGTAATAATCAGTGGACACTATTTTAGCCCAAGCTAAGTACTACAGAATATATTTATGTTCCACAGTTTTATTACTTGTCATAGGTAGGCACATCAGAAAGTTTTCATGCTGTCAGAAAAAGATTCATGACTTCAGCAAACTGGACAATGACAACAACAACAAACACACAGAACTATAAAAAAAATACACACCTTATTGTTCTGAGTATCTGGATGAGGTGGTGAATCAAGGTTTATTATGGCATGTAATATATCGTGAGTTAAGTTACCAAGATGTAGCAATGGGTTAGCCACCACTGTTTTGGCACTAGCTGTGCAAGCAAATAGGAGAGGTACAGAGCTTTGCTCTGGTAGAGGGCTGGAAGGTATCTGTATTGACTGCTCCTAAAAAAAAGCAAGAAACACACACATAAAGCGATAGTACAGCTTCCTAAAGGGAACAGAAGAACTTTTGAAAGAGGGGAAGGGGATTCTAAGCAACAAAACCCCCATAACCTACAGAAAACATAACAGAAGTGTTACCTTTATTATAAAATAGGTGCATGCTGTAACAGGAAAACTTCAATAATAATAGGTAACACATTCAAAAAAAATCTACAACAAACCCAAAGCAAAGAAAACACAAACTAAGCTGCCCCACATACCTGCTGAGATTCCTGCAATAGCAGAATTAATTCCATTCTGACAGATGCCAAACCTCCACCATGAGAGCCGTGAAGTATACAGTAACTAAGGAACATTCTTAGGAGAGACTGGTATTTCAGAAGCCATTGACGTCTTTTCTGGAAGTCTTCTTTCTGTAGCATATTTTTTTGCTGGTCAGCTAAGTCTTCAGTGTTTTCATATAATGGAGCTTCCTCTGGCATCACACTAATTCCTGACTGTATCTCTTCTACTTCAACACTATAGTCACAGGTCTTTTGAAGAGCTACAACTTCTCTTTCAAGCCACTGATAAAGCTGATACCTCAACTTTCCACCATCAACCTCATAACCAGTGGACAGCGTACGAAGCTCTACGGTAAGAATTTTCAGGCATGCTCTAAATTTCAGCTGTGCTGAAATTATATCTTCTGATGGACTTAGAATATCTTTGTCTTCAACTATACTAAAAGACTCTGTGTAGCTAGGACTTGTTTCATATAATTTTTCAGTTTTTTTCAGAGGTTTTAGCTCTTTCATTACCAGGGAAGAATCATCATTATCATCACTTTCATCACTGTCTGACTGTAGTTTCAAGGGTTCATCTTGGAATACCACACTTGGCTGGCTCCAATCAAAGGAAAGAGTTGAACTTGAATGTTTTCCTGATGAACAATCTGAAGATGAACTTAGACCATTCAGTACAGGCTGTGACCAATCAACACTGGAAGACTGGTCTTTTGTTTCCAATTCTTTAACCGGAGAAGATGGTGAGAAATCTTTACTAGTGTCCATTAAACTAGAGGATCTACAGAATGACTTCGACTTCTTAACAACTTTGGGCATCTTTGATAACACTTCTAAGGCCAACATAGGACAACCAGCTTTCAGATGAGCATATGCAGTGGTGAAAAACAGCCGTCTTTCACTTAAGTTGATTTTGTCAGCTAATCCATTTTCTACTGTTAAGCAAATGTGTGTGGAAGATGTATCAGAAGAGCCAAAATGACGTCTCAACAAGAGAGGATGAGTTCTTAAGTAGTTATAGAAGTTAAACACTGCAGGGTTACAACTTGATGAGCTGTCTCCATCTGAAAAGATATTGTATCATGAGGAAAATCTACCATTCTGTATGAAATAATCCATCTGCAAAGTTCTAAGTTCATCAGAAGGCTATTAGGTCTTAATATTCTTTCTACTGTTAATTTCATTGCACCCGTCCTTTTCACCTTCCTTTGCACCTTTATCATTCAAGTATCTTGGGAGGGAGCACACTGCCAAACCTAATCACTGCTAAAAAGAGAAACTTGAGTGGGAGAGCAGGTAAGACATTTAATTTACAACAGCTGTCATTTCTTTTCCTTGCAGTCACGCCAGTTCTACTGCAGTCACACAAGACCACATTCCTGTTCAGTTTAGATTTCTGAAGACTCCATCACTAGATGACAGTAAGATGTTATATCTTATTAAAGATTTTTACTTAAAAAAATGAAGTCA
Organism: Anarhynchus alexandrinus; assembly: GCA_008711295.1. NCBI lineage: Eukaryota > Metazoa > Chordata > Aves > Charadriiformes > Charadriidae > Anarhynchus > Anarhynchus alexandrinus. The sequence continues at coordinate 5,315,573 of VUYV01000030.1, forward strand.
TCTTAAAAATTTTGGATTAGTATTTTTTTTATTTCATCTACCTCTTAACAAAAATGTAACTTATAATAAAACTAGGAAATCCACAGCATTTGTACATATCGATATCAGTATATTACATGCAAGTAGATGAATTATACAGCAGTGCAGCACCTACACATTTCATTTTCATGTCCAGGGATTTTCATGTTGTGGTTTTGAAAAGATACAAGCATCAGCATAGGATGATTCACACAGCTTTCAAAGAGTCTGGGTTAGCTGAGATATACTCTTACTGTTTCCTCTATCAGGAGTTATGGCACAACTAACTACAGATAATAGGACAAGGTACACAAGAGACCGCCTTTTAAGTAAGACAATAAAGCAAAACACCACAAACAAGCCATTGAACTGATTAAAGAATTAGTAACATTAAAAAATTATTTTACAGAGGAGGATGTGACCAAGACAGAAGCAATTGAACACTATATCCCTCATTTGCTCAAAATTATCCCGAGGTGTGTAACTTCAACTGAAGTAATTTTTTTTAAATTAATTACACAACTCTGGGGATTCGAGTCTTCATTTATCCCCACCAAGCTTCTCTCAGGAGCCAGGTCTCAAAACAGCTAGCATTCTAACTATTAGGGACTTGACACATTTAACTTCCTTGAGAACATTAATTTTAGGAAATAATACAACTGATTCTTAGAAGGCCTATAAAGCTAGCAAGTGAACAGGGAAAAGAATCACGTTAGGAGACTTACGTGCTATTTCAGGCACCTTGTGGGCCTTTTTGTGTTGTAGTAAATATCAAAATCTTTTCTATGGCAGTATATCATTATGGTCAACCACTCTTCCCAAGGACTAAAAGCTAGAAAACGCCATGTCTTCCAGACTCTACTATCTAACTGCAATTAGAAATTTTTTCCTAGGTTGTGATGGAGTCAAATTAATTAATGAACTTAATTTGTCTCTTCATCTTTAAGCTGCTGCTGGAAAAACAGCTGCATGACTGCAAGGTCATTCTCATTATCCTGATATTCATACACTTAAAGGATAAATTAAAGTATCCATTAATGGGATACAGGCTAACAGCAATACAATCACCATATTTACTATAAAAACCACATACATTGCTACAGCAAGCTATTTACTAGCAATGGTGAGCAACTGTGCAGTACCTGGTCCTGTTCAAACTATGCTTTAAGAAACTACTACTTACATGAACAAACAGTTAAAACCAATCTAACAGGCAAAATACTCATATTCTTACCTCCTTCGTCTGCAACAGAATGTTTAATCAAAGTGTCAAGAGCCTTGCTATAATCTTCCAAAATCCAGTATGCCATACTTCGCAGAAAAGGGTCACAGTGCATGTTTCCTAAGCTCTCTTTTCCAGGAAACACACTTCCCAAAACTCTCTTCTGTAGTACAGATTTATAGGTACTAGATACTTCAAACTCTGACTCATAAAGTCTTGATATTACAAGAGCCAATTGTATGTCGTTCAGTTTTTCAAGGCAGACCTAATTGAAAATAAATATATTCACAAGACCAAACATTATAATTTCTCCTGTGGTTAAAATGATCACAAGACAGGAAGTGACATGAATCTGTTCAGACTGAGATAAGTAGGTATATCAATTCCATAAAAAATTAGCAGGAACTATGCAGAATAGCTGTGGCCGACTATTATAAGCAATATCTGATTTGCAATTTTGTCAGTGTAACTCTGACATAACACAAGATCTTTGAAATCAATTGTCTTCAATAAATCATTGTTAGTGTGTGCATGCCACCTCTTACAGCTGGACATTTTGGTTATGCAGCTTTACAGAATAAATCCTTCATTATCAAAGAGAATAATTTCCTCCCAATTTTTCAATTCAAACAGACCCAGGAAATGTTTTTTTGTGAAGGGATTCTAGAGGCCAACCCACACCACTGCCAAAAAGCCTTCATTTTCAGATCTGGAACTTCCTAATGAAAAACTATGTTGTCTTCATATGTGACAGGGCAGAAAATCTGAAATCAAGTTAATGGTAGGTAAGCCTGTTAATATTATTATGGAGAAATTAACTATGGGAATTTTTAGGATCACCAACATGAGAACTAAAACAGAATCAAAATGTAAAGATCAAGGATTTGTATTTGTCATTAACCGCGGAGGGAGGGAGAGGTGGGTAAAAGCACAAACCAGAATCTTCAGGGGTCATACTAATACAAAATGCAAGTCACATTCAATATATTTGTATGTTTCGGATACAACAGTCTTAAACATGAAAAGAAGTTCATTATTTTATTACCTCCACTGCATCTTTTAAGTGTCCTGCCAACAAGAAAAATGCTGCAGAATGTTCAAAACGCTGTTTGCCAAGCAAAGAAAAAGCATTCTTTAATGCTGCTTTACGCCATCTATCTTCAGTGAAGTTGTTTCCAAAAAACTGTGTCATTTTAGTATCTTTTTGGGACCTGCATATTGAACATAATTGATAACAGTATTATGTATTTTACTAGATGCATTAAGGCTCTTCATTTCCTCAGATGCCAGTAGAATTTTACACAGATCTTTTCACTAGGAAATGCAGAGGCTCTCACCACACGGGGAGCATAGGCAGCTTCATATTAAAAAATAACAAACACTTCAGTAAATACAAAAACTAATGGTACTTTCAGTTAACCTGATACAAATACAGAAAAGCTCATTTTTTTTCCAGGTGAGCTCTTAAGAGTAAGTGACAATGCAAACTACTTTTTAAAAATTTGAACATTGTATTATGAAACGCCGGTTTACCACTTCAGGTAAAATTTGTAACAACAAACACTTTTCTAAAAGATAGCCATGTCATTCCACACACTACACAGGTAGTCCTCAAAAGTAAATCAGAATTAAGCAGTGATTGAAATTACAGTAGATTTGAGACTAAAACTTGAAGCATCTACATTCAGAAACAGCAACAAAATTACTTCAGTAAATACAAAAAGCTTAAAAACTACCCATTTAATGTAGTGACTAATTTAGAAACTGAATCTCAGCTTTCAATGGTAATATTTGAGCTTCTTTTGGATTACCATCACATTCAACCTTTTTCCCAAAATTATACCAGATAGTATGAAACTCCACGAAAGAGCTTGCATGTCTCCTACCTGTATAATCCCCAGATCACAGCCTTCTTTTTCATTGCAAGGTAAAAAATGGCTGCGTCAAGTGGATCATTGTTTCGCTGAAAGGCTGCTTTAGCCACCTGTGAAGACAGTTTGACAGCAAAAAAAAATGACAAAAATTTAAATGAATCTTAATTGGGATTCCTGTTGCTTCTGGTATCCCATGCCCCATAGTGCTTGGAAGGTATCTTTAACATAGGATCCCCCCCCCTCGTTATGAGTCTGACAAAGAACATGTGAAGATACCACAGCTTCAACCCCTTGTTTCTGTTTGATATCATTTAGCTAATGCTTTTCCAGTTCTAGGAGCTTTTTGGCAGATCAAATGGAAATGCCTACATCTGAAATCAGTTCCTGAAATCACAACAAAATTAATTTATTAGTTGCTCTGGTAATGATAGGACAGATGGAGTCTCGAAGAACAGGCTGGGACCAGTGACAACAGGAGAAAAGTTGTTTACAGGAGATTACTTTTGGAGGTTGGAAAGGAAGAAGGGGTAAGTGGCAGCAAGAATAGTCCAAGACCCATGTAAGGTAACCCTAAATGCAGGCCCAGAATACTTGGAATTTTTTAAATGCAAGGCAGGTAAGTTTCATAAAGTGATGATTAATTGCTGAAGACTGAAACGTAAAAGTAGAGACATGCATTTTACCACTTTGTGCTTTGTAGTCAAAGTATCTTGTGCATGTCATTTTCTAGCTCAACACATTTGGCTTTTCCAAGAGCTTAAAACAAGTGATAATGAGGTTAGGCTTATTGCCATGTCTGTGATGATTAAAATACATGTTTAAAAAAAAAAACAAAACAAAAACCAACAACAAGCTAAAACAAAACAATAGAAGGTTTTGTTATCATGTAAATGTATCAATTTGCAAGACAGATGTACAATATCACAGTTGAATCCACTTCTGGTAAGTTTCTAAAGAAACCTTTTTCCATAACTTGTTTCCTAATTTTGCTATAAAAACCAACTATATGCTCAATCTGTATCTTGAGCATCCACAATAAGCACTGTACACTGCCACCTTGAAAATGGAATACCTAAAAGCCCCAAATGTACTTCACATTGGAATTTGGAACCTAAAGTACTAAAAAAAAATACTTAAATGCAAAAGTTCATATTCATACAATAAATCATATGTACAAAAAAATACAGCACAAAACATTCAGAAACAGTGAACATATCCAAAAATTTAAAACCACATAAATAGAAGGTAAACACTAGAGGACAGCTGTTTGAAAACAGTTTGGTAATTTTGTTTCAGAATGCTATGTTTACCTTTTCTATGCATTTCCGCAGGCTATGGATATTTCGAACCCACCATCCTATACCCATAGCTCTGAGTTCTGACCATGTTGGATCTCCTTTCTGCAATGCAGGGAGCATGCTCAGTAGTTCTTCTTCCGCTACTGAATGAAATGCCCAGGCAAAATGACTAGTAGATAAGCCTACATAATAAGCCATTAAAAAAAAAAAAAAAAAAAANTAATAAAATAATCCAGAATCTGAAGTCAAGGGGGTGGGAAAGGGAGAAGGTCAAATTGTTTATTTTGAATTTCTAAGTGCATTGCTGATGAGGCAACAGACATTTAAAAATATTTGTAAGTACCCAACACCAAATATTAAAGAAAGCTCATATAGATGAAAACATTTTTTCACCTGCAAACTCTTTATGTAAGTTTGCACAGAACAGAGTTACTGACTGAAGCTCAAAATATACTTGTAAGTGGGTGGCATTAAGATTAGCCATGATAAAAAGTGCAACATACTGATTAAACTTTTCAGAGTTTTGAAAGGTAGGTTCAGTATGACTTGGATTAAAGAATGCAAAGTTTCAGATAATCACAGTAGAAAACAGGTTTGGGGATAGAGATACAAAAGAAAACTGGAAGAAAAAAAAATATCACATAAGGAAGAGAGCAATTACTAAGCAGCAGTGTAGGCAGCTATGGATAATTGCAACTCTAGTGAGGACCAGGAGATGCTTCTTTGCACAGAGGCACGCTCAGCTGCACCTCTGCATATGGTTTGGAGGCACTCTTACTCTCAGCAATTTCTGACCTCAGCAGAAGTATCTCAACTAAAAGTATTTCATCAGAGAGCTAACTCAGTGGTACTCTGTTGTGACAGTCCTAGCATATTCCAACCTCTGATGCAGCTGAGGGGTGACAAGCCATGAGATCGGAGATACCATTAACTGTCATGATGACTAATGAAAGGGTAAAGAAGCAATCACAGACAGTCCTTTAGATTTGATTAGGCCTAACCAAATCCCTCTCATTCAGTTGTCTGCAATATCAGGTTAAAACTACTTAAAACTATACCAAAGACAACTGTTTGAAACAATTAATTCGATAATTACAGTAAGCATATGAAAAAACATTATAAGTCTGAGTAAACTGTAAGAGGTTTTTTTTTAAATAAGTATTAAAAAACTAAGTAAATATATACTCCACTTTCTACTGCATTATTGCTGCAGAAGGTTATTGGAACAATATGGTACTAGAAGGACAGAAAAGCCATTTCTTTTGGAGAAACAGAAAAAAATTAAAACTAAGAAATTGTTAGGAAAAAAATCACTTCAGTTCTAAGACCTCTACCTAAAAAAAAGAAACATTTTCTGCTCTGGCATACATTCTTATTGAACAATATTTTTTTTAAAAAACCAACATAGTAACTCACTGATTCTGCAGAGGCATGTCAACAGCACAGCAATCACATGCTCAGCTATGTCACTAAGAGTCACCTCATCTAAGAAAGCACAGCAGTTACCTTGGTGAAGCAGCTGAGCTCGATGTACAGGAGGAAGTGAAGTGGTCAGAAATGTGTGAAGCCGAACAGCCAATAAAAATTTTAAACCGCACTCATCAAGAGTTTCTCCACCTGGAATTAAATATTTTTATACGCACTTTAAAGAAACTACTGTAAGTAGCTATTGGGTGTTTTAACAGAAGAAATACTTGACAATTCTGTGGCTACTAACGCTTTAAATTTGTAAATACAATAGCTTAATTCAGAAGTCTTCCCTTCAACAAAAGGGAAAGAGGAACATTTCAAACGCGAGAAGTTTTGAAGTTATTTGTTCTTAATGCAAGAAACAGAAAGGTGTTATCATAGAAAAAAAAATCCATAAACTTACTTCACATTTTCTCTACATAGTGCAACAAACATTGGGCATTAAGAAAGTTATCTCTTAAAAAGTGAATTAGAAAAAGTTACGTCATATGGACTGATGGACTAAAACTGGGATTAACAGTTAGCAATACTAAATTTGATTTTATGAAAGTCTGAAGTCTTGAAACTTTAGTTATACAGTAAACACTGTGATGGCACAGTATTTAACGAACTGTTAAAGGAGGAGCTGCTGCCCAAGCATTCACACCCCATTCGTGGTGTCACGCACACACTCTTATTCTCAGGCACACTTCCTCCTTCTTCAGGCTCAACACCTGGCAGGTTTCCTGCAGCAGTCCCAGGCGTGAGATTTTATAAAATAATTAATTTAATTGAAAAGTACAGCAGCAAGAACCACCCAGGCTGAGTGCCTCCAAAGAGTGGGACCCCAAACAAAGAAATTCCTCAGCAATTACACCCTCGTGATCTATACACCCATCCTTCACACACTGTCCATGTGTTTAGTCCAATGTTGATTTTTGGTCTAGGGCTACATTATGAAACAAAGATATGCCATGCTTCCATAAGCCACAAAAATATTTCAAAATAGGAAAAACTATCCCAAAAGGTTGTGAAGTGCAGTACTGCATTTAACTTGGAAGAGACAGCTTACCCTGATTTCTGTCTCTGCTTTCTCCAATATCTGTACTGGTAGTAGCAATTGTATCTGCCAAGGCCATCAATGACATTTGCTCCATCCTAGTCAGACCTGGCAAGCTTGAATGAAGCAAGTGACGAGAAAGAACTTGAGCATGCTCTGATCCAAAGTAAGTTGGGCTATATTGAGAAAGATCGATGACTTTTGGTTTTGAACTGTCTTCATCTGCATCAAATGTAACAAGTTCATCTGTACTTATAACAGTATTTTTAAAGAGATCTTCATAATTGTCATTGGGCAGATCCTTTTTATTTTGACTATTTTGATTATTAGACTTCTCTGAACAGGTATGAGATGAATCGTCATCTGCGGCAAGCAGAGCATACAAAGGCAATGGTGGAACAGAGTCTATTTCAACATAGTCTGCAGTCTCAGTTTTGCTGAATGTTTTGGGATCTCTTGCAGTACTTCCACTAGCACTGATGGTCAGAGATCTGAGCCTCTTATCATGATTAGTTTCAGATTCATTTATAGCAACAACTTCTCCAGCAATGCACTTCACCAGGTGGGACAGAATGGCTTTTGCTCTGCGCACTTTACCAAGGTCCATGAGTTCCAACAGTTGATATGGATGGTACTGAGGTAAAGTGGGAGATAACGTATGAGCTGCTTCAAAGAGACCAGAATCTTCCATTTCCGTAGACAGATCACAGGCAGATCTTTTCCCACTAAGTTTCTGTGCAAGACTGGTCATAGATCTGGTCAGGGTTCGCTTTGGTGGATGCAGACCTGAAGCAGCTGACTGGCTTTGTTTCATTAAGCTACTTATACATGGCATACTTCCACTGTAGGAATCTGTACTAACTAGCTCCTGCTTGGAAGGAGATTGCCACTGGGAATAAACATGCATTTCACAATCCATTCCAACTACAAGAATGCCATCACGCACCCAAGACAAGGAGACTGGAAAAGGAGGTGACCCCTCTACAGATGAAACCAAGTCAACACAACGCAGCAGAACAAACCTAGAAAGGGTTGTAGCCTTCGTACTGCCACTATGGGAGATTGCTACAATCTCCTTACCATTTTGTTCTTGCAGTTTGCCAGACAGCTGACCAAACATATAAAGTTTTGATCCAATTCCCACTGTTAGAATATGTGAACCATCTTCCCTAGACATCCAGTCTAAGTGCACCAAGTGCTTAGTGCTGGGCACAATATTCCCACCATGACACAGAGAAATGTCTTGTCGGTTATACGCCACTAAATTACTATCAATACTAACACCAGAGCCTAGCATGGTGCCTATCTCATCTAAATGAAGAGTCTGTTCTAGAATCCAAGAAGAACCCCCTGTAGATTCACATTCAAAAATACTAACGTGCATTATAAAATCTTGAGAAAGATGACTATTTTTAGATGTTACCTGTTTGTATGCTACTGCTAATCTGTTTGTGTGTGCACAGCTAACTTCAGTTGGCCTTCCTGGAACACTAATAGCACTACTACTAAGAAGTCCATCCTCAATCAGTAATGGCCATTCTTCCCATACATATGTAACATCACCATGTGTCGTATGTTCTGGAATGGAAGAAGCTGATGATTCAGTGGTAACTCTGCATCTCCAGAATCGAACTTTTCCATCAGAGCATGAAGTAGCAAGCAGATATGGTGCACGACAAACAGGATATATGGAAGAAGAACTCAGATGTCCTAAAATTAAGTAAAATACACTGTTACTGGGGGAAATATTAAAAAGCAAGTGAAAAAGTAAGGACATTTTTATTCAGTTATCATGTTGTTATTCTCAAACACAAAAAAAATTAGCACTTCCTCCCAAAGAAGGTTGTTTGTAGGGTCTCACAAAGGAGACAATGTGACACAAAAAAAACTATGAAACCATTTTACTCTCATTCCTTCATGGACCTGCTGAAGCATGTCCAGAGGAGGGACATGAGGATGATCCAAGGGATGGAGCACCTCTCCTATGAAGAGAGGCTGAAAGAGTTGGGGCTGTTCAGCATGGAGAAGAAAAGGCTCCAGGGAGATCTTATTGCGGCCTTCCAGTACCTAAAGGGGGCCTACAGGAGAGCTGGGGAAGGACTTTTTACTAGGGCATGTAGTGATAGGACAAGGGGGAATGGCTTCAAACTGGAAGAGGGTAGGTTTAGATTAAACATTAGGAAGANTGTCTATGGTAGGGGGGTTGGAACTCGATGATCTTCAAGGTCCTTTCGAACCTAAACCATTCTATGATTCATGATTCATGCTCTGGAGGAGTCAAATTATATGATTTAAACCTGAATATTAATATCTATCATCTTTTGCATCAAACATTTCCCATTCAGAAATCTAAAAATCTTTATAAAATATTTGTTGAAAGACTTCTGATGGAAGCCTTACAATTTAAGTATAAATCCTACAAAAAAATTCATTAATGACTAGAAAATTAAATTTGTGTTTGTATAATTCCTTTTATTGCAAGAATCTGGAATTCAATAAATAAAAGCTTTAAAAACTTTATTTTACTATTAGTTCCAGGAGATACAAAGTCAGGGGAGCAAGTTTTAGCAAACCTTTTGCACACACCTACAGGTGTTTTTATTTTAACAACAAATACCAAACTTACTATTACTTTGTTTCTATTTTAGGACCGAAGTCAGAAAGGCAAGGATTCCTTATTTTATTCTTTAAAAAAAAAATTACAAACCTGCTGATGGCTTTACACTTATTATCTCTACTCCTTCAGGCAAATTCAATTCTTGACTATACACCATTTTGGAAGACAGAGTGAGCCAACTGGTGCTCTGAAGGTTTGCTCTACAGGCCTGATACTTTTGAGTGAAAGGTGATTGGATCATCTCTGGATCTGGTGAAGAATACAATTCTTCTGTTTGCGTTGCTGCTTCAGGTGTTTTTGAATCTATCTTTTCATCTAAAAAAAGTTTGCATTGTTAGTTTAAAAAAGTCAATTTCTTTTAACCTAAGAAGTCATTTTACTCACCTTAAAAGTTCCAAAAAGACAGATAAAATATGGCTTAAAATTTTACTTTCATTTTAATGAAATGTATTCCCACATTCAGGTTGAAAGAGAAATGCTAACACACCTCAGATTAAATACTTCTGACATTTTAGAACTGCTGAGAAGTTATTGTTTTAAGTCTGAAAAGTTTAAAGCTATCAAACTGTAACCAGAAACACCAAAATTGCAGACAAAAGAGGTACGTATGTGGTTACCCACAGAAATTAGCAGAAAACTACTGAAGTATATCTTAGCTTCCTTAAAAAGTTTTATAGTTTTTGTGGTAGTTTGGTGTCTGAAACAGAACCAGCAGATTTCAGAACTTCAAAATTGTTCATAATTGTAATTCTATCTCTGATATTTAGGTGCTTCAGACTATGGTCCAATTTAGAACTTATGTGTAAACTCAAAAATTGCAGAACAAAAACTTCTGAGAAGCAAAATATCTGAACTGTTAGGCTGGACAAATGTATTCATCCTTAGAATGCACAAAAAATACCAAACTTTGGGCTCAGGCTGAACTCAAAAGCTTCAGCAGTCTGAAGATTAAGTAGTAATCAAGAAAGAATACATTGTGATGAAAGCTTGTAATAGAAGAATTGCAGATTCTTCTAAAAAAGCTGAAATACACTTTAGAATATGGTGGATAGCAGATATATTCACTAGACAGTGACTTTTTTTTTTTAAACGAAGACTACAAGAAAGAGGGCTTACCTACTGTGACAGGAATCGACTTCAAATGTAAATGCCACATATGAAGTAATGAATGGTTTTGAGTATACTCTATTACTATTAAGTAGAATTTTTCAGAGAATCCATTCTGCTGGTTTCCTGATGAAATTCAGAACAAGAAGATCTTAGCGGTTATTCACCTGAAAACAGAACTAAATTTTGCTAGCTAGCAAATAATCATATTAAGCTATCATGAACTAATACTGAAATGCAATGGTCTGACTACATCCAACTCTCTTATATTAGTTTTTCCTGTATTTTATCAGAAGCATAACCACTACAATTACAGGCATACACATGAAGAACTGTCAGTATTTTCTTTTAGTGAGGACAAAATATTTGCCTAAATTTGCTGTGTTTAAAGTTAAATCCCAGAATGTAATCTCAGCTCTACACCTTTGTCTTTTACATGCTTGTGTCTTACAGTTTCTTAGCTATCTGCTACTGGCAACTGTAATAGTTAAGACAGTGAGCTAGACAGAGGCCTTTAATATATAAAAAGTATAAAAGTTGCATCTAGAGAAGAAATGCCTGTCAACAGTTGGGAAAGTCATAGCCTAATGGATAAGCTCATCCACCACAACCCAGCCAGATCGACTATACAGTCTGGAATACAGAAGAGGTACAGTGCTTCTTCCTAAGAAATCATTTGCTACAGTTTCACCCCAAGAAAAGACAACATGAGTTGTAATATCAGTAGGAGCCATTTCTGGAGGGTGCAGCCACTCATTCCCCCTCCTGAAGACCAAAGTAAACGCATTAGGACCAAGAAGGAATCGTTAGTTTAGCGGCCATCTTTCCTCCATGATTCCTCCGATCCTTCTTTAGGTGTGCATCTACTGAAATATGATCAAGAATAAGCTGTATTTACCCTGTGGGTTTGACATTGGGTTGCTTATGGTACTGTAGAAAAATACAAGTGAATTTGTTCTTTTTTTAAAATCAACATGAGCTAAGTACTTATATGCTTTATTAAAGCGGAAATAGTGTCGGGGGTTTAAAACTAAAGAGCTTTAAAGCACTAAAAGTAATTTCAAATTAGAATAATATGCTTGTAATTGACAGTTTTTCAAAGGATCCATTTAGCCCAATTTCTTACACAGCAGCAATCCATATATACCTTCAGAGTTGCCCTTTACTAAGATCAAATAGCTCCCATATTTCTTTTAAAGTCCTTTCTTTGTATCGTGCTCAAGATGCAAACGTACAAACTTATGCTGTAGAGTAACACTTCATTTTGTTCTCTATTTCATTCCCCATTTTCAACACTCCATTATCATTTTTTTGACCTCTACTGGGAGTTGGGTTGACATTTTCATAGATTATCTCCATTACTCCAAATCTCTTTCTCAACTAGAAACAGCTCAATCAGAATTGATCGCTATACATACAGTTCAGGTAATAATTCCCTAGGTGTTTCCATTTTCTTCTAACAAAAATAAATTTTGTGTACTGAATTACCACACAACATTTTGACAATGTTCACAACTTCGCTTCCTTTTATTCTGTGTTGCCTTTACTACTACAGATGACTTGGTATCAAGCACTTTACTCTGACCCCTTTTTTCCACATTATTTCATTGGAAAAGAATGAACCAAAATTGAGACGCCTATATAGCACAACTACTGACCCAACTCCACCAAGGAAAACTGATCATTTATTTCAGAGCAATTCAGATCTGCCCTAAGACCTACAAATCCACATACTACTCCTAGTATTGTATTTTATAGTTGCGTTTTGGGGGATTTGCATGCCCTCTCATTTATTATACAACGCAAGGCCTGAGGAGCAGTATTTAGCTGATATAAAGTATGAACATTCATCATGAAAGGACGCAAGTAAGCTTTGTTTATGTCATACCCTACAGCTACAGGCTCTACATTTAAACCCCTTTCACCCTCCTCTAAGAAAGGTATCAGCAATGGAATGCATAATACAGTACATGATGCGTATCTGATGATTTAAGCAACTTTCTCTAAAATTTGGTTGTGCGCTATTCTTAAAGGAAGTGAAACACCAATGAGTTTCATTAGACTAGATTTTCCTCTCTGGTATATAAAGATCTCAAATAAAGTAAGGTATTTGACCTTAAAATACTACAAGCTATGTAACAAGTTCTTTTTCCTCTGTGGAATGAAAAATATAATATTTGTCTTTAATGTTCTATGAAAAAGAATTCTTTACCAGAGTCTGAAAAATTGTTCTTCGCTTCAGGTATTTCCTTCTCCTGGTTATTTAAAATGAAGTCTTCTTGAAAAACATGGAATAACTGTGTTTTCCTGCCATGCTAAGAAAGTGAAAACACACACAAGAAGTGAACATCGTGGAGTGTACTGTTTAAGATTGCTCTCTAACATGGGAGCTTTTAACTTGATTGTTAAGTTATACACATCAATGAAAGATTTCTCAAAAAAAACGCACTTTCATTACACATTTTTTTCATTTACAGGTACTATGAAACCAAAAGCAACTATACGTCAGTCTTTAAATACCTCTTCTTTACCTGATGGAGAGCTACAGATACAAACTTCTTATTAACAGTTTTTAAACAAGCTAATTATGATATAAAATGCATACACAAAAAGGTCTTACAAGCTCTGTGATAGCATCCAGTTCAATGATACATCCTGGGCGAGCCGTAGATTGCTGACTTATGATGTTAAAAACTTCACCAACATATTTCTGTTTAAAAAAGAGTCAGGGGGATGGTCTTGTTAACTCAGTTTTGTGCATTTCTGTGGCACAGCCTGCTAGGCAGGTGCAACATCACTGAGCAAATGCTAACTAAAGCAATAAATACACACTGGTTGCAATCCACCAAGAATACAGGTAACGTTCCCAGTTTTATCAAGAGCAACATGGTTTTTGATGGCTAAAGGTGGCAAGAATTTGCATCCCTCATCTGGAAAGCCTCACATTCAGCAGTTTATTGTCCTTTCCCCAAGCTGCACTGTCAAGTTTTCCTTAGGATGGACCACACACAAATACACTTTGTTGCTCTGTTATTACTCCCTGTAGTGCAAGTGTTTCAGAGGTATTTCCCAACCAAACATTGACCTGCCTCAATATCCAGAGTTTGAGATTAAATGGCATGCACCATGGCTACAACATGAAATCCTCAGCAACCAGCTTAGTCAGTTATGAACAAGTCTGCAACTAGTACTGTTGAATGAAGTTACAACCTCCAAAAACTTGAGAGACCTTTTCACTTACAGAAATTTGCGGATTGGAGAGCTCACACAAAAGTTTCTTAGCATCTATTACAGCTTGATATAATCTCAAATGCTGTCCATCACTAGCCACAAAGCAGGCACTTGGAGAATTACAGTACGCACCTGAAAAATAAGAATGCACAAAATGCTTAAATATTCAAACACCAACTCACTCCCTTTTTCTGTCAAGAAGCAATTTTGAAGTTATGAAATAAAACAATATAGCATAAGAAAAATTTTCTTGTTAATTTCTGTTCACAAGCAAGAACTACAAAGTTTAATGCTGCACTCAGCAACCAAATTAAAGTATATGAAAGGAAATGAAAATCCCATTTGCAAACCAGAGCAAAATCTGCTTTTAAGTGTTCAACGTGCTCTTAAGCATCTAAGAACTTGACTGCATTACCTCCTAAAATATCAAATACATAAAAGGCAGAAGAACAGCAATTCTTCACACAGGAATAAACTATTTCCAAGTTTCAGCAGCTTGGAAATTTGTGACATAAAGGATCCATGCTTGACATTCTTTCCAATGCATTCAAGTATATCTATGTTACCTATCCAATAACATTATCAGGTTTTATTACTTTTATTCTAGAATACTTCACAAAACAGGAAATCAAACTTACCAAGGCAGTAGCTGGGTATAAGTGTGGGCAGCCATGCAACATTAGAAAAAGCTGAAACATGGAGAGAATTAATCCGAGCAAGTTCAGAAACTCCACCAGAAAAGGATAAAGGCCCAACAGGGTCAACTCTCCAAAGAATAAGTTCACTGTAAACTGCATTGGGATCCTGGGATGTTACATCTGCATTGCCTCTATTCTGAAGTCTTACTGGTGACTCCTGAGACTTTAAAGAATCATTTGCTTGTTTTGCATTCTCAACATCTGGTGAAATCAGAGCATTGTGATGTGAGGTTGTAAGCAGCAGTGGTAATACTGAGTGGCAAGCCAAGTCATTAAGATGAAAACGGTGACCACAATATCGGGATTTATGTGAAATACTGAGTACAGTTGAAAAAGCAGATTCTTCAGCAAAACTCACAAGCCACTGGTTCAATGACCCATCTGCATGTTTGGAAATCATCATAACATTGGGTGTGAAGATACTTAGTTTTAAACTGTTGGTTGATTTACTGTGTCCAGAGGAGATAAGCATAGATGAAGATCGTGTAAGGCCAGGAGGCTTTTGTTTGCCTTGTTGAATAGCTAAGTCAACATTTTTGGTACAAGCATACATCACTATACTTCTGCAAAGAGAGTTTGCATCACCTGTCGGAAATGCAACAGGAATTCTTGAGACAAATGACACCTGGAATTTTAAGAAAGGGAGAAAGAGTAAGTATTAAAGTTATTTTCCCATCATACTTCTCACTGAATAACAAAGCATAAACCAGAAAAAAATAAAGTACCTGCACCTGGCGAAACATGCCAGGCTGGTATTCATCTAGCCAGTCCACATGCCATACCAGCAGTGAACCATCCATAGGATGTATACTGAATAGCATGTCAGCATTTTTACTCCATTCAGAAAGTAGTACTTCAATTTCATGATCAATAATAGCAGAAGATAAAGGAACAAGATTCAAATTTGGAGTAGTTTTCTCATCACCCAGTTCCTTCTTTTCTTGGTTTCCTTTTTGTTCATCTCCATTTTCATCGACTTCTAGAACACACAAAGATATATATATAATATTCAAAAGCAAAAGTATAGCAAGCAGTGTTATTCAGGCATTGGAGCATTTTTCAGGCCTTTTATAAACAAAAATTTTAAATAACGAAAATTTTAACCAGAAAACCTCTGGTGGACCTCAGTGAATGACTAACAAACCAAAATAGTTTATACTGCACCTTAATTTGAATTTTTTTTATTTTCCTGCATTTTATATAAATTTTTGCATGCATAGGCAGAACAAAAGCAGTCATCTCCAAACTGTATATATTTAAATTAATTGGCTATATTAGCTTGTAGAATAAAGCTATTTAAATTAGATGTACATTAATGCTAAAAAAAAGAAAGTTAATTCTGAGGTTGCACCTGCTTCCTTAAACATGTTAAAATAACACACTTTAGGCCTCCAGATCAGCCTAAGTAATACAATTTTCAGCATAAATAACTCAGTCTCTGGAATAACCATAAACAGATTCAGAATTTCTAGATACAGATTTTTAAGTCACTTAGGTACTTCCAGCATAAGGGAAGGAAATGCATAGAAATGCTACTGTAATATGTCTGTATCCTTCTGTGCCAATTTGCCCACCTCTTATTTCACATGAAAGAGCATTACAAATTACTTTGTAAAATTAAAGCAATTTGCCTATAATAAGACTTTTACCTTCTTCTGATCTGCCATCCGTTTGGTTAGATTCCTCAGTGTTAGTCTCAGGAGAATGATGTTCAAAACTCTTTTTAAGTTGTTGCAAAAATACTTCCATGGATAAGGTAAAATGAAGTTCTTTATTGTTTAGCCAGTGCACAACAAAAGGTCCACTTTTTTCTTCATTTTCGCCAAGACTCAGAGATGTGATAGAAGGGAGTAGAGGAATATCTACCAGAAAAAGATGTTGACATTTTTAAAAACCAAGTAGCTTGGTCAAAAAATTTTTAGATAAATTCTTTTTAAGCAGAAACCCTACCATGAAAAAGAAATACACTTGTCATTCATTTCACCAACATCATCTACTTTCAGTATTAAATTGCCTGACTGCTACCCCAAGATATGTTCCGCAGGGAGGCTCTTTGGTATGCTTACATTAGGATTACAGCATGGCCCTGCACTGCTACATCTTCATGATATAACACTGTCCATACAGGTTAATTTACTTTGTCTTTTGTTACTCTAGCTCAGTATGAACCAAATACTTTAAGCGTAATTTCCCAACATTTAATCCACAATGGAGGCTGCACTAGGTATACACAGTAATCAAGGACCACATATGACAGGGCTTACACTAGCAAAAACTAGTACAGTGACTCTGTAACACCATTGTATAAAGCCAGGATTTCTGATTCCCGTAGATCCCGTTATTATTTTACATTGCCCTATGATGCTACTTGGTGTCCCAGGTGGCTGTGAAAAATAAAGCAGTAATCACAAAGTAAGTGACAGAAGCAATTACGAGGCTGCTGCAGAAAAGTACCATCTAAAATGTTTGGCTAAAAAGCAGCTAAGCGAGTTACTGTAATTCCCTCAAATGCACCATACAGCAACATGCTAAAAGCTCAACCTGCATTTAATTCCTACCTAGAAGTCTCCATATATATTCTCATCTCCTTCTGCTGCCTATTTATGCAGCATTACTTACATTCCATGCTCTGGGAGACAAAATAGTTTTTACTCCAATTCTGGGTTTTTGTTTTTTCAAAGCCAGTGATGGGTTTGAATTACTTATCCTCCAGTCTAGGCTAAGAAAATGATACCTGAGAGCACACAGATAGAAGAAAGGACCACCATGACTACCAGCAATTTTGTTGTGGGGAGAGAACACAGCAGGGTAGGGGGGAAATAAGAGCACAGAGTATTTTAGAAATAGTCTGTGTTCCTAAAACGGACAATTAATGCCAGTCTCAAAAATATTATAAAAAATATAAAAAACAGAACTCTGAGGGAAGAATTCTGTTGACCTGTCTTTGGAAGATGATACTACAGTAAACATGCATAAAAAGGTGAACTGGAAAGATGACTTTTCAGATTAGATTACAAATCTACCTACTTTGAGTAGATATCAAAAGACCACTAAAGAAATCACTTTTTTCCTATTCATAACTACCAGCTCCTAATGGATGCTCAGCTCTTGACAAAATCCTTTGTGAATTTCAATTTGCTTCATAAATCACATTCACTCTTTCCAGAAAACTTCTAAGGGCTTTGGATTCAATAGCTTTTTCTGGATTTGCCTAGAGATAGTTTTGTCCTAACAACCACTGCTTATTCCTTTCACTGAACTCCACCCAGGCTCAATACCAGGTTAAATAACACAAATATAAAAGAAGGTCTCAAGGATTTTGTTGCTACAAGAAAATAAGTTTCAAAATTAATAACAGAACACAAACACAATAAAAATTTTAAAAGATATTTATTCTTTATAACAGCATTATTCTTCAAGAAGTGAAGTGAATGAGAGATAAAGCTGCTTTGGCCTTAGTTTTTATCAAGTACTCTGAACATTGTAATAAGGGCAAATTTCAAGTGCGAGATCATAAACCAATTTGGTTTAAATTAAATGAAAGAAAATACAATTAGATTTTCAAATAAAATTTCATTTCAAAAGGGCAAACTAAAAGGACTACTTAGAGACTCTGGTTAGACTGAGGTACTTAAGGGATTGTGAGGGAGAACAGATATTTCTTCAAATTAAGATTTAAGATTTGAAAGTTACTTCGAACAGAGGTTCTGCATTAAAGATCAACCCATCCTCCAATCTACTGAGTTAAAGACGAAGTGATCAAAAAGCCAGTATCAAGATAAACAATATTAATACAGATAACATAGAAGGAATACAAGATTAAAAAGGCCAAAGACAAGTGTTAGACACATAGGAAAATCTTTTACCATTCTTTTCCAAAATTATTTTTATTCCCATTCTGTGAGTTTATTGTTGGGCACATTTATATTGCAACAACTATTTAAAGTGAAATTAAAATTTACTTAGTTATTACATATAAACAAACAAGGAAAAAAGTGCATTAAGAGTAGATATAAAAACTGATAGTGAAAGGTTATGCGCTAGCCACATGAAAAGGTTAGCTAGCTCCTTGTGCAATCTGAAGATGCAGAAATGCACAAAGGAAAACTACAAATCTCCAAAAAACTTTGGAGAAGTTTTCCTTTATGACATTGGGCAGTAACACATGCAATGACTGGAGACATTTCCTGTTGAAATAGCATAGCATTGATGGTACAGCACAAAATTGCAAGAATTTTTTTTTGGTAGGCTGGATGTGACTCCAGTCGTATCTGTTAAAAGAAACATGAACCAATACTAACAAAGGTGAAGACCAATCTTACATTGTTAACAGCTTCCTTAGTCCAGCAATGGTAATGGAAGCCAATAGTTCTTTATAATCATACTGAAGACTGTACAGCTACAAACACAAACTAATCATGAATGCCTTTAGGTCAAAACTGGCCTCTCAAACAAGGGTCAGTAGGAACAAAAAACAATTTAAGAATACTATTTATAAGACAGAGCTTAACTAGCTTAAGAAAAGGGTTACATAATATGTTTGCTCATTAAATCTAGGGACAGGAAATCACATCACAGCAATAAAACCTTAATGAAAGGCCATCCAACATTGCATTTCTATTCAGTTTTTCAATGAGCAGACATACACTTCATTTTCAGCATACACAAACTATTATGAAGACAGAAATATTAGCGACTATAGGGGATTTTCCTTAACGCCTATCAAAATATTGCTTGAGTGCAAAAGAATATTAAAGTTTATGGAACACAAGATGAAGGCTTGCTTGGCTTGGTTCAGAGACAGAACAGAAGTACAGGGATGTGTGATTACTTCAGACACTTAATGTCAGGTACTTATTTTAAGCTTGGAAATTTTTGTCAGCGTGCTCCCAGTATCATACACAATTCCCAGTAAATTTTAACTCCAGCTACAAATACTTAGCCTTCTGCATCTCAGACCACTGTGAATCTCAGTTAAAAGATGACCAAAAATGAACAGGATTACTGTAAAGGAAATATATTAAAATCTTTTCATTACTGAAGAAGGTTCTTCCAAGCATTAAATGAAACCAACACACTAATAATTTTGCATGATCATGTAAATACTGTATCAACACATCTAAGCCAATTAAGCTTACACAAACAACACAGACCTAACAAAGTGTAGCTCACTCGATCGCAAGGATTTACCTCACTTCTTACCTGTGGCTGGATTGATACTGGCAGCAATATGGAAGTGACAAAGTGCATTTGCATGAGGAGGGATGTTCCTGTGAACTTCGTGGGGATCTTGCTGATGTGGAGCATATCCAGTATGTGCTACAACAGCACCTGACCTCCTCCTTCCTCGTCGGAAGTGCCTCAGGTTTAACTGCATGAAGAATAAGGTGTCATTTTTAATTCCTTCCAAAAAAAAAAAAAAAGCAGATTTCATCTGTAAGTTGTTTTCTAGATACTAGTGAATTAAATTTTTAAGTTTAAAAGCTGCTGTAAAGCATCAGTGGAGTTTCTCATAAAAGTTACACTGTTCAGGTTCTGTCTGCAGTAGAGAGATACCAGTGCCTTCAGATTCATTTATGAGGGCCCATACAGCATTTTAACATAGTAACTGCTTCTTTTTTCAGTATGCAGACAACAGTCATGCAGTTCGTATACTTACACAGAAAATACTATTTATGTTTCATAAATGTATACCACGCTTATTCAAGATTCTGAACAAAAAAAAAAATCAGCAAATCCGAATACTTATTTCACCAACTGAAAAACTGGATCAGTACTTTGGATCAGATTGGATCAGTACTTCCACTCCTGTCATAAGGGCCCAATGAATTTTAAGGTTTTCCCCCCTTTATGCAGATAGATGTTGCTAAGGGAAAAAATAATATCCAGGTTTTAAGATCAACTATGGCCGTATTAAGTCTCACCCCACATACTACACAGTTCATGGCCATTGTGCTGTAGACATCTATATAGGTACTGAAAGGTACAAGAAGGTACACTATTTGTATTAAGGATGGTATTACACTCTTGGCATTCCTTTTCACTTGCTATCCTTTGCATCTTACCACAGCATGCTCATGTAAAATAGTTTTCTCTCAATTTTTATGTAATTGCTATTTCTGATCTCTAATGCTGCCTCTTATTTTCAACAGGAACACAGAACTGTTTCCAACTTCCTTCCCCCTCCCCCCTTGGAATATTTTCTTTGCTGTGTTGTGCCTTTCAGCCTGTCATATTTTTCATCTGTGCCACATGTGCTAAGAAAGCACTGTGACCACATGAAACATATCACTCCATTAAGATACAAGCACAATACCTACGTAATCTTTAAACAGCTTTGTAGGAGACCACTAACACTTCACCTTCCCCCTGCTTCCCATTGGTTAGAAAACGCTATCTGGTAAGGATCATTTGCCTTAGAGATACAGTTTAGAAGTCTGCTCTGCTTCAGGACTACAGCGGAAAGACAAAGTCTCTTTCTTCCCTCTGTATTATCACCTCTGTATTTTTCAAGTTGCAGAAGCCAGAAAACATGCCACAACTTCAGGGGTAACAAGTGAGCCCCTAAGATACATTTTAAGGCGCATCATTAGTAGGTTTCACATAACCTTTTTACAGTATGTGCTCCGTACTGTTCCTAGCCCTTTGAACTAGATACTGCAAAGCACTTGGCTTCAGTCACCAGAGCAAAACAGGCAGTAGTGGCATAATGAAAGTGTGTGTTCTAATGTGAAAGCTCAGTAGAATGGCTGTCAGGTCAGCCTTCCTAAGGAAGATTTCAGGTAATTTCACTCTAACATTTTATGCACACCTATAGTATAAAGGATTTCAACTGATGATATATGTTTGAGTTGCTAATTACAATCCTGTCTAAAATTACATGTGTTTATTCTCACTGTTCAATTTCACTTCTTACCTCTAAAGCATTCTGCACTTTTTCCTTACTTGAAATATTTCTCTTGAAGTTATTTGTGAAGTTCACTGCTTCACTCCAATTGTTGTATCCTCCACCATACAACAGACTGTCATTGGGTAACAAAGTCTCTGCCCAGAGACGACAAACATTATCCTTACAGCAAGTCAGGAGTACATTGCAGACAGCACCACTAATGAAAGAAAATTTAAGGTGTGAAGAAGCTGCTTACTATCACACAGCATCAAAATAAAGCAACAGTACCAAACAGTTTTCCATTATCAGTTTTTGGGATTGCACCAAGTAACTTAATGGTACTAAGGAAAGAAAAACTCAACAATATATTCTTAGGAAGACAAATTATATACAAAAGGCTTTCATATCTATTCAAGTGTCTGAATATAAATTACCACAAACTTCATTACACAGCTGTGCAAGACCAAATCCTGGATTTCAGTTTACAGAATTAGTCATAGCTGGACGAGCAAAACTTATGTTTTTCTTTTTGAAGTCCTTCACATAAAAAAGCTAATCATATTCTGGATACCTGTTCTCAATTCCCCAGATGTTACTGCTATATAGCACTTACAAAATTATATATCCAAAACAAAGAAACCAAGTTAATACCAGGAATACAACAGCCAATTTAAAACTACAAACTTCTCTTAATTACTATTTTTCCAAATGCAATATGTGTTACATATATATCAAAAAACCCAATTAAACAAGACACTGAAAAAAACCTATGCAGATCACCAGGTTTCCAGTTCATGTAAGTTCACAATTTAGTTCTAGCTAAGACTCAAAAACTATATATGGATCATCTGATTGGACTGTCCAGCACCAAACTCTCTAAAGCATCATGAAGTAAGTAGATTTTTCAAAACTGATTTAAGGACTACAGTAATGGTTTTATGAAGAGTCTTCTACTTAAAGGTTGGTATAAAAGACAGCGTAAACTTGCTCAAACACACAAACGTATGCAGAATTCCAATGGCTACTATTTGGAAAAATACGGCAAAAAGATGGTTGCAGGGCACAAAAGTGCTAACACTACTTCAGTTTGAGATTGCAATTACTGTTGAAAACTGGGGACCATTCATTTTGGAGTTGTCAGAAGACAAAAAAAACGAACGCAAAATACTAATTCCAAATGATCATTCTAATTCAATTTCCAGATACTGTTTCTGACAGAGGTCTATTTTTGTACTAGGTACAGAAATAAATTAAAAGACACAGAAATATTCAAATGTTTGAGAAAGATGACAAAGTGACAGGACTTTTGAATTGCTCTGATTCCACTAGGACAGAAAGAGAGGAACAAGCAGGAATCAAATGCATGAATGGTCATTTAAGACAGTCCAATTAAAAAGATGCAAAGAGAAGTAATTTTGCAAGAGCTGATTTTATATTGAGTCCAATCTCTAAGACAGTCTGTGGACTCTCTATCTTTCTAGTTCCTTCCCATGTAAAAGGATGCTTACCATCCTCTCAAAAACTTCCGTGTGAAGGAATTATACAAATACAGGCAAACAATATACAAGGTGTGCAAACTCAATTATTAACTGAAGGAAACTGTACAATTTGTGTGATGATTGTACAGCTAGACAGACTGTACAGTTTGGGTTTTTGGGGGCAATATACAAATGTCAGGTTATTAGAACTACTGACCGTGGCATGAATTTACTGGTCTTCCTCCATGAAAATGCATTTACTGATCGAGGATGAGCCAAGTAAACAAATGAAAAATCAACCTCTTTTGTTTGTGTTTCTGGACTTGCACCAGGTGGTGTTACAGCTGATCGCCAGTTGTCTGTATTGTACCATACTTTCACAAGACAGTCATCCTGGAGAAAGAAAAAAGGACAGTGAATAAAACTACCTTGCATAAGAATGCAATGCCCTTCAAGTACTTCTGGGTATGTCTCCTGGGTGTTTGTTTTTCTATTAAGTAAAATGCTTTTCTGAAGACAGAAAGTCAGTTGAGTAAACAGAACTTTAAAACCTGATCATAAAGGAAACACAGTAGCAGAGCTTCCTTTTAATCTCTCTTGCCATTACTAACTTGGATTTAATTTTGCTCCTTCTGATTGGCTGCCAGTTTTTAACCACAAAAATGCAAGCTGCACTGGCTTGAGCTGGTATTCAAATGTTTATTCAACTTACTGTACTTTGACAGAAAACTCCCAAAACCTACACACACAAATTTAAATGTTAAGAATACAAACAAAGGTCAAAGATGACATCTCATAATCAAGCTCAGTACTGCTCAGCCTGCTTTTCTTAGATATGCACATACATAAATTGAAAAAATCATGTCCCTAGTGTCCTTGTCCTTATGCCTTTAAGGACCAGATAAATTAATCTGGATCTAGATTCGCAAGTTGTTGATCAGCTATTACATATGAGTGGTACTGAAATATTGTATTAACCTGGATTTGCTTAACATGACCCTATTGGGAGGAGGGGGAGGTTGTTTTGCTGACCAGCATCTTCTCTCATAAAAAATTCAACAAAGAAAGAAGACATAAACAAAGATGCGTTTTAAAGATTCTGCAGGCAGGTAATTAACTTTGTCATTTATGGTAAAAAAAATCTGTTATTAATTTTCTTACTTACTTAGTAATTTTTCATACTTATTCCTACTTATTTAGTAATTGTGCTTTGCATGAGTTTATAGTGTAAGATAAAACAACAGGACATAAGGCATTCCAGTCAAAAACTGCAAGGATACTATCCATATAGGAGCTATTTGCAGATTAATGGATTCTAATGTTATAATATGATTGAATTGTGGAAAGTAAATTAAAAATTGACTTTTAAAAAAGTATTAACTCCTACCCATCTGTCTGGTTTCAGCTGCAACACAGTTAATTTTCTTACTAACAGCTGGTATAGTGCTGTGTTTTCAATTTAGGATGAGAATAATGTTGATAACATGCTAATATTTTTTTGTTGCTAAGCAGTCAAGGACCTTCCAGCTTCTCACAACACGCCACCAGCAAGCAGGCTGAGGGTGCACAAGAAGCTGGGAGAGGAGACAGCCAGGACAGCTGATCCCAACTCAAAGGGATATTCCATACCATATGATGTCATGCTCTGCATATAAACTAGGGTGAAGAAGAAGGAAGGGGGGGACATTCAGAGTTACGGCGTTTGCCTTCCCAAGTAACCGCTACATGTGATGGAGCCGGCTTCCCTGGAGATGGCTGAACACCTGCCTGCTGAGAGGAAGTGGTGAATGAATTCCTTGTTTCGCTTTGCTTGCGTGAGCGGCTTTTGCTTTACCCATTAAACTGCCTTTATCTCAACCCACAAGTTTTCTCACTTTTTACTCTTCCAATTCTCTCCCCCATCCCAACTGGGGGAGTAAGCGAGCGGCTGTGTGGTGCATAGTTGCTGGGGTTAAACCATGCATTAAAAATGGTAAAAACCATGGATGCTAAACCATGATAAAAAACATGCATAGGTTAAACCATCAAAAAAAAAATGCTGAAATACATACGGTATATATTGCAAAAAATGACAAAACACTTTATTTTTTAATAAAACCTGTAATCAAACAATTTTATAAGTAATAGGTATCTTAAACATTTCTGGAATAACTCTCCTTTTAGCTAGTAAATGGCTAAAGACATCACAGTACATATAGCGAGCAATATGACATCCCAAATAAGCAAAACAAGAATGGAGCATGAGAACTTGCTGCTTTGTTATCATACAGAGTATAACAATCATAATAATCATCAAGAAAGTCTAGTATTTCACTTCACATGTTGGAAAATAGTCAATTGGAATATAGTTTCCCTAGAAAAAAATCTAGATTGTTTTACAGATTTGTTATATCTTTGTCTCTTCCTTAAAGATAGCAAATGCCTTAAAAGTTAGTCTTCTAAGTAAGTATATGAAATGGCAAGCTTTAGAGGAAAAAACAAACACCTACAACTAAGCAAAATGTGTGTTACTCATCTGCTCTTGATGCATACAACTGAATCATGAAAATATGCATGAACACTACCTTTTAAAAGCAAGACTTATTTACAGACTGAACCATCCTTGAATCTTTGTACTTCGAACATATATTAAGGGACATTATGATCCAAACAGCAACAGTGAAGTTCCACATATTACCACTGCTCATCACTGTTCTAACCATTCTATGTGTACATACTAATTGTTTGTTCATGCTTTCAAGTCAGACTCAACCAAACGGCACAACTGTCTTTCATTCTTAATCTGAAACTCATTCTGTCAGGTTAATACTGCTCTGGATTCTGTGACACTTTAAACCAGGTTTTCACTAATTTCAGCAACTGCATTGTTCCAATTAACCTTACGACTAGCATTTTGTTTCCTTTTTAATAATTCTGCAGTCTCTGATGCATTCTTTATCTGGCAGCATAAACTTGATGCCTACCCGCATCTGTTAATCTGTGCTAAAACTGCTTATACTGTTTTCTCTTTATTTTTTTTAAAAACAATAATCTGAAAACATCTTTTTCCCCCACAATCTACTTTGATAATCTCATAAATTCTTACAAGATGGGTCCGGACATTCTTACCGGAACTTTTTGACCAATGTCAATGTGACTCTCCCCTCAAATAAAGACAATAGTATTATTTGCAGAAAACAACTACTCATTTCACATCCATTAAGAAGTAATATAACTTCTCATATGGAATTGTCACACTTTTTCACTGGATCCTCTTGATTTTTTTTCTGCTTTGACTTGCTAGGATATTATTCTCTTACAAAACCCGAATAACAAGTTTTGTAGTATAAAAGATCAGTTAGTGTTTCAGGAAGTGAAAAGATATGACAGTGACATTTTGCTTTAATGTTTTTTCTTATGTTGCCAAGGGGTTTTATTGCTTTTTCTGATAAACCACTCAATGCTGAGAACTGATCTGTAAGATGGGCCATAACCACTGACATTAACTTTGTGCAAATGTACCTGTGAAGGGTGTGATTTCTCTTCTAAGTAAACAAATAGGCATACAGACACATTTACACAAAAAGATATTAAAGAGCTGTTTCTGATTAATGGTGTCACAATAATAGTGAATATATTTCCTCACTAGAAGCATATTCAGCAGTATGGTCATCCACAGACTTTTCCCTGAAACTCTTCTCTTTCTGATGTCTTATAATTTGGTACTGATTAAAAATGGGTATTTTAAAAAACTAAGCAGTGAGTATTTGTTGGGTTGCCCTCCGAAACTACCTTTCTCCCATATTCTTATTTACCAAAATGTAAGGATGCATAGAGGGGTTACTGGAAATACTATGCAAAAAATAAATTAAAAAAATATTTTAAAGTTTTTGGGTTTGGGGGTTTTTTTGGTGGGTTTTTGTTTGGGTTTTTTTTTCCTCTAAATGTGTGTTTGCTTTAATAGCTCATCTGAATTAGTACAAAACAAATTAGAAGAAAATTCTTACCTTTCCAGCAGTAGCAAAAAACTCCCCATCCGGTGAGAATTTCATTAAAGAAACTTGAGACGCAGTTCTATGAAAGAAAGACAATTACAAATAGAAAATAAATTTTAAGAACTTTTTCAGATCTCTAAACAGTTTTTTCCCCTTGAACTCATAGAAGTGATTTAATTCTTATATGCAACTATCCATTGTATTGTGTGAAACAACTTAAGCTTTAACAAAGTGCAGAAGGACTAGGAGGTAAAATTGCGTGCAACACGTGGTTATCATCACACAGGAAAAACAGAAAACCAAAAAGCTATAGCTTAGGATGCTACAATATCCAATATTCCAAAATACCATATGAGAAAACCAGCTGCTAGGAGATTAAACTCTACGCAGATTTTAAATTGATTTCTGCTGTCCCATATTACCTTCCAATTTATCTGAAAGACATCTCAATTTCTCACATTTCCTACAGTTGTAACTCAAGAAAACAAAAAGACATAAAAAGAATGATGTAGTTAAGAAGTATCTGAAAATAGTTTTTACATTAATAGTCACACTGGTAAAAGATTCCAGACCAAAATAATCTAAACCTAAGTATGTGGTTCATTTTTGCATTGTTTTACTTTCATTGGAAATAGTAATAAATGAGCTTCTTTTACAGGTTTTGAAGCACTGAGCTATTGCTTAAGTGACAGGCTTATTAATGGCAACAAGAACACACAAGAATTTAATTGTGCAGCACAAGTATAGCCTACATTTTCATCTTGAATTTATTAGGTATGTATAACAAGTTGTAAGACTTAACTTTCAAGAAAGATTAAGTTAGCCATCAGGTCAACAAAAGCATTTGCTGTGCGCAGGAACAAGAGCAAGTCAATTACAGAAGCTGTGCATCAAAGAAAGTAAATTTCCATCTAGGTTTAAGCAACATTCTCCTAGAAGAGCCAATATGAAGACATTTGGGAATGCCTCCTTCAGACATTAACAATTATTCTGGTAAAGGGTAGCAAAATCACTATGTTGCAAACTTCTCCATCAGAAAAACCTATTATAAATATAACTGAAGTACAAATGCCAGAAGACATACAGGTGTAAAAGGTAAACTGACAAAGCAAGTTCTGTTGACCATTTCCAGGACCTACTAGTTCAAAGTACGTAACACTCAGAAATCTCTCCTCCACAAAAGAGTTTAAAAGAGGGAAATAGGTGGAGAGATAGGACTTCTGTAATGTTTATGATACAAATGCAAAATGTATTACTGAAGGGACAAAGGAAAAGTGGTATCTGTATGGTCTTGGCTACTGTTACCGCAACCCCAGATTCTAAAACCACATGCGTGGCGTTCTATCTACAGGCTGACTCCTCCTCTTAGTAGGCTGAGAGATGAGGGTCCAAAGGTGTCTCAATAAATTGAGTAAGTCTTCAACTTCTTTCACTTAGCAAGTCCATCATATTCAAAGGAAAATGTTTCAGTTTTCGTTTGGATGACCTTGGGATTTTATACATACCCTTGACAAAAGTTAGATAGTACACAGAGAAAAGGAACAACTGAAGGATTAAAAAAGGATTTTTTTCAGGTACATCCAGGGAATTACCCAATTAACACTAAGTGGTTCATAAAGAATAATTTCAGGTGGGTCTATCCAGCCAGCTACTTCAGGAGACTTCTTTATGGAGTCGGCCATATGGTACACTGGTCTTAAGTGAACAGTGTACCTGATGTATTAGAATGGTATTCCTATGGCAGGAAGGACCATGATTTAAATTGTCTTATGAACTGAAGTATTAAACTAAAACTATTCTGAATGTACCAATACAGACAAAGATTAAAACGATTAATCAACATGAATACAAGCAAAGCGTTCAGAGATGCAGTAAAACAGAATGTGTCCATCTTTGCATGACTGTTCCAAATATCCAGAATAAACAAAGAAAAAGTAAAAGGTGTGTGAAAGGGGGGAGATGTATGAAGATGAAAGAAAGGTAGAAGGAATTTTAATCAGTTCTGCAAGCACAGTAGTTTTCAAATAGGCAGCTTTCACCTTACTTCTTGTACAAGGTACAAAGTCTGCTGGGACAGTCTCAATAGCCTTCCCTCAGTATTTTACTGGTGTTCAATATAATTAAAGACTGGCCTAAGAACATAAACTACCCCCAAAACAATTACAACTGATCTTGTAGGAAGAAAGAAAAGTCACATATTCAAGGGAAATATGATTCAAATTTATCACATACCAATAATATTTATCAAGTAACAATATAGAATATGATTTCACTGAACTACACCAAGTATTTAATCTGAAAAGTATGAATTATCAAGGAAAAAGAAATTCCTTGTTTTGAAACGAGTTTCTTACTTGCATTGCCAGATACACTTCCATTCTCCAACTCCAACATCTGTTCTTTCAGTATTGTCATTGTCGGAAGGGTTTTCCAATGGGACATTAGACCAAAGCTGAAGACAACTGGAACCAGTCAAGAGGCGAGTGCCTAAAACAAATATTTATGACAATCTAACTACAACACACAGAGCAAAATATAGAATTCTATAAAGAGAGAGAAAAAAACCACTTTTACAAAGCTGAAGCTGCAAAACAAAATACGCCAGATATTATCCTAACACCTTTTCTCTAGCAAAATTACTATAATAGCTGTGTGCCTTTTACACATTCCACCACATGGATACAGATTGAGTCAATCTAGCAAGAAGATACTCAAATCAAAATGTCTTATATGAGGGTATCTACAGATGAAATAGTAAAAATTAATCAAATTTTCAAAGTAGTTATTCTCTTAAAGAAACACCTAGAGCTACTGTAGACATCCCTCTTTCACAACAAATTCTTACCATTTAAGCCATGTTTTTAAACATTAGATACTATCGAGATTAGGATAATCGAGTAAGACTACAACTAATATTTTGGCTCTCCTACACGTGACAAAAGGTAGATTTCACTACACTTTGGTGTTCTCTATCATGCTAGGACAAAACAAGTATCTTTTCCTTGTCCCCCCCCAAGACAGTGAGATTTAAATAAAAAATTAAATGCAATATCAAATAGTTGTTTCTTTTATTCTATTCTTACCTGTGGGATCCCACGTTAGATTATGTGCTATGGCTTCCAGTAAGATTTGGGCATTCTTCTGCCACTGATAATGTAACGTCTGAAATTTTAAGTATTCACAAACATTAGCATTAAAATGCTTCCTTCCCCTTTTATAATAGAAATACTATATCTTCATTGCACTCTCCAATTTTTATGAAGGATGTGTTTAAAAACACATTACTGCTTACCTAATAAAAACAGATTCATTCTGATTTATAAACAAAGCAGCTTTCCATTAATCTGACCATATAAACAGAAGTTTCTAACTTCTTACTTTAAAAATATAGCTTGAAAAAAAATCAGTACCTATAATCATGATCAGAATCTGAGATTTTTTTAAATGGAAGTCCAATATTGGGGAAAAAAAAGGACATCTGAAAAATGAAATACACTAAATGCACCCGGTGTTTCATATCAGTAGTATTGTTGAATTAAAGGATTTCAATAAGGTTAACATAAGATATATACTACTTCCCCCTTTTTTTCTTTTTAATATACTACAGGACAGTCAACTTTCTTTGTATTTTGCATCATTACTTCATTCACTGAAGCAAGCTGAGGATTAAATTCCCAAAATGCATATCTGGTCTGTCTTCATAACAGGTTGCAAAGTTTTGATGCTTTCAATTATAAAAGAAATTGAAATCATTACTGGAAACAATATTAAGAGCCAACAGGTTTTATTCTCAACTCAAAGATATTTTAAGTCTCCCCACTCAATAGATGTGAAAGTTAAAATATAACATTTTTTTTCAGAAGTTTGGTAGAAAACAGTCAGAAGTACCTGCAGATAAGGATCTAAATTAAATATTTCTGAAGCTGTTTTTTTTTTTTTTAGCTCCTACAGAGAAAGACATTCAGGATGGATTCAATGGTTCCAATGACCAAAAAAAGAGATCAGTATTTCTAATAAACTCATATGAACATAGGAAGTCAGATTTTACCATTATTTTATTCCCCTGCTTTCCAGTGGTATAAAATACTTTGTATACCTATTCAATAGCAGCTATTTTATGAATACATAAAATACCACTGGTTTACAGGTATACCAGGAACCATATGGCTGAGCTGACTAGTATAAATAAGGGAATCCACTATATGGCCGTATAAACACTTTATTAACACAAATTGAGAGACCAAACCCCTGAAGAGGGAGACAGAAGCTCCTTGAGCGATTGCTGTCAAAGCCCTCATATTGTCAAACTGACTTTAATTAGAGTCTAATGCCTCTAATGATACGAGTAATCCTCTCTGTGCAAGAACTATGGTTAAATATAAACTATATTATTAACTAACTATAATTAAACTATATTATTAGCCCGAAATTAAGATTCTGGCTGCTAATTCACTAAACCACTATCACCAAAACTAAGCATGCTATCAAGACAATAAATATTGTTCTTATTCACCATCATAACACTGAAGCATAAGCATTCAGTTAGATATTCTAAAAAGGCCACTGACTTTTTGAAACTATTACAGATTTGATCAAGAGCATACAGTTTCATAAAATAAAGTTAAAATAAGAATCGTAAAACACATCAGGACATAAAGGCTACACAGGATGGTTAAAAAAGGAATTCCTATTGTAATGGCTACACTCTTTGGAGAACAGGGACATGCACGTCTTTTGGGGTTCTCGAATATTTCGGCTATGAATTTTAAAGTTAGATAAATCAGTAATATGAAGCATTATAGCAAAACCTATTTCTTTTAAAACTATTTCAAATAACATGTCTGTGCCCTCCTCCTACCATTTTCATTCCCCAAGGACCATCTTATCTCTCAATTGTGTTCCAGCATTAAAAGACAACATATCAAAG
The DNA here is from genome assembly GCA_008711295.1 of Anarhynchus alexandrinus. Taxonomy (NCBI): domain Eukaryota; kingdom Metazoa; phylum Chordata; class Aves; order Charadriiformes; family Charadriidae; genus Anarhynchus; species Anarhynchus alexandrinus. Next base: position 5,347,415 of record VUYV01000030.1, read on the forward strand.
AAATTTTCAACTTTAAAGCAAACCAGAAATTGAGTCAGGCTTTATAACTGAGTAAGTGAATTAAGGAGTGATGAATTACTTACATTATGATGACTGCTGTTCTGCTTCAAGAGGCTAACTGGCTCAAAGATACAAATCACATTTCCGTAAGAAGCTGCAATCTAAAGCAATTTATATTTATATGTACATAAACACACATAGAAGAAACAAGTTATAGAACAAACAAGAACAAAATGCCAACTTTTGATATTACTTTTAACCCTCCTCATAAATTTGAAGCTCACATCCATATTCCCTTTCAATTACAGAAAAATGACATCTTGCAAAAATCATGAAGTGAGTGTTGATAAGAAAAATACAATTCTTTACTTACACATTAGTCCTGCTGAACTACTGAGAGTAAAAGCGGACACCAGCATTTTTATTTTCTTTTTATATCAGATCTATAACCAATATTCTTTCCACATTAAATCAGGTAAACACTCAAAGGATTCTGCTGAGTTCCCAGTCTCACAAATGGAACCACAGTATCAGTTCAGGGTACATTTGTGGACTTCCCTGGCATAAGAACACGCTACATTATAAAAAGTAAGTTCAGAAGTCACAATCTACACAAGCTAAACACCCAATGCAGTGAACTGCAGAACAGATCTACTAAATGCTAATATAAAATACTTGAAAAAAAGTTGCAGTATGGTCAGCTTTAATTGGTATTTCAAAGTCTTATTCCACCAGTGCTATCAGCCAGCCCAAACCTGCATTAAGACAAAATTAAGAGTATTTTATCTCAAGATATCACTATAATTGCAAGCTTAAAAGACTTGCCAAGAAGAGCCAAAACAAGCCAAATGTATGTTAAAGACAGGCAGACAGGCAGACAGCCTGAGAGGTTCTGGACAAGGCAATGTTGCCTAAAACTACGCTGAAATACAGATTTACAGAAATGAAGTTTGTATAGGCCATGCGTAATGTACATCCTGCATTCTGAAGTGATGCTTAATGGTATAAGGAGCACATCTACAGTTCTGATATGCTGTAATAGTCAATTTCCTATCTCTGTGAAATTCTGCCTCAGAGAAGATCCACAGTTTTCCTTTAACAACATTAAAGAAAGACGGAGTCACTTTATAAAATACATTTTGACTTCAGTATCAGCCACAACAGCTTTAGCAAAAAAAAAAAAGCACTAAACTGTCATACCTAAGTTGTTACTATCATTTACAGGTCTGTTAATTACAGATGTACATTATCTGTACAAATGTACAGATCTGCACAGATCCTAAAATCCACGGATCTGTACCTTTAGGAGAAACCTTCCGCATTAAAAAACCCCAGATAGTTAAATAAATTTCTATAACGCTAGAAACCTAAACATCAACCTGACCCAAAAATGCCAAGAATAATTTTGTCACAGTTGCAAAATGCCTGAAGAAACTTTTTCCTTACATCTCAGACCAATATTTGCCCTCTAATTCTCTTTAACTACCTCACTCTTCTATTCTCATAATTCCATTCCACACCCCAACAGCAAAAAGTTTACATAAACTCATATTGATTAGATTCTTCCTTTTTCCAAGTGTGGACATCTCTTCCATTTTTTATTGTTTAGTGGGTTTTTAAGACAAACTGACATTAGCATGACAAAATGTTAAACAAACAGTGTCCAGAGCAACTGCTACCCCCTGAGAGTTTCCACAGGCTTCCACAATGATAGAGCCACGCTGACTAGTCCTCGCTAAGCAGCACGCCACCGAAAAGAATACTGCAAATTTGTGTTGAAGACTTTCCCAAACTACCACAATAATCACCCAGACATCAACCAAGTATCTATTGCAGTCCCAAGTCCTGTTATTAGAAATAAAACGTGTAGAGAAGCCTTACTGAGCTGTAAGAGAGAGGTTACAGTCATCCCTAATGATAGATAGTGGTAATGAGTGCACCCTCAGCAGGTCTGCAGATGACGCAGAGATGAGTGGTGCAGCTGATTCACTAGAAGATGCCACCCAGAGGGACCTTGACAGGCTTGACGAATAGGCCCATGTGAATCTCATGAAGGTCAACAAAGACAGCACAACATCCTGCACCTTGGGCAATCCCCAGTATCAATACAGACTAGGAGAATGAATGGATTGAGACCAGACCTGCAGAGGAGGACTTGGGGGTACTGGTGGAGGAAAAACTGGAGAGGAGCTGGCAATGGGCATTTGCAGCCCAGAAAGCCAGCATGGCCAACTGAGCAAGGGAGGTGATTCTCCCCCTCTACTTTGTTCTGGTGAGACCCCACCTGGAGTACAGTGTCCAGCTCTGGAGTCCTCAGTACAAAAAAAGATATGGACCTGTTGGAGCGGGTCCAGAGGAGGGCCACACAAATGATCAAAGGGCTGGAGCACCTCTCCTATGAGGACCGGCTGAGAGAGTTCTGTTTGTTCAGCCTGCAAAAGAGAAGGCTCTGGGGAGACCTTATTGCAGCCTTTCAATACTTAAAGAGGACTTCCATGAAAGAGAAAGACTTTTTACCAGGGCCTGTAGTGATAGGACAAGGAGTAACGGTTTTAAACTAAAAGAGAGTAGATTTAGATTGGACTCAAGGAAGAAGGGTTTTTTTACGATGAGGACGGTGAGACACTGGAACAGGTTGTCCAGAGAGGCTGTAGATGCCCCATCCCTGGAAACATTCAAGGTCAGGTTGGACGGGGTTTCAAGCAACGCCATCTTGTGACAGATGTCCCTGCCCACGACCTGGGGGTGGGGATTTGACTAGATCTTTAAAGGTCTATTCCAACCCAAACCATTCGATGACACTATAATTCTTGCATCACCATATAAAAATAAAGCATCGGTCCTTGGGGCAACAACTTTGTCCACTGTCACCACTTTGTCCAAAGTAGGAATATAATTGGCAGCATCAGGTACTTATTTTATAGAGTTTTAGTATAATCTAAACAGTATCTTGATACACTTATGTTTTTCTCCACCAGGCCTCCATATTTCATAGAAGCCCCCAAGATTTTTCTCATTCATTGAGAGGTATGTAACTCAGTTACTGAGTCACATTATCTCTCACTACTAAACAGCAGAAAATAAAAAAAACCCACCTAGATCCTTTGAAAAGAACCCACAGACTGCCTACTAAAAAACAAATAAAAAACCCCACCCCCGTATAGTTCATGAAATTATAAACCCTGAATTCAAAACTGAGCTTTCATACTCAAAGTAATTAGTAGTTCTACTTATAAAAAAAAAGTCTTATTTTAAAACGTCTTATTTAACAGGCTTACTGTTATTACTTACCAATTTTCTACAGGTAACCTATTAGCATGTAAACTAAATTAAATTTTTAATTAGTATCTACATTTTTCTATGACATCAGTAAAATAGTTTGTTCCATAAAGAAAACACTTCATATACATGTAACACTGCAGTCACCAGCCATGACACTAACAACTTTGATTAGACTTTTCAAATGATATGAAGCTAGGACCATCTTCCTTATACCTTGACAAATATTTGTACAAGCCAAGCCACGAAAACAAAGTTTTGTCAGGTTATCATTAAAAGTTCTGGCCTTAATTCTTATGTTCACTAGAGGAAGTAGAAAGAGCCTTGTAGCTTATATTGTGTGGGAGAAGATCAAGTACTGTACCCACTTACAAATAAATTGTTGATTACCAAGTCACATAGAAACAGAGGCAAGAGATTGGATTCAGTGGCCTAAGATTAAATTCTCCTGTTTGTGAAACTAGTCCTCGCAAATCCATGGGAGACTTTTTAAAAAAGTTTATATACGTACACACACAAACGTGTAAACAAACATATATATACACACACACACAGATGCTCTCTTGGGATGATTAAAAATTCTCATATGTTTTTTTCCCCCCTCATATCATTCTTGGAGACAGAGAATTAAGTTTATCTCCAAAACCAGACTAGGAAGAGNTAGATGCTCTCTTGTGATGATTAAAAATTCTCATGTTTTTTTTCCCCCTCATCTCATTCTTGGAGACAGAGAATTAAGTTTATCTCCAAAACCAGACTAGGAAGAGAAAAGATGGTACCATGTTCCTCCCACCCTTCAAAGCCAAAAGTGAGATGGGTCATGCATGAACTTCTAAGCTGCTGCTACTTCAAAGTAGCTTCACAAGGCGCTCACTTCCCAATAAACTAGAATTAAATTTAGGATCAAGGATTGAGAAAAATTCCAACTCATTACTTTCATAACGAGAAAATAACTCTTTTAGAAACCAATTCTGTCATCCAAAGGGAGAAAGACAGAGATATTTCAAAGGGAGTAAAGGCCAGCTATTACAGACAAAACACTTGATAGCAGTTCTCAGCAAAGTAAAAAATTAAAAAGGTACATAATTCGTAAACTACAAATTATATTTGGATGCCTTCTAGAAAAGGTTCAAAACTGCAGCCTAAATAAGCTAAATTAATTGCATTCTGCTTCTTCCTACAGATTTTAAACAACAAAGAATAATACGGACACAAACTGAAGAGAAATCTGTGTGTCAATACTGATGATGAAGCTGTACAAAGAAATTCCATCGCTGCAAAAGTGAACTGGAAATGTATTGATCAGTCTGGTCAATAAGCAGATTCCTAGCCATTCACTGCTTAGTGTTTCAGCATTCTGCAAATACATCTAGCCTAATTGCTAACAGCGAACAATACCAACTTGCAGAATCAAAATGACCACATAGGTCTACTTCAGAAGTGAAAAAATTCTAAAGCTTAATAAGCTTGATCATTTGATACATTCATCTGTGCTAATTCACAATTCCAGGACAGCTTGTCATTTAAATGCATACAGAACTGCTATTCTGCAGTCAAGATGACCTTGCAAATTTGCAGAAAAATTTTGTAAGATTAACTGTGATGTGTGATCCGCATATGTTAACATCCGTCAGTTAATATATGGCCAGTGAACTCAAAAGAGCTTTGGAGAGCCAATGGAGAAACACATGCAGTCTTTATGGCTACAAGGTACCACAGACGTAGAAGAGAACATTTCCTCATTTTCATTTATGTTCCTTCATTACCATTGCAAGAGTTCATCACTCAGACATTAAAAAGGAGGAACGGAGAGTGGCTGGTGATCACCAACAGAGATTTCACATGTAAACATGAACTAGTTTCCATGCAGAGGTCTTGTCTCAAGACAGACACCAGAATCTAACTAAAGCTCTCATTAACTCATAAGGCTTGTACTGATTATTATCTCCTCACTAGGACAGGCCTAAAGAAAGCAACAAAGTAAAAAAAAAAAACCTCTTAAATTAGCCAATCTGTACCCAGACACAGTTCCTACTGTGACTGTGAATAGCTTAATCACACTGTGACATCCCAGTGGATGAAGTTACCTGGTTACTTCTTTTTTACTGTGAGAGAACAGCGAGAGGAAGACCTCTGTAAAAAGGACTTGAAACCTAATAGTGTCTAAAAACATTTCTGATCCAGTTTACCTATGTAAGAAAAACAAAAGCTGAGAATTCAGAAAGCAAAACCCTGTCCTAGAGCAATTTTGAACTTTATGAATTGCTTGAAAGGGATGTAAATTTTCTGGATGACCTGAAAGTGATTTTTGTGGAAGCACTCATCTGGTGCCAGCCATGAATATCTCAAAGCATGTCGATGACATGCCCAGTAGTGTGAAACCACAGTGAATGAATTAAATTTGCTTCCACCTTACTCCTCTTTTAGTCAAATTCTTGCTATCTCCTCTATGCAGCCCTGCATGTATCTATATCTTTCCATGCAGCCCTACATATCTTCTACAATCTCATAACTATGGTTACTATTTCACATTCACCGTGCTGCTTTCCACAAATAAAGACATAAGCAATCGGCCATTTTACTATTCACTCTCGTGTATTTGCTTTAACTTGCAAATATCCACACTCTTGCGAAGGTGCTTAACATGAAATTGCCAGAACATTATTAGAAATGCTGCTCTACTTACCTTCCCCTGTTGCATTGAACAGTCCACACATCCCACCTGAATGTTTCCATGTTTTGCTCCAGGAATTATCTGTAATCTTTCAAAGTCAGTCCCCAATACCACAATATCACATCCTGATGCATATGCCTAAAAAGAAAAAAGAAACAAAAATTAAGTAAAGCTTTAGTTATTTTCGGCATATTGATGAAGTATGAAACAGTATAGCCCACGTATCTTATCCACATAGAACACTATAGACAGAAGTACAGAAGTATTGGCAGAGCTCAAACAGATGTCTACATTTTAAATCAAGCAACAGAAGTGGCAAATTACTGTCCCTCCATGCTTAGAAGTGCATCACACCACTTGTGTAACAACCTAACAGTGCCTCAAGAAAGAGGCAGCAAAAAAGATGAAGTTATGAAAACTTCTAGGAGAAAGGAAAAAGCATGAAGAACAAAGTTCATGCTAGTAGGAAAAACTACTGTATTTCCTAGACTGGAGACAGAGGCATTTAAAAAGAGTTTTTTTCAATAGGGGGTACAGAACTAAGCAGTTAAAATGGTAGAAAAGCATTTACTAAGGAATTTAGTAAAGGAAAACTTTGAAAGGGTAACAGAATGAAGATTTGTTATAGTGCTTTCAGACTTGTTGAGTCTTCTCTTATTTGCATTCCACGGATTAATTTTATTTTCTCTTAATTTTATATTGTCACTATGTAATTGGATATATCTAACACATTCACAAAACCAGCCGATTGAATACTGCAATGTCTGAGTGAAAATTTCTTCCTATCCTTATGCAAGTTTTGTTAGAAACTGAGCACAGATTAAAATGGAGAGAAAGATTAAACACTGGAGAAACTTGTGGAAACAATAGTGAGCATAATCATCCAATAAACATACAAATAAAGTACTCAAGTATGAAAGTCCTAGGACAAGAAATGCACATCCATTAAAAAGTTAAAGCCAGGAAGCCAGCAACAAAATTAAGAGCACAAAAAATAGTATTCTGTTAGAGAGCAAGAGAATATAAAAGTTCCAAAAATGCCATTTTAGTTGGCCATTAGATTCAAGAGCAGAATAGTCTCCCAAAAACTGCAGATGGAAGATTTCCGTATACCAACATAAACGATCATGCCTTACAACCAACCCTACTAATTTCTAGTATATTAACTAGAACACTTTTGACTTGAAAAAATGAAGATATATTGAATGCTAGATTTATGAAGTTGAAATCTGAGGATTATGTTTTCAGGTGTTTCACGTGAAAGAGTACTTTTAGCCAAGCCTGACCTAGACTATCATACCATTATATACATTAAAATAAATAAATAAAATGGAGATTTTGGTCAAAAAAAACAATTTTCCCCACAAAGGGTTCAGTGATATTTCACTAAACAATATTAGCCAGAAAACTGTGATCACCGTTCTCAGCTGATATTCAGTTATTACTTTCCAACCAGCAGACCACCAGCCACCCTTAAAAAAAACTGATAACTGAAAATGCTGTCTAGAATGCTTCTGCAGACTAAATATAACCATGTATTTATTTATGATCATTTACTATTGGTTAGGTTTTTGAGCCCCCTTCTGTCTCCTCTTCAGCTTCAAGAATAGGTTCAAGCTGTGTAATGCCCTCTGTCAAAAGAGCAGCGTTTATTACAAATTGACATAATAAACAACAGGCTCCAAAGACTCACTTAAAACTCATTCCAAGAGGAGATTGAGTCCTACTTTTTCTTCAAATGTTAAAGTGATTATTTTGATATCACAATGACATGAACTTTGGACCTGTTCCTCACACATTTTTTTCTTTAGTTAAAAACCATCTCACCTGGTGACTCACTGATTAAGTCCCTAGTCCACCAGGCAAAGGTTATTCAGAAATACTGTACACACAATTTTTCCCAAAGCCATTTTGTTCAATTTAGTGTTCCATATGGAGGCAATTTTAAGGAGAAAAAAAAAAAGTGCTTAACTTAAAGAGAGAACATGGCTTTACTAAAAATATCTTTAAAAGACTGAAGTGCCAAAGTATGAAGCCCACCTGCTCTTTTGTATGCCCCTTCAGGCCTCAGCAGCATCTCATAGACTTACTAGACTAAATTTCTCCCATTTGGTTCTCTCCATTTCTAGCTTCACAGGCAAGCCTGAGATCACGTAGTGTCACATCACTACAATATCTCCACCACGGTGAGCAAGAACTAGCATATATAGGAGCACATACCATTAGCAGCAATCCTGAAGTTTATAAACTAACCATTTTAATGGGGCCAAGAACTCAACCAGTTTTAACATATAAAAAAAATTATTATACCTGGCATTTTTCACTGGAAGAACTCTAAAGTACTGATCAAACACTACATAGTGGAGTCTGTAGGAACTGGTATATTCGCCAATGTATCAGGAACAAGGACTTAAAATACTATCAAAACTCAGGCTACCTCCGGCTACCTCAGGCTGTGCTGGACAGCAGTAGCTCAAAGAGGGATGCAAACATCCTAGACTTGCCGTTTCCTGACAATGTTCCCTTTATGAATATAAATTCTTGTCCTCCCTTTTGCTATGTTTAAACATGGCTTTTATTTAATACTCATTTCTTGTCCAACTTCATATGTTGTGTGTTTAAAAAAAAAAATTGTCAAATTGTGGATGAACTTTCTGAAGTAAAGTTGGGGAATATCTTCTCATCCTAGCAGTTCTCAGTTCTAACAATTCATTGTAAGTGCACTTGTAAGAATCCAGACCAGGGTGGGGGCAAGACAAGTGCCCTTTTAAAATCTCATTCTTGGAAGAAAAGTATAGTCATTCCGTCCTTACATTCTGGTAATTCTCCACGTTACCTGAAAAAAAAATTACATTCAGGGAAAAAAGAATCACTTCTGACATCAGTCTATTCAGATGGATTAGATCATACTTGGTCACCTTGACTTCCCAATCCCCAATACGCTGCAGAACCACTGACTAGCTCATAAGCCTGTAGAGCTGATCTGTCCCCAAAGAGGTAGGAAGGGGGGGGGGGGGGGGGGGGGNTCAGAGACACTCCAAATATAACTACAGCCAAGCAGAAAAGCAGAAGTCTGATGACTTGGAAGTTATTTTTGACGTTTAGTCAATGTTTGCCTGCAGGAGAACCACAATGTCAAAGACAAAAGGCAAGGGATGCAGAGGGGAATGAAGCTGTATATTTCAGAGAAAAAAAAGGGTCTGAATAGAAGAACAGAAACTGTCTGGCAAATGAAACTGCAACAGGCTCCCTTTTCTTCTGTTGCCTACAATCCCAACCCCATTACACCTCACACTGGCCAGACACTTTGGGAGGGAAGCTGTAGTGTTCCCCTCCTCCTAAGGTATCCTTCCTTTGATTCTTTATTGTCCCCACTGTAACTCATCCATTACACTGTCTCTGTGCAGAGAAGTCACATCCTCATGCACGCTCACTGGAAGCCAGACTCCAGTTCTGAATGAGGTTTCTAAGCAGTAGTATCCTATGAAGATGTTTCTCTAAATCAAGAGCAAAAAACTAACTCCTGGACTAATTTTACACTTACACTTTTTTCATGTCAGAAAATTGTATGAGGTATTTTAGCATAGTATAATAGAAGTCAGTACTCAGGATTAAGGGATACTTTCTACACCCTAGCAGTCTCTCAGATACAACAAAAATGAATTCCGCCTACCAGCAAACTTTGCCTACTTTTTACTGCAAGACTTGTCCACAATAGTTCGCATGTCACTTGTTTTCATTTTGACAGAAGCTACTGGGATTGCATTTTTTATAAGTTATGGAAACTAAGAAAAAAGGTAATTCAAGTGTTCTATTATGCGTGGGGCAAGAAGCAATTTCAGAGCATAAGCATTTCTTGTATTTATACTCCTGTCTACATTACCTGCCCCTTGGGGTGGGGGGACAGGGGCACAGGAGAGGAGACACAAAATGCTGCCTGATAGTTCAATTAGGAAAGAATTCCTAAGTATATTTAAAAAAAAAAAAAAAAAAAANCCCCAAGATGCCTTTTTAAAGCAAGCAGAGCCTCTAAGTCTGATTTTGGCAAGCCATAAAAGCCTCTCACCTTAAGAATGTCCTAGAATATTTACAAGAAAGTCGCCTTTGCACAATGGGACAAGTAGATAATGTTGACATTATCATGTTCTTGGAATGTTTATTAAACAATGCTTTGTTCTTCTGTTACACAAATAAACAAGATAGAACTAGTTCAAGCTACATGAACATGGATTTCACTAGCTGTTGACGTAGCAAATACAAGCCTGAAATTAGGAAGTGAAAGATGTTTCAGGCCTGTGAAAATAAATGTGATCTTGCATGCAGTACTGGGTTTTTGCACAATTTCTACCCATTCTTTTAATCAGATGTCAGCTTTTATTTCTAAAATCATACTTCTTTGGAGAAGATTAACAGATATTTTGACAATAACAGTGCTTTAAAAGCATTTATAGACAATTGTACGAACTATGCCGATTTCTTTCTAAAAGGAAAGCCTGATAAACACAACTCTTAAAAACAGAGAATGGTACGGGCAAATCACACTCTCGACAGAAGAAAAGCAAATGAACAGGGGTCTTGACCTCTTACATAGCACAGCACCTCTAAAGCAATTATTTCCCTTATACTCGACCCTCTTTATATATTCCTTCTATGTACTGCCATACAGAGTTTTTGGTATAGTTTCTGCTACAGCTACATAAGGACTGACACATTATCTTGTACAAACTTTATTTAACCTACTTCTCATACATGAAGGGCACAGGTACACCCACCATAAATTGCCAGCTATTCTCCACAGGTGAATGCAGTAGCATGTGTGTGCACACATATGCATTTACAAAGTGTGTGTGTATATATATATATATAAACACATGCAAATATATGGGATGAACATACAAGCTAGAAAGATAATGCAAAACTGTGCTGGACCCAAGGTCAGGCAGAACCACCCAGCTGAAGACGACCAAGGGACCACATTTAACAGTTCACAGTAACTTACCTGGAAATTTTCTCTTCCCACTATAGCTATACTGGAAGCTTACCAGTTCAACAACCCACACTGTCTTTTGCTTCTTTTGTTTTGCAACTGAAGTAATTCTCAAGCCGCATTGAGGCCATTTTTATCTCTGATGGGTCTCAAGGGTTCTTATGTCCCTTGCAAAAGAAAGGAAGCAAGTCCCAGAGGTCAGGATGCCAGGGCTCACAATCAAATTGACCGATTAAGAAGATTTTATCAAAATTCTATAAAAGCTGAATGATATTTATATCACGTTTGAAAGTGGAAGTTCACAATAGGTACTTTTACTACCTTTACGACCATTATACCTTCAAGAAGATTCATTTCCAAGTTTAAAAAAAAAAAGCTATTCCAAGAAAATGCATTGTAGACTAGGAACCAAAACACACTATGAAAAAAATCGAAAAACTAATAATTACAAAATACAGCAGATATGTGTTTCTCCTGCTGGACTGAACATGTAAACATAATACACTGTCAGTCTGCAAGGGATAAATACTGCTTATATGCAACACAAATAGGCACAGGTGGGAGAGGAATGTTTCCTTGTGTCTCACTTCTCTTATTTTTTCCCCCCCTCCTCGTTGGTTCCTCTTCTAAGACAAATATACAACAACAGTCATTCTTATGAAAAGTAAAGATAAAAATTAAAGGCAAATAAATCTATTACTCAGGTGATACCGCAATAACATCTGTATTTTTCTCCTTTGCACAGAACGGTCAAAATAAAAAAGAATAGTCACCATGAACCACATGGTACCTTGCTGAATTCCTCTACTAAAAAAAAAATCTCACCTGTGCAGATATAAATTTGCAGTAGTCTTTTCAGCATGGTCTCTCCCCACCCCCATTATTGTATCAAAACTTACTCTAGTCTAAGTATTACATTTAAATATCTTATTTTAAAAAAATAGTTCTTTCATTAAGAAGATTGATTAAATTTAAGATATATTTTTTCATTATCCTTGGGAAAAAACCCAACCTTCTAATCTATCAAAAGTGCTTGAACTAATATACTACTTTAAGTGGCAAATTGATTGGCCATGCACTTAGAATCAGGTCTCACTGAAACTGAACTTTTCATTGAAGTGTAAAGAGGTTTTATCTTTTTTATATGTATTAATTCAGTTTAAAAAAAAGTCATTTCTTAAGTTCAGCAAAGGCTAATNCTAATGAGAACACTGGGGGGGGGGAAAGAAGTATCAAAAAGGTTTCCTTTCCTTTTCTAAATCACGATCAAGAAGCAGGAGTAAACAGTCTAACTTCTTGAGTGACTCTTATGACCAGTCTGTTAATTTTCTTGACTACAGATATACATGGAGTTCTAAATACAAAGATGATGTTAAGTATTTTCTAGACAGATAAGTAACAATTTTATTGAGCCACAAAATCTACTTTTATTATTTCATTTTATTTATTTATTATATAAAATTTACAAAGCTGGAAATCTTTATATCACAAACCAGTATCTTCAGAAAATTCAGTGTAGTCTTGATCAAACTATCCAAAAACCACATTTTCCAAGTGCTTTTCAACCTAACATTTGAAGTTCACAGTGCTGTCAACCAGACAAAGCAAGCCTCAAGTCCAGAATGAGTTTAATCACACACAGAGAAGAAAACTGTCCAGAAAAGATTCTGATTGTATTGAAATAAACCATTCAATTGATCTCTTTCCCAAATTTTTACCCCTACAAACAACCACTCTTTTGTGACTTCCATTAGCAGTCTTGGGACTTGTGCTTGTAAAGTTGCTATTGCTCACAGTGATTTTTTTCCCCTCTTCTCATACTTGGAAAAAAAAAACAAAAGGAAAAAATATTACAGAAGAACTGAATAAGCAAAAACGCACAAAACCAACCAATCACAAAAGTGGTATCAATGCTGGTTACCCAATAACTTAAGATACAACTTCAGGATACTGCTGTACTAATTACTATCTGATGAACTTCATGAACTTCCCAAACAAATATTTTTTTTTACTAAATATTTAAGATCTGAAAACAACAAAAGAAAGCACAGGAGGTATTCCACTGTGGAAAAGTACACGAAAAATAATTAAATTTCAGGAGAAGCACACAGAGAGTAAACAGTTAAATTCTGACTTCTAAGAACCGAGTTCTCTTTCATTTAGTGTACCTTACGTTATTACCGCCTGCTCTCAGTGGATGAAGAACAGGCATGCTTCTTATGATATCTTGATGCTTATGAGCCTTTTTCTATATATAAATAAAAGACATGCCAAAAACTCTTTATCAGTGTTCCCTCCAAGGAAGCTCATGCTCCACTTGAAACTTCACATCCTAGAAAAAGAAGGCCAGAACAACAAACCTGCACACGATTAGACAAGTATCTCAAATGCCATCTTAAAACAGAATTGCACATACTCAAAAGGTGCCTGCAATTCAGTGGGTACAGGCACTTTTTACTAGTTTTGGTTCCAGTTTTTCAGAGTTTAGGAGAAGAATCTGTTATTTTTAGCTTGAAACTGTAATATTACAAAACTTTTCACCTTAAGTATACAGTACAGTATATCAAACAATATTCTGAACCATACCATATCCAAAAAAATCAAGGTATTACAGACCAAGTTCTCTTGTCAGACAAAGGTAACTCACCCCACCTGTACAGTACATAACCCCAAAATATCAACTCCTATATAAAAGTTCCCAGCCACAAAAACTGGAAGCACAGAATTTTGCTGAGACATGGATTTTTTTTTCCATTTCTAAGGTATCATTCAACAGTATTTATACTTAATAATGCTTATATCATGACTTCAGACATGGGAAAAAAACTGTCCATTTTTCTTGTTGGATTTTCTAACAGTTAAGTCTGTCATTTCTTTCCAAAAAGGCAGAAATTCACTTCAGTACCTTTCCTTTTTTAATCCTTCTGAGCAATCTCATCAACTTAACAAAGCATTATAAAATGAGTAACAGCAACAACAACAAAAAAAAACCAAACCAAAACCTGACGCAGTCAAGGATATTTCTGTTAGCAGTTTTAAATCTGAGGAAAAGAAATCCATTAATAACCTTCTGTGGAAAAGGACAAAACAAGGCAAGATGAATGTGTCTATAGGAAACACTGTTACTATATTTATGTCAAAATAGGTCTTGCAAAAAAGAGACCATAGAAACAGCTACTGAAAACTATAATTCCCAATCATTCCTTCCTTTCTCCCCAAAGAGAGATTCTTACTCTTCTTATCCATTGGAGAGGTCTAACACTTTTGACAAGTTAGGCCATAACAAGCAGAGTGTGCTTCAGTGACACCAATAACTCGAACTATTTCCCTCAAAAAAGAACGATATGGGAATGAAATGGGAAATTTATGAGAACATACTTCAAAAACTTACTAGCATTTCCCTGTAAAGCAAACCTCTTTGTCAATTACCAAAAGGTTTCCCACCACTGGTGGGTCTTTAACATTTCTGCATATGTAAAATCAGAAAGTTTGGCACAGTTGGAATTTGAAGTCCCAGTTGCTGCCGTTTAAGAAGGCTTCCAACATGAACTTATTTACAGGATTCATTTCTTTTGGAAGCAAGCACATCATTGGACAAGACTATAGATAAACGGACTTTGCAAAGCCAGCCTAGCCGTGGGGAAGCAGATCTCGCATGCTTCGCTCTGAACGCTGACTGCACCCCACCTTTCCAGTACTGGTGCTGCACCGCTGCCACAGAGGGAAGCTGCGAGTAGCCAGCTGGATTTAAGTGCGTACACCAGATGAGGCAGAAAGAAATAAGTTTCTTAATTCTTCCATTTCTACCTATCATTCCCCTATCAAACTCAAAACCACGCTATGCTGTAGTTAGGGGCAGCCAGAAAAGGTAAGGTTAAAAATACTCAAACGTCATGCACCGAGAAACTTGGCTGTGTCTTATTTCATTCCTCTTCAGCCCAAAACGGATGGCAGGAAGGGTAAATTTCAGAGGGAGGGTGCGAAGAAAAGCACAACAACAGAAGCCTGTTTACAAAACAAAAGTGAAAGGGAGGAAAGCAAACACTAATAAAAGGCTTTAGCCTTTACTAAACAGAGCGAGTGCTTTTTTCGCCACTCTATAAATATCGACAGGGAGCTCAAAAACGGTTTTAAACCCTGAACGCCACGGCACGGTGTTTCAAAATCATCTTCAACTACGACCCGTGAGGATTTTAATTACACATCTGACCGAAGGCGAGCGCTGAAATTCCCTTCCACAGACAGTCGCACGTCCCGGCTGACGTTTATGTAATCTTTTACCAAAGCCACCATATTCCTGCGCCGGCAAACCCCGCTGCGGGGCCGCCTGTGCCCCCGCCCGCCTCCGCCGGGCACCGCGCTCGCCCCGCGGCCCCTCCGGCCCTGCCCGGCTCCCCCCACAGCCCCC
>VUYV01000030.1:5363349-5387723 GCA_008711295.1 Anarhynchus alexandrinus
GGGGCTGGGGTTTCCAGAAGCCCTCACGGTCAGTAGGGCGGGCTGAGGGTAGCGGTAGCTCAGTGTGGAATTTATTATTAAAATAGCTTTTGAAAATGTGGCCTGGGCCTGGTGGATCGATGTGTCTGACCCAGGAGGGGGGGCTCAAAAGTTGCCAAGCCTGCCGCTGGGCCTCCCGCCTCGCTGGAGCGGGCACAGGAGTCGGTAACCCATACAAGTGTCAGTGACCCCAAATGCCTCCCCTTCAAGCCAACAAAATTCACAAGCAGGTGGACTTGGCTGCAGCCTTTCTGGCTGAGGGAGCATCTGGCGGTGGGAGGTGGGGTTCCATGAGACTTGGGAAACGAAGAAGACGTGTTCCTGGGACACTAGATTAGCTGTAGGCAACCAGGTGTTTCCACCTTCCTCATAACATGAGAAAAAAAGTAAATAGGAGCCACATAGAATGGATATTGCTTTTTGCATTCATGCAAATGAAAGAAAGATTTCTCCTGTTTTCTAGAGCCTTTCTAATGTGAGAAGAATCCATCAGATTTGGTACTGTGTGTATGTAGACATTCCTTCAAAGAGCCATGGTTTTCTCATGCTGGTTATAAACTGCTATCACCGTAATCTCTTTTGTTTTGCAAAGGATCAAAAAGCTTATCAAATTATACTGTCAGTGAATTGTGATCTTGCCCTTGCCAGGAGTGCTGATCACTGGTAAGTGACCTTATCCTTCTGCCAGCTGCAGAATCTATGAAGCAACCTTAGTGGATTCTTAAGTCAACAAAAAATATTTTCATTGGGTTCTAAGCAAGAAAGTGAATTATACCTGAAAACAATAAGAGGCCCTTATTTGTCATTTTTAGCACAGTCGTCTGCTTCTGGGTTCAGACTGTGAACCGCACCAGCTTTGGTTGCAGCCAGCTGATACTTCTTCCCACGGGGACTGCTCTGGAATACGCTGGACAGAAATGGTTGGAGATGCTTCAGAGCTCTATAGGTTCTTCAAGCTTTATTCACTCCATAGGTGTAAAGCATATAGGATTCGCAGTATGACGAGATAGCAGGGTAACAGTAGGCAGCAATCCCAGACACCAGCCTGAGGAAGGTGAAGAATTCAGGAAGAAGAAAGTCAGGACACCAAGTAAAAGAATGAAAGGAAGAGTTTTACTGATAACTGCTTTTTAATCTGTATCTAATTGCAACACAATATGATATATTTACAACTGACACACCCTAACATGCTGATATGGCAAGAAAATACAGAACTTCTTTATTTCTTTCCTAATGAGATTTGGTCTTTGTGACTATTCAGATTAATATGTTTGTCTTACTTCATAACAGAAGGGACCTTACCTTTTATCCTCTCCTCTGTGGAGAGAGTGAGAGCCTATGTAATGACATGCCAGGCACATGCATCCATATCCCGGCTCCCATCCCCACGTGTATGGGGTTCTACCTTCCCCTTCCCACATCTGCTCTCAGCAGTGATGCGTAGTGCAGGAGCTCTCACTCCTCGGTGCCGATTCCCGGCACCGCTGCTGTGCCTCTTCCACCCCTCAGCCTGTGGGATGGCAAGGGCAGCCACCACAAGTGGGACCTGGGCACATGTTCGCTCACTTTGGTGCCCATTCTCACTTCTCTTGCAAAATCTGTGAATTCAGCTACAGACAAATTATGTACTGCACATTTGATTATAATATCAAAGTGAATGCACTGTTGGACATTGACAAATTTCAACTCTGGCTTGTGCAATTTCACACTGCAGGCATTTAAAAAAAAAAGCTTAAAATGATTCAATACAATTGAAAGTATATTTATTCATTGTATTCTTGCCAAAAACACAGGTTGGTTTTGCTTAGAATTTCAAAACTTGACAGTTACTTGAAGGTTAAAAAAAAAACCTCAGGAAGCTAATAACCACCACAGAAGTGTTTCCTGTGCTTTTTGTTCATTTTGTATATTTTTCTTACATTCTCAGTAAACAGTTTTTCCCCAAAAAAACCCTTTGCTTCACCTTTCACTCAGAATTATCTAAAAAACAGAAAAGACATTGAGTTTGCCCCACAAAATACTGCCACAAGCTTTTTTCCACTGTTTTGCCCCCTAACATCAGTAAATCTTCTTTCTTTGAGTCTTTCAGGAGCTGTAATTCTTCTCACAAGCTGCTGAGTCCTGTCATTCACAACTGCTGCTGAACATACTCACTCAGGCTTTGTCCTTGGCTTTTTAAAGGGGCACTATACAAAATATTCTCAATATTAGAATAGCAGGAGACAAGAAAGACTATCACTTCCCAGTACTTTAGATATAGTGGCTGTGGCTGTTCTGAAAGTTCGCCAGAAATTCAGCATTTTTGCATGCATAGAAGGGCTTGGAAGTGAATGATTTACTGCTTTTTGGTTATTGACCAAAGCATTACTTTTTCAATAACAACGAGGCCTTTGAATTCTTCAAAAAGCAATACCAAGTATACACATACGCATTTTTCACTATTAAATCCTGCTTGTATTTCCCTAATAATGTCCGAAGAAAGTCCAAATCAGAATTTTTAATCATACTCCAAGTCTCTTCTATGTTCAAAATTGCACCTCTGAAAAGCAAATCAATATTAACAACATTCTTCAGTGTAATGCAGTAGAAAATTGATGTATATTTGTAAATTATTTCACTTGTACAAGCACAATGACATACTTTGTGTTCTTTCTGTACAATAAACATCCATGAGTCACTCATTAACAGCAGTGAGCTCACTTATGTCAATGATACACAGGCAGCTTTGAAAGAAGCTGGCATTTTAAGTAGCTTGTTTAGAGTTTGTATACAGTGCTAGAAAATGTTGCTTTCTTCCCTGATTTCTTAATAATAAGCTACAGGCAGGTAGCATTCTTTCTTTTTTTTTCCTCTGAAATAATTTATCATATAGAATTAATTCTATTTTAACTCGCTGCTTACGAAAACAATGCACTGCAGCCAAGAACAATTGTTCCACCTCATATACTCTTCGACCTTGTCTTTGCTGCCCTTGATCTTTCTGCAGGCTTTCTTTGGCTTGTGAATACCCGTGGCAAAAGTCTGACCTTAGTGAGGTTAAGAGAAAAACCCTTACTGATCTCCCCAAGATCTGGAGTTCCCCCTCTGTGCCCACACTGGGAATCACTTGAAGAAGTACTTGATTCTCTTCTTGAGCTTTTACGACTTTTAGCAGCGTAAAAAGAGTCAAAACACAGTGTGGCATCTTGGAAAAACATGAAATGCATAAATACCTAAACATTGACATTCAGTAGTACGGTCCTGAACAGTTGACCACTTCGTGAAACCTTTCTTTGCAAAAAGCTTGCTTTGTTCATCTTCAGTACCCCGTGCTTTATATCTGTCGCCTGCAGGTTAGAGTGATATTTGCTTCTTTTTTTTGTACTGTTTTCATTTGGTGAAAGACATTTTGTAACAGCTCATGTTGCTGTCACATCTCTTAATATGTACGGTGCAGTACATTCTCTTTCACTTCAGTGATCTGTTATAACATTTTACTTGGTGATGGAGATATATGCTGGCTGGTATTCTTTCTTATAAGAGATTAGTAAAGATGTTTTCATTTTTTCAATTCATGTTTTATTTGACTGTTGGTAATACATCCAATTTATAAGCTCAGAGTATCTTCAGTAGTTGTTTCCAAGGTAAAAGCCAACCATTATTAGATCCTTCAGGGTTGCAAATTAACAGTTAACAAGCTTTTAAAATTTCCACTCATATTCAGAGTTTCATATTCATTTCACAGACTGAGATTAAAGCTACTCCTGAAGAAAATCATGAAAGGGCTGTTGGATAATACATTTACTGTCCACTCTTTCCCTGTGTGTCTATAAAATATCCTGTGGTCACTAATAATTTAGAAAATGGAAATCAGGATGTTTTTCTTTGCATCATTTACTGATCCCTGTATCAGTAAGCTCAGCTTGTGCTCACCAGTTCATCTAGACCCAGTGAGCTTGGTGGGAAGACTGGGCCAGACCATTTGGTCCCACCTCCTGTTCACTGTTTCTTTATCCCTGACCTGCAGACAGCGGTGTTTTGAAGCATGATTTGGAAAGCTCGAGTCTTGCCCCCTGTCTGAGACTGTGTGTATTTCATACCTTCCCACCAGGGACCAGCATGATCAGGGCCAGGTGAGGGCAGGGATGCGAGCAGGAGCGGGCAGCTGAGGATGCTGAGCTGGACTTCATCTTTTGAGCAAGGGCAGCAGAGTGGCCCAGGGGAGGTTTCTCATGGATCCCTCCATCGTTTCTCCAGTGGGCTTCTGTCAGGCCATGGGGCTGCAGCACAGCAGGGCTGTGAGAGCCAGGTGGGCTGCTTCACCATGCAGCCACCGTGCAAAATAGCCACTGGTGGACTCTGGGGCGTGTGGCTGAGAGTGATCTAGCATGGCATGTAGGAGTCCTGTCTTACTGCAAATGCTAAAGAGCGCCAATTTCCAAATGCATCAGTCAATTTTCAAATGTCATCAGTCTCGTTGGGCACAGGGTACTTTTTGTGCCACAGCGCCATAGTCAGTATCCTGGAAATGACTGAGCCAGGCTTTCTCCACCCGTACAAAGATGTCCTTTTAGTTGATCTGTTCTTTCTGTAGACCTGGGAGATTCCATCTGGCCTTGGAGGAGTTCTTCTGATAGATCACCTGCTGGCGCTGAACTCTGATTAGGCTGCTCATGGGTAGTCTGTAACTTGAAATTCACATGAAAGGCTATTGTAATATGCATTATGCAGTACGATTTACCAGAATGTATTTTTCCTTTTTATATAAATCCTAAATTATTCAGTAAGTCTATTCTTCTCTCAGAGCTCCTGTCAATTTCAGGTTGAGTATAATACAAATATTTATTTTTTAGTTTACAATGAAATGTTACATGATATGTAAATAAATATATAGACTCCACATTCTCTTAACGAATATTCTATTCATACTGCCAGTCTATTCTAATAAAGAATCTTCCATTATATATTTTGAATTTTCATATTTGTTTTCCATATAATATTTAAAAGGGTGACACCCTTTATAGGTGTCCCTAACAAACTTATCTGAGGTATAATGCAATCACTTTACTGGTCCTTTCATGTTTATATCAAGAGTTCGGATATGTATGTTTCCAAATTCGGTATCAGCAAATCTATCACATATGGATGTTTATATTTAGGCCTTTAAAATGTCTTAAGATGTTCAAGGACTAGCCTGAAAAAAAGAAAAAGTAATTTTATGCTATTTTTTCAACCTTTTACCTCTTTAAGGTTCTTTATGGTTAGGTTTCAGCCTCATAGAGGGGTGGTGTGAGCTTGTGACAGAGGACTGGTTATTAACCCATACCTACACACAGATTCAAGCAAATGGCCATTCAAGTATTGGGAAAGAAAAATATGAAACACAGCAGCTTGTTGTTCTCTCCTGTTGCAGTGTAACTCAAATATAAACCATTTTCCCCTCAAATGCATACATCTTATCTCACAGCCACTTAACTTTTTGTTCTTTTGCCAGCAGTTTTAGCGGTATACAGAGAAAGCTCACGAGTTGCTTCTTTTTCTGCTTGCTACATTTCGGTAAGGGAGCCCTGTTCCTCTGCTCAGGCATTCATATACACATACGCAGGGTGCCTGACCAGTGAGGCATACTTGCTTTTTTACTATTAATATTACCTTCTTTATATTGTTTTTATCCCCCAAGGTAGAGAAGAGAAAGCAAGAGCCACCAAATCAAGGAAAGCTCATCTGTGTTACTGCAAATTCCTTCCACCATTTGGTGGCATATTCATAGCTCTGTAGAAACATAAAAGAAAAAAAAAAAAGGAGCTCAGATTAATAAACCACTAACATTTCAGCCTGGTGGTAGATTCACAGTTGACTGCTATATGCTAAGTAGAAAACAGCATTGCAGTTACTGATTTTGAGTGGAACTAAATACACTTAATGAGGCTGTCTTTCTCATCACTTGATCACATGTATGTCATCAGTTTTTCTTTAACTGGTAATAAAGTGTTTGCGTTTTTATAGGAGAGAATGGTATTGAAACATCCTCCATTTTATAAATACCAAATTGTAAGATTTTTTTAACATAGTTGTTGACAGGATCTAAAATTTACACATTAACATTTCAAGACATATTAAAGAGTCATGGGTTGTCCATCAGTACTAGACTTCACCTGCTTTGCAACCAAAGAAAATAAGTTTTTGACTAGATTTTTTTTAAAAAAGAACACACAATTTCCATGTTCAAATTTTGCTGTGAGTGTAAAGTGTCACTGTGTTTTACGAAGACTGTGACTTTCCTGAAACAGCATGTGGTTTTGTGATGTAAACTGTTTAATCTGCCCAAGAGCGATAATGCTTTCTCGTGACTCTTCCTCCACCACATATTGTACACTCCACCTCAACGGACTGATTTTATTTACTGCTGAGTCAATATTTACCACTTTGCTACAGCCTGCAGTAGTTTTAATCCCTGTCTGAGCAACTGAATGGTACCAGAAGCTTTTTAAAGCGTTTAGGCCTTAATCCTGTCATATTCAATGAGTTTCTAGTGAAAGTTAAGGGTGCTCAACACCCCACAGCACTAGAGCAAAAGTCTGATTGCAGAAACCATGTGTAACAGAGCAGCTCTAAGAAATATCACATATTTTTCCAGTTAAAGTTTGATTCTTCTTGTAGCATAATATTATTTGTTTGTATGTGAATTTTAATGTTTCATTGCAGAGACTCATCAGGAAATATTTTTGCTGTATGTCCTGGTTTGAGGTAAAACAGAACAAATTTTGTTCAGTAACTTCGCTTCTTAGCTGGGCCTCTTCTAACTACTGAAATTAACAGCATATTGTGCAGACAATGTTCACTTTCTCAGAGTGATAAGACCTATGTTTATAGCTGATGCCCAGGCATGGTATGCAGAGAGGCTCCTGCTTGTACTTACTGCTATAACAGCCAAGGGCAGCTCACTTGGTTATTTGCCCTGTTGGAGGGTCGGGAGCGGAAAAGTGTAGAGGGGTCCCACCTGTGGGGAGGAGCGGACAGGACAGGTGACCCAAAACTGACCCACAGAGTATTCCATCCCATCTGCCTCATGCTTAGTGTAAAAGCTGAAGGATCAAAGGGTAAGCCCTCTTTCTTCAATGGCCGGCGTCTGAGGAGGACTCTTGTCTGTTCATCTGCCTTTGATCCTGACCCTGAATGCAGATCCGGAATCCAGTTCTCGTCTGTCACTGAGTCCAATCTGGGACTTCCCCAGTGCCAACTGGTGATGCGATCGTCATCCTGGGAGCTCGATACGGTTTTGTATGTATTTCATTATTTCCTTTTTATTTTATTATTAGTATTTCATTAAAGCAGTTTAGTTCCTTCTAAACTCATATGTCTCTTTTTTCCCTCCTCTGCCTTTCTCTCTTTGAAGAGGGGTAGGGGGTAGCATCTGCCGATCCTATCTGGGGTCCCTCACATCCCCAGTAGCTGACTCAGCCTAAACCATGACACTTTATAAAACACTTGAGTTCACAGATGAGAGCTGGCATGGGCAACAGCAGGATATCCTCGTCTGTCCTCGCTCCTGTTAGCAGGTGGAATTGCGAAAGTGCATTTAAATGTAGTGTGTAGCAGAAAAAAAAAAAAGGACTACACAGAATAACTATGGCAGAGAATTACCTCAGGTGTTTTGATAAGATAAAGTGCTATTTGATGTTGCTGATAATCACATGTCAATAGCTGTTTGGTGGAGCGGGCAGCAGCATCACTGAAAGGGGGAAAACACGCTGTCATGTTTACTGGGGCGGGTGCCAGAGGCAGAGGCAGCTGCCTGTGTGGCAGCTTATGCGGGAATGACAGCAGGGCAGGCTTTCCTGGCATATAGGGATGGTGGGTGAGAAGGAAGCTGGTCCTATTTTATTTTCCTAGGCCTTGGTTATTACTGTTTATTGCTTGTATTGCAATAGTCCTGTAGGACTTGGCCAGGCAATGGGGAAATACTGTGCAAGGCATGGCATGTATAAAACCTGGAAGGTGTATTTTCCAGAGTGGTGTTCTACCCCTACGGAGCAAGTAATAGGATATCTTCCATGCTTGTGTGAACAGAAGGGATCCTGTTGTTCCAGAAACACACACCTGAGAAGGAATCAAACCTAAAAGAAGGAGAGAAATGAAATAACAACAGCCATCAAGAAGCAGGTGTCCTGCTCTGCTTTGATACCCGAAATCACTTTGTATGTACAGACTCAGATCCAGGTGAGGCTGTTTCAGTCTTTAGGTATACTTTTTATAACCAGTTTACTCTGTCAGGTTTTCAGGCTATGATTTAAAACCACAAAATCTGCTTGAACAACTTAAATATTAAAATGCCAACAGGGCAAATAAAAAACAGCTGTGCAAAGCTTTATTCAATAAATACAGTTAACTGACGTAAAAAAATGTTAACCGGTTGGGGTAGACAACTGTATTGTAGCGATAATGCCCTTAAACAAGTTTTGGAGAATAAGAAAGAAATTCCTCTTCTGCAATTTCAGTGTCTTAATCTGTATATTAACTGCAGATCTTCCATTGCAAAGGCCACTGTAATTCAGTGGCACTGATAAATAAAGTGTACTGCTTTGTCAATACCAATGTCTATACGGAATTTTTGTTTGAAATTTACATCAAGTATATTGTCTCTATTTTTTCAGGGTGGCTTTGCAAAGAAACTGGTAGCACATACAGTCACAAGGCAAAAGAGAAGCCTGATATGCATTCTGTATTTGCTTTTACAGCTTACCGTGTCTCTTCTTAAATAAAAATAGAAGGACCCAGCCTTGCCTCAGGAGGAGAGAGAAATAAGATTGATAGTAATCAGATACAATCTATAATTAGGTTCTGTGTTTAAATATACCAGTCCAGAGAGGAAAATAACAAAAATAGATAAATAAATAATCAGCACTGAAAAGCCTAAAACTGGCAGTTCAGTCTAGGAAATTCCACGTAAACATTAAACAGCCCTAATTACCTTTTTGGGACTATGGGTGTGCATATGTGTGCGTCCACATGTGTGTGTTTTTGTATGAGAGAAAGAAAGAGACTATGAATCATTGCTAATGCGTGCTACTTGGCGTGTTTTCAGAATGCATAGCAATCAGCAATGTTTACTTGAAATATGAGGAGATATGAATCTTTAATTATTTCATTGCTGGATGATTCAACCAAAAGCTCATCACCCTTTGGTTTACGAGATTTTTACCATTCTAAAGAATTCACACTTTTCATATTACATAAGAAGTACTGTCTAATATAAAGTGGATTTTTTTCCTAGATGTAGCACTACAGTTTTTGCATTAACACCAAATGACTACCTGACAAATCAATATTTCATTATTTTAATGTGCTATATAATAAGCAACAGAAAATATGAGACAATATATCAGAACCATTAAAATCACCAATTTGGTTTTGATCATAGCTGGATGAAATGTACTGTGACAACTGTAATTTTCCATTGAATGGTTGATACTGATGTCATTAAAAATAACTGTCCTCAGGAAAGTGCCAGTGAAGTATTATATCTTGATTTCAGTACTGCTTGCATAGTTTTACAACTGTCATCTTCAATAACTTACAAAACTGTAAGCAAAAGAAGGCTCAAAAAAAAAAAATTTAAAACCCCATAGAACTCTTTTAACAAAGCAATGTACCCACTTTACCAAAGGTTATAGATATTTCTGGGGGAAAAAATTGAAGTGTTCATACTTCATATTTTGTAACTTACATCCTAATCTGGTTTTAGTTATGGAAGCTTTGAATTTAAGTGGTACCAACTTAAATGCTCTCACTGCATTCTTTTTTATGAAGATACATTGCATAAGGAACACAAATGCATTTTAGGTTTGGGAAATAGTAATATTTATAAGCCCACTTTGCATAATATTATATTAAATAAAATAATTTAATGTGAAGAAATTTAAAGTTTCATAAAAGAAGGAAAAATTAGCAGATTTGCTGCACAATTGTATAATGTCTACCGGTCAGATCACAGGAGGGAAAATGGAAATTAAAGCACAATGCAAATCATGCATTAAATGTGTCAGCTGCTAATTTTATCGGTTTTGGAGAAATCTAATGAGAAAAAAAGTCTACAAATAATTTCATTCCTTCCTAAGGCAAGTGATCTAAGTTTCAGTCAAGTGTGGATTTCATTTACTGATTAGAAGAAGGAACTGAGAGACGGACATGGCAATTTTCCAAACCCTTTTATAGATACTAGACATATACCATATAAGAATATGATCTTCTGTTATGTACATCGATAAGTGACATCTGACTTGGGGTGCGAAGTTGACGAATATTGAAGTACATAAATATTGGTGAAACACCTTACCAGACAATATGCCTTTGAGCCCACCAATGGAGTGGGGTGAGAAGCTCACTAGTGCCCTCTAAAGATGGCATTTGTCACCTGTCTATTGCAAATATGTAGTAATAGCCCCGTTAGGAGACTATCACAAGGCACAGTGGACAGAAATAAGTTAACTGAGTATAGGGAGAAGCGCTCCCCTTCTGTTCCATTACCACTCTTAAGTGAAATATGTGAGCTCTTGACCTGAGATGGCTGGGACACTAAATTTATTCACAGGTGCCGTTATTAAGATATAAGGTTTTTTTAAACATACCTTCCAGTGCTTTGCTGACAGGCCTCACTGCAGCAGCCGTCAGCAGCATAAACCTGCCTGTCACATCTGCTCAGGCTCTCATTCATGGCTCCCTTTGTTGCTGCTGTCAATCTCCTTACAAACGGGCCGTGGGCACGGGACACATCAGGCGATGTACAGACTGATGCAAACTAGATTATTTTACAGTTAGCTGCTCTCCATTAAAAACTGCCTGCACTTTTCTACCTCTGCATAAAGGAGTTTATTCGGTGTAGTGCCCATGCTGAGCGCCCGAAGGTGGTGTAAATGCATGTTCCCAATAATTTGTCGTACTCATTCCTACACCTTTCTGACCGTGCAGTGCACACATCACACCGACACAATTTCTGTTGCGCTCTAGTAAACAAGCTGTGCGCAAAATAAGATAATCTGAAGAGAAACCGTTTAGAAGCTATCTCTGGATTTGTCACCTTTGTTCATATCAGCACAGCCTTTTTTAACACAGAAGCTGTTTTACTAATTTTACAGCTGAGAAGGGCACACAAAATTGACATATCACCACTGTTTTTCCTTTCCCTGTTTCATAACTTTAGGTGGCAGCACCCTAACAAAGACTTTGGCTGCACGTGATCACACTGATACACAACAGAAAAATCCATGTTGGATGTAGCTCAAACTACAGAAAACTCAAAATGTGCAGCTTCACATAGTATTGTGCAGCCACAAGCCGTGCTAATTGCAGTATTTGTGCTGTTTGGCTGTTAAGTGGCTTTTCTTCCAGTATTGCATAGACACAGTGCTGTTGCTTTTGTGATTTTCCTTTTTTTTCTATGCGGGTGTCACCTTAGCTGGCCTTCAACATGCAGGAGGTTTATTCCTTCCAGCCTATTTCCCACTCTTCACTGAAGTGCGTGCTGATTTTTCTTACTGATGTCAGTGGAAAAGCACTGAGCCATCTTTTCCTATTATCTCACAGCAGTTCTGTTTACTCTGTGGGCCACAGTGTTGTAGCATGGGACTTTGAATTCCTCTGTATTCCAGATCATACTTGTCACGGGAAATGATAGGGTGTGATTATTTTAGGTGTGTTCAGCGAGGTGCTTCCAAGTCCTCAAATACAAGTCTATATACGCACAGAATTAATACTGTGAAAAAATTACAGCTTTCTATATCACTTTTATCTTTTGGATTTTCTTTTTCCCACAAAACTTTCAGCATTTACAAGGTGAATACAGGGGTGTTTCAAGCTTCTTAAGGAAGAAAACCTGTAGCCAGACTCACAGTTCAAATGTGACCGAGCACACTAGAGCAGATGGAAGACTCTGTGCATGGGACCTACGGAGGACACGCTGTCGGGTTCCCCGCCTGCTGCAGTGCTGTGCACAGAGGATGGAGCACCAGGGCTGGTTCAGCCTGGACAAGGGGGGGCCTGGGGGCACCTACCAGCACCTGTGGTGCCTACAAGGGGCTGTTGGGGAGCTGGGCTCTTTCAGAGGGGCACAGTGGACAGGTGAGGAACAGGAGAGGCTGAGACTGACCATAAGGAAACCTTTTCCCAGGAGGAGAGGTGAGCTTCCTCCCTCCCTGAGCAGCCTGCTCTGACCCCATAGCTGACCCTGCTGGGAGAAACCTCCTGAGCTCCCTCCTCACCATTATTGTCCTATGCCACCGTGGTCCTTTGAACCTACTCCTTGCTTGCTCTTAATGACAGTGAACCTATCCTTGACATTAACAGAAAAAAATATTTAACCTTGCAATTTTATATTACAACCTTTTATATTACAAACATTTTCAATATTAAGCATCTTGAAAGTGCTTAGGAACCCTTTCAAGAGTGTGATGAAGCAGATCCAAAAGGGGCACTTCTTTCTCCCTCCTGCTTGCTGCAGCTGCTGACTCCTTTTTCCATGTGAGAGCTGGTAGAAACTGATTTCTACACTTGTTCCACTTTTTGTTTACTTTGCTGCTACATGTTCCTCCTTCGTATCTCCCACTAAGGATAAAGATAAGGGGAAATTGCAGCTTTTTCCTCAAAGGTTGTAATTCAAAAGCTTATGTTTCACAGGGATATGAGCAGTTTTCTCAGTAATGATAGCTCTTTGAGCCTACCACATTCTGCTGTGCATGTGTCCTGGCTTGAGCGACACAGGACTAATTTCCCTTCTAATACTTGGGAAAACTGCACTTTTAGAAGACTCCAGTGTCTGAATTTGTGAAAATATTTACTTTACAGCCAGCTATGGTGTGTGGGTCTCAAGGTCTCAGTGTTTTCGAGCTCGCCAGGTGCAGGGATGAGGAGGAGCGAGACCCGGGCACTTGACCCAAGCTGGCCAACAGGATTATTTCATACCATCAATGTCACATTCACTATAAATTAGAAAGTTTGCTGTGAAGTCCTCTCTCTCCCTTGATGGTGGCCATCCTGAGAACTTCGTGACCTGGTGCTGGACTCCTGAGGCCTTCCCTTCCTCCTGAAGCTGTAGCGCTTGCAGTGTCCCACATTTGCTGTCCATTGCTGGGAGTGCACAGCTTCCTACTGATAGAATTGGCTGAGTATAATCTTTGCATATTCTGTATTGGTGTCGGGATCAATATCGTTTTTTTAGTGCTGTTAATGTTAATTATCTAATCTTATTCTATTAAATCTGTTTATACTTCAGCTCCTGGGTTTCCTTGTTTTTCCCGATTCCCTTTCCCAGGTTGGGAGGGCTCATCGGGTGATAGAATGATTGTCTAAATGACAACAAATTGTTATGGAACTCTCAAACCATAACAGCATGTAAATATCATCTTGATGCTTTAGCATCCTGGAACCCCAGCCATTTTACTTTTCTTTGCATTTTTATGATGTATTTAATTAATTGGGGTCAATTAAGCTTTTTGCTGTCTTGGTTAAAGAAAGATTTCTGGCTACTATTTCATGTTAATTAACAGCTCTCCTGGGGATTTTCTATATTTTGAGGCACTGTTCTGAAGTTCAGCAGGGCCAAGCTTGGATCCTTTGTCAAAGGCTAAACTTTGGAAAATCTGTTTGCTCTTTTATCACGCTTTCCAGTAAACAGTTCAGTGGATAATATCTGGGAGTATATGTTTCTCATTTAACTCTTTAATCCTCCACTTTTTGTTTAAAATCCTGACCACTTACAATGAACTATTAGTAGGCACATCAATTTTAATATTTTATGTTTGACAAATATAGATTTATGGTGTGCTGTTACATTTGTTATTAGAGTCTCTGGTAATGTAATTTCAGGCTAATGACACAACATTATAACATCGTCTTTGTGAGAATGTACTTACTGTAGAGTTTGGCTTCTGCATGTCCAGAATTGCATTTGTCCACTTTACTGTTTTTTACAGGCTTTGTACTTACATTTTTTCCTCTCTCTACAGACTTTTCTTTTACAGTTTCTTATACCATGTGACCTCCACATATTTTTCTGAAGCCTGCTATAATACTTGTGCTGACATCATTTTATTACCTTAAGTAGTAAGTCGTCAATGATAGGTGTCTCTGAATTGAGCTGGTAATAAGGGGCTCAGCGTGTACTTCCCTGGCTGTATTACTGGGATGACCTTAATGAGTTTCTGCAGCGTCTCATCTTTTGCTGTGATTGCTGCAAATGTACTCCTCGTTATTTCTGAGACTGGATAATCTAAGAAAATTACTTAGGTTATAAAAGCCTATCATTTCCAAATACAATTGTCAAATACTTTTGAAAGCATTCATCTTATCAGATGCCTTAGCAA
The DNA here is from genome assembly GCA_008711295.1 of Anarhynchus alexandrinus. Lineage (NCBI taxonomy): Eukaryota > Metazoa > Chordata > Aves > Charadriiformes > Charadriidae > Anarhynchus > Anarhynchus alexandrinus. The sequence goes on from VUYV01000030.1 coordinate 5,377,725, forward strand.
TTTTTATGTCCCTTTTGGAGGATCCCACTGCTGCTAGTGAACTGTGGTTGGCATTCCTCAGAGGTGGAGGGCTGAATAGGGACGTAGATTAGGAAAGGTTTAATGGTATTATACTCAGATAGGTGCATGTGGGCCACTGCCGGCCTTCCCAAAATCTACACAGGTGACAGAGCCTATGACAGTTCTGTGAGAGCCTGTTCCTTACACACACACTTCTTGTAGTGGTTTTAAGCCAGTTTGAAATCGTGGTTTTTCAGACTATGTCAAATGACTAGTTCAGGGCAAAATCAGGTCTTGGTCTTGGAAAGAAAATTATGTCAGTAGGCTCTTTGGGATTCACAACTCCCACCAATTTCAAAGCTGGCTCTGATTCTTCCAAGAATATGCTTGTTACTGGAACGTCTGCCCAACACCATGAGTGATCATTCTCCGTCTTACTAGACAATACTGTAAAATGCAAATACACACCTTAAATTCATAGCCAGGGTGTTCCTTAAGCAGGGAGCTACCTTATAATAACCACATATTGCCCTGCCACCTGTGTCTTTGCCCTATTTTTAATTATTTTGCTGGTCCGGAATCTACAGTGCGATGTAAAATAGCCTTTCCTTCCTTCTCTGTCTTCCCCATCCCAATCACGCAGCCTCATGACCAAAATTGTCTACATTACGTGCCTGAAGGAACACAGTTGGTGCCCACATAGGGGCAGCCTTATTTAGGTGTGTAAGCGCAGCCCATCACTCCATTTAACCTCTATACAGCTTGCCGTCCTTGCAGAGACAATGTCAGGGAGAAATAGTCCCAGCATCCTTTTAAGAAAATCCCTGTCGTGACTTGTTGCAAGGCCAGAGGGGTTTTGTAGACCGCCAGAAGTCAGGTTGAGGTTGCAGATGAAAGACAATGTAGATGCCATGCCCTTGTCTGGGGACTGCCCTAGGAAGTATATTGCAGAGCCATTATGTCTACATTACATCAAGGTTTCTACTGACATAATTATTTTAGGCATTGATCTTGCCTGCTACATTATCTATCAAGCAGATGGTAGGCCTGCAGTAACACAAAATTATCTGCACTTACTGTGCAAGGCCACTCCATGGAACTACGTATTTAGGTTATTTAGCTTTGTTCAAAGTCTTCCCTAGAAGTTAAAACATCTTGGGAAAACAGGTTCAGTCCAGTCTAAGGAAAAGAACTTGGTAGGGGTCTGGCAAAGCATTCAAATTAGGCTATTAAAAAGGAAACTGACTGCTCAGCAAAATGGAAAGATTTCTAAAATAAATACGGTAGTTTATTTTTACTCCCTCTGATTTGCCAACTACTGGAAGCAAAAGCATGTTTTGCCTGACAGTACTTTTTATTATGTAAACAACTCTTTGTAGAGGAAACAAATCCATTAACTTCAACTTAACTTCCTTAAATGCCTGATATCATTAACGATACTGTTGGGATAGTGAATCACTAGCAAGTATATTGCCAGAGTAAGCAAAATTATCAGAAGCAAAGCAAAAACAGAATCACAAACCCCAAAATGTTTCAGCAGAGGGTAACTAAGGGGAACATTATTACGTCATGCATCACTGCTAACATTTTGTCTAAAAAATGATCTTACTTGTTTGTATGCATCCATTTAACAATTCAGGCTTAAACACAGGAATAAATATAAACTAAAGATATTGTTTTCATAGATGCAGTGTACCTCAATGTGGAAGACGGGAACAAGAAACAGTACCTAATGGCAGCAGATTTGGGACGTCCACTCTGTGAGATACAGAGTGAGAGGACTGTTTTCCCTGTGACAGTGAGCAGGAACCATCCAAGAAAGGTCCTGTCCAGGATGAGGTGGCACCCTGAATCATTCCTCTTGGCGCACTTGCCAGCACTTTCTAGCACAGAGGAGAAAATGATCTGCTGCGCTGTATGCTTTGCTGTCTAAGGCATAGTTTTGTTCAAAATTCCTCCTGCTGGAAATCTATGTCTCATAAATACAACTTTCTTCCCATGCCACATACTATGTTCTCCTCTCTTACTACACAGGATGAACTTCTGGTTCCATAACTGCCCCCCTTACACTTTACTGTGGTCTGTATTCAAACTGCAGTCTAGTCCTACAGTAGAGGGGCAGATAGCCAGATATACTGTTTAATAGTAGCTCAGGGTTTGGTCTATCAATTCAGGACAATTGTTCTGCATGAATACTGCTTTGGAAGAAGAGAGCTTTTCTGGCTTGCTGTACGCTTTCACATCTGTCAATAATTTTCTTAAGCAGTCTAGAGATGAAACTGTGAGATCCTCGCATTTTACAGACTGATAGTGTTATTTTCTTGTTCTTTACAAGAAATTTCAGCTGAATCTCCCGTGCTATTGCTGTGGCCTGAGGCTTTTATTCCATTTGATGTAGACTTGTCTAGGAGACTGTGTTTACAGAACCAGAAAGACAGATCCTATGGAATGTCTTGTGCATCTGTTCTGTGAAACCGCCTAAACTAAGCAACGGCAAGATGTTGTTCAGCATGTGGGCATGAGTAAATTTGCCCTGACATTTCCCCTCTGCATTGTTATGTTTTCCAAATCACCAAAACTTCTTGGGTTTGAAGAGAGAGGTACTTCTCCTTTTGGGAGGTACATTCTGATAGCCAAGAATAAATCACACTGGTCATCTCTGTTGGTTGCATATACCATTCTGACAGAAGGAACAGCAAACAAGCCGAATGATACGTTGCAGGACAGGTACAGTTTGGACTTCTTTCATCCTTAAAGCTTTTTGCTTGTTTGTTCGTTAAGACCAAAAGCAGCTACACTCATTGTGGGAGGTGAGTTACAGAATAGGAAGTAGTTTTCACACATGTGGAACCTGCCTCCTTAAACCACCTAGGGTAGGGCATACCATTAGTGACACTGGAGCAGGAAACACTAAAGAAATACTGTAATTATGATGTTTCACCAGATTCCCAACACAAGTCTGTGAAACATACTCAGGTGACATTTTTGTTGTGACTTTGAAATTACTTGCTGAATGCAAAGCTTCTAAAGTAAATGGAAAAAGGGCTTCTGACATTCCCAGAGTGCCCCACAAAAGTACAGCTGAACAGAACATTAACTTCCAGAGGCCTTTAATATAAGCTCACAGTTAAAGATTTAAGTCAGTATTCCTTAACCAGCGTGCTCACAATCTTTTCTCTCCCTGTGACGTGCCACCTCTGCATCAGCAGTACAAGCTGATACAAGTGAATTCTCCGTACATGTTTGTCAGCTTCCCAGAGACACGTAACGTACACGAGCCTCCACTGGGTAGTCCCAAAAACAGAAACTGTCTAGAGTAGCTCTAGAGCTACAAAGCTGTGGAGGACACATTGACTCCTACCTACAGTATTTTAGCAGATACCACTTCAAAGGCTATCTGTCTGCTGCTTATTTTAATCTCTCCCTTCCTGAGTTTCACCTGTTTTGTTTTGCACTTGCTCTTTGTATTTTCAACTGCATTTTACAGACACCAAATGACATACACAGCATACCAAGATGATACGATCAACTATACTTGGATATATACTGTGATAGATTTTGATTTTTGAATCTGATTTTAGGCAAGGATTTTCAAATTAGCTTGAAGTTCTCAGTTACCTCTTGCTGTAATGTTGTGCTCCAGGTCATCAGAGTTGCAATCACAGACAGCCATTACAGGTTTAGTGATTAGAATTACCTCTGTTATTAGCCCAGTATCATGAGTGAGACCATGGTGCAACCAGAAGCCTTGTTACCAAACTTTCAGATTAGCGCTGAAAAGACTGTGTTTGAAAATGTGTTTACACTTTACAAATGTTCATTTGTTTCTTTTATAAAAGAAGTGAATGAAAATGAATGACCTGTCACACGATGTATTTCATTTACCTCAGATGTTCGATCTAAGCTGTTTCAAAAAGGGAGATGACATTTGCGTGTGACCTCATAAAATACCTTTATGAAATTCCATGTGAGTTTCTTACGCAAAATGTGAGATCTACTTGCAACAAATAAAACCAAAAGCAACTGAGAAGGCAGTTAGTTTTTACAAATATAAAAACCACCAGACTCCTAAGCCGACTTTGGAAACCAAAATAGTACTTTAGTGTGTTTTTCCAGGTTATGATCTCTTCCACATCTTTTGCAACCAACCACTAACAGCAAAACAAAGAGCCGATTACGCAGAGATTTGCTAAATCACGGCAACACAGCACTGTGTGATGTGGCACGCTGGCAGGGAGCGCAGCCTGAGCCACGCGCTGGAGTGTTGCTTCACCACTCACGGTGGCATGGAACAAGACAAGATGAATGCTGCAGCAGCAGCAGAGCAATAGGAAAGGAAAAGTGGTGGCTTGCAAAAGGAAGGGTGACAGAAAAAAAAACGTAAGTGAAGCTGCCACAAAGAGTTATTTTTAGCTGGCAATACTTGGATGTATTGCCATTTGCCCTTCCAGCAGATTATGACTGTACTGTGCATGGCGCTGGCAGACAGAGACAGCGACCAGGGACCAAGGCCAGCCCCCACGGGCAGCAGCGCGTGCCCAGGAAAGCAGTATTTTTTTCCTGGCATTTTCATTTTTACGGGTGTCCTGGTTTGAGGTAAAACTGAACCAATTTTGTTCAGTAACTTTGCTTCTTAGCTAGGCCTCTTCTAACTACTGAAATTAACAGCATATTGTGCAGACAATGTTCACTTTCTCAGAGTGATAAGACCAATTGTTTATAGTTGATGCCCAGGCATGGTATGCAGCGAGGCTCTTATTTATATTTACTGCTATAACACCCTAGGGCAGCTAATTTGGTTATTTGCCCCATTGGAGGGTTGGGAGCGGAAAAGTGTAGAGGGGTCCCACCTGTGGGGAGGAGCGGACAGGACAGGTGACCCAAAACTGACCCACAGGGTATTCCGTCCCATCTGCCTCATGCTCAGTATAAATGCTGGGGGATCAAAGGGTCAGCCCTCTTTTTTTCTTCAATGGCCGACATCTGAGGACGACTCTGTCTCTTCCTCTGCCTTTGATCCTGATCCTGAATGCAGATCTGGAATCCAGTTCCCATCCGTCACTGAGTCCAGCCTGGGACTGCCCCAGTGCCAGCCGGTGTCGTGATTGTCATCTCGGGAGCTTGATACGGTTTTGTATATATTTCATTATTTCTTTTTATTTTATTATTAATATTTCATTAAAGTAGTTTAGTTCCTTCTAAACTCATAAGTCTCTTTTTCCTCCTCTGCCTCTCTCTTTGAAGAGGGGTAGAGGGGAGCCATCTGTCGGTCCCATCTGGGGTCCCCCAGATCCCCAGTAGCTGATTTGGCCTAAACCACGACAACGGGTCTTTTACTTTTTTACTAACACTAGAAAAAATCTGAATGGAAAGATGGGACTTTTTTCTCCTCCCGATTCCTCCTTCCAGCATTCTTATGCCCGCACTAGCTAGCCACAGGACAAACTGAGCTGGTCTGTCTGAGAATAAACAAGAGAAACAAACTTGCGGGGTGGTTGTGTGGGCACACGATGACTCGTGTTAGCACCAGGGGAGATGGGGAGGGTGGGCAGAAAGGCAAGATCATCACCTTCAGCAGCAGTGACAATTTATGTACACCTTCAAATTATTTATTGTGCTTAGAAATATGCTGTGACTTTTAAAGTTTGCTAAATATATGTCTGCTTCGGCAATGTGCTCATTTGAGCTTGATGGAAATTGGCTGGAGGCAGCCTGCAGCAGCAGCATCTAACACCTGCCACACTGCCAGCACTCACCAGTTTCTGAGCCAGAACAAGCGAACGTTATTTCATGAGAACTCAATATGCACGCGTTTGTTGACAGTTCTTGTTAGGAGAAGGGATCACTAATCCACCATTAAAAGTGACTGCCTTATGAGCCACAAATGCCTGCAGAGCCACTGGCATCTGCCCACCAAACACAGAATGCTGAACTCCAAGCACAGGTGGACTGCAAACAGCCACACAAGTGCTGCAGTATTTATTAAATTCATTTGGAGTAGCAATCTTTCTGTCTGATTAGTAATGCTTTATAGCCACAAATGCAACCAAAATGCTCAAAAGCTGCCTCTCAAGAATATCTGCTGGCATAACTGTAACTATGCCAGAGGATTTGGGCTCTGCTAGTACATCTGTGTTAGGTAAAATGTATTTGCAAGTGATGAATGATTCCTGCAGAAGTACGTAGTTGCAGACCAATCTTCAGCCTCCTAAGGGATTCCTTCTTCAAAATGGGACTAAACCATCTCAGCCACTAAGACTAACCTGGGTGATACGTCAAAAGCAAAGCTGCAGTCTGTATCGACATTTGTTCTGCCCCAATACCTTCCCTTTTCTTGGAAGAAAAATACTACAATATAAGCATGTTTATATAACTTAGTTGAAATTAGTTTCAGTGTAGATTCCCAAAAAAGGTTTCAGTGTTGTAAGACTGAGTAAAGAACTATGGTTATACTCATAATACGTGTTACTGTCTACACTATTACTTCTTCAAAATAGCAGGTAATTATCCCTAAGTGAAAGGGAGAAAGAGGAAGAACACTTCCTGGTATTAACAGCATGTGAAAATGTGCACACTGACAGTTTTGTGATGTAGTAGTTACCTTGCAAAGTCACACCCTCATTATTTCACAGTAACTCATTTGTGTAGTTACGACCAAAATTAGAAGTGTATATATAGGGGTTAGTATGAGACAGGGATGGAATAGTTATTTTCAGCTATTTCCTCACATGGAAATAGTTCTTAACAGCACTTCCTTACAGGGTATCTCCAGGCTGTGGAGAAAAAAAGAGTTTTAATGGATGAACATTATTATACCCTAAATCCTGTGATTCTGAGAAGGAAACGATGTTATGGAAAGTATCTCTCTTTCAGCAAACACTGTAGAAGAGAGGTGCAAAAGAACAACAGTTGGCTCTGCAGAAAAATTTTCATCAGATAGAAAAAAGGCAGAATCACTGCTGCAGAGCATTTTGGACATGATTGCACAAATTTTAGTTCTTATGTCAACAGAAAAAAATGCAGATGAAGATTAAGCAACAACAGGATGTTTCTGTTGCTGCTGCTTTTTCTCTGGTTTATGTAAAGGACATTTTCAACCACCCAGTAGTGACTGAAATATCTGAAATCAATTCTGTGTTTTTAAAGTCACTTGCTGTCAGTTTTTACAAAGCAGTGGGCTATTGTGAATGCCAGACAAATCCAGAGACTTTAAATAGAACAGGTAATGTCTGAAGCCCACAGGTTCAACAGATTAGGAGACGAACATTATACCCTGTACATCATTGTTACACTGTTCTTACCATGCAGTCAATTTTTCAGTACTGGATGGCTCATTCCTTTTCACTGGTTTTGGGTGGTTTGGGTTTTTTTTTCGCTTTTTTTTTTTTNAGTTAAATAGGATGTTTTACTCCCAGCTTTTGTGTTGTAAATCAATTATAGTGTTGTACCTTCTAGAACAGAGACAGTCACAGTTTTTGCCCTTGAGCCTTGCAGCATCTCTGTGTGTGTGGAAAAATACAGCACCTCCAGCAGTACTCACCAAGTCCTTGGTGGCTGGTTGGAGTTGTATCATTCTCACCAGCTACCTTGTCTCACTAAACCACTATTTTTGTTTCAAAAAGGCCTGCCTTGGGAAACCAGTGGGCTGGCAAACCAGGTCAGTGCATGCTTGCGTCAAATAGAAAGCAAACTCTTCCCCAAAACTCACCAGTTCCTGGTTTTGAGTTCCAACACCCTCAAACTTGTCCTGCACAGAGCTCTATTGCCACCCTTAGTGATATTTACCAGTATTGCTCATGAACCCCCTTATCTAATATAGTGGCTTCTGTATGTGCATGTAGCCCTCTGCTCACACACGTTGCCAGCTTAGAAGGTGCTTTGTTAATACCATTCTTCCGTACAAACAGCAAGACGTCTGTCTGTCTTCTGTTACAAGGAATTGAGGCAGAAATACAGGAGAACAAAGAAAGCCATTATCCCTTCTTTTCCACTGCAGCCTTTGCATGGGCATCTCCCAGCTCACCTGTCTCCAACCTTGCCTCCCCTTGGCTTACAGTCCTTCGTGCGAGTCAGTTCCCCAGGCTCACCTGTGGAGCGCTGAGACAGCAGCTTAGCCCATTGTGGCTTCCAAGCTCCCAGCCCCGACTCCACTTGCGCAGCCTACGCCTCATGCTGACACCACTGACTGTGCAACGAGCCCGTTCAGGCAGTTCATCCAGCTTAACTGCTGGCTTTTGGAGCAATGCCCTGAATGTATGGCCAAGTATGGGGGTGGACAGGAAAGAATCACAACTGGCCTGAATTTAACATTTGTGAGTTGCCATGAAAGGACATTCTGTATGAGGCGATAGCTTTTGCAAAAAAGATCATAAATCCAGCATGATTTCAAATTAGTTATGTTGGTATTTAAAACCATGAGTCAAGCCCAAACCAGGAAGCAGAAACATGGGGCTTTGAATTAAACTGGCTAAAGCTGCAGGGGAACTACACCTACCATTTGAATATGCGTGTTTGAGAACTGCCACCTTGACAACTTCTTCACATCTCTCAAAATAAATATACATTAAATTCAAACTTCTCAGGGCAGAGGGGACACACTTTTCTGGGTATACCACTTGCAACAGCAAGAAATGTAACTTGCTTTTACCTAAGAAGGGCTCATCCTAGAATAAAAGAGAAATGGTTTGTGTATGGATGCAGAAGAGATTGGACATGCAGAGAAATGGTACTTTCCATAAAATGTAATGGACTTTCCATATGACAGTGAGTCTACAGCTAGTCATTAAACATGTGATCATTCATGGTCCCAAAAGGGAATAGTGCAGTACATCCCAGACTATTAAATGCAAGTAAGAAGCTCCCAATCACCCCATCATTTAGGTCTGTAAATTTACAAATTGCAAACACTGGTCCAAAGAGATGCTATGACTTCCTCAGGTTTCTAATATGATGGTGGAGGTGTTAATTTGGATTTAAGTATGCATATCAAATACTCAAGGTAGTCATGCATTAAATAGGTAGTATGGACATATCTGTCTATTAGCTTGCAAAAGATTATCAAGATCTGCCATAAAAACAAGCATTTCTCCTCTTAAACTTGTTCTGTTGTGTAACACAAGAAATCATGCTTCCAATCTTTTTAAATGAGTATTTCGGCTCAGGTTTTTAGTTTGCTGGCCTGTAGTGAGAGAAATTGCTGGGCTGGTTAAGCTCTGGAACAACATGCGTAGAGCAAACACTAGCTCTGTTCCAAAGAGCTAGCTTTTAATCCTTTCTGCTTTTGTTGGTAGCCCAGAACAGCAATGTTCTGATAACAGGAACCCTCTATCTTCATGCCTGTATTTTAGTCACCAGCAGTTTATCCTAACCTGATCTCGTGCCATCATTTTCCTTCAGTTTAAACTACTTACTTTGCTATTCAGATATATATAGAGAGAAGAGCTATAGAGCTGTCTCTCTGTTTTGCCATTAGCTATTCCCTGCTAGATTTGCCTATTCCCTTGACAATAAAATTACTTCATGTCATGTTTTTATTACATTTATTTTAGGCATCAGCAGATCAATTTTCTTCTCCTGTGTAGTCAGATCAGAACGGTTTACAATGGTTTACTTTTAAGTTTATGACTGAAGCCAATTATTCTTACCAGACCACATAAAGCCTCACTCTTTGAGGATTCTCGTGGGAAGCTGTGAAGGGCACATACAGGTTCCTGTCAGTAGGACTGCATGGGGACTCTTTTCATTAAGGTGGAAGCAGGAGGGTGACCCTGCACTAAGTCATAATACTCCTTCTCCTGTCTACTACAACCTTGTTACTTCTAATAATCAGCCTAAATAAGCTCTTTGTAGTTTATACCAACTTATCTTGTGACAAGGCTTTCAGCTTAATAGAAAAGTTGCCCCCCCCCCATTGGCCCCCCTGTGCTAAATTAGATGATACATAATATTAGCTACAAATAACTTTATAATTTAAAATTTGCAGTGGTATTTTCATTTTCC
>VUYV01000030.1:5387762-5407206 GCA_008711295.1 Anarhynchus alexandrinus
CGATATTAAGTTGCATTTACACAGTAATTTTACAGCCAGCTTCAGAATCACCGGTCTCTGATTTTATCTTGTGAGTAAAATGCATTCTAGTGGTTAAACAACAAAATGAATTCATTTGTAGCTTGAGCTACAAATACAAAACTACAGTACAAAACTACAAAACCTAAAAGCAAATCCAACTTAATATCGTGTGCGTATCTAGTATCAGCAGGCCTAAATTACATCCAATGGTTCTGAAGACTGTAAATACGTAAACACAATACATTTTATTTCGGATGCAGAACAGAAAACAGGAAATAATGTAACTGGCCAACTCATCTTCAGTTGCTAATTTCAGGAGAGCATCTCTTGCGTGAAGAGTCACTAGTTACTTTATTTCAGTTGATTTCTAAAGTAAAGTGCAAGAACCTTGTAGTTTAATTTCATTTTACTGGGTAAGACTCCAATATATTCTGTTTATTCATATTTGACTTAATGAGCAGAGTATAACTTGCATCTAAATCCTGGTCTGTATCTACAGTTTCTTTTATTTCTTAAGAGCTGGTACTACTAAGGTTGGAAAAGACATTCAGAACTTACCTGTTACTTTCCCAGCCTCCTGCTAGCCTAGCTTGTGCTGCAGCCTCTCTCCTAGAGCTGTGCGCACTCAAGACTGTAAAGCATACCTATAGATATGGCAAGGCCCAAATACCTACTCTGAAGCACTTCAAATAAAACATCCATTAAAATGGTCAGGTATCCATGTAAGGACCACCAGTTAACTTTTTTTTTTTTTTTTTTAAATAGTATCACTTTCAGTCTCCAGCACCGCTGTCACTAGCGCCAGAAGACCGTTTCCTACACGTACACACGCTGAGCGCTCCAGGCCCTTGCCTGGGTGTTCTCGCACCGGGCTGCCCGCAGAGCGGCCGTCACCCCCACGGGCCCCGAGCCGGGCTCAGGCCAGGCCCGCCGTCCCGCAGCCGGCCCCCCACCCAAACCCCGGTACCGCCGCTGCTCGAACAGGCGGAGAGGCACAGCCTAAGCTGCAATTCGCGCTGAAGGAGACTCGGCGGGTGGCAGTGCCCGTCGCCGGGCGCCGGCGGCGCGGCGGGCAAGGCCGAAGCCTGCCGGCAGGCGCTAGGCCCGGCTCCGCCGCTGTGACGGGCGGCATGTTAGCGCCGCTCTCGCCGCCCGCAGGCGCCGACACGCTGCCAGGTGCGGCAGGGGCTGCGGACACCCTGCAGGGGCAGCTCCGCGCTCCCGGAGCCCCCGGCCGCAGCCACGCCGGGCGCCTCGCCCCCGGGAAGCGGTGGCGGCGGCGGCAGAGGCGAGCCGGACCGCACGGGGACGCGGGTCAACGGCGCCCCCTACCGACCGCGCCGCTCTCCAACGCTCCAGGCGAAAGGCTCCCCGCGCGCCGATTGGACGAGCCCCCGCCAAGGGGCGGGGCCGCCTCACGTGAGCGGGCACGGCGCCCTTTCCTGCCCGCCGGCGCCCCCCGGCGGCTGCCGGCGCCTCCCGCCGCGCCGGCATGGAACGGGGCAGCGCGGCGGCCCCGGCAACGGCCCCGGCCCCGGCCCCGGCCGAGGACTGCGCTGGCCTGTGGGAGCTGCCGGTGGAGCGCTGCGAGAGGCGGCCGGAGTGCGGGCGCTGCAGGTGACGCTCGGGGCAGGGCCGCGGGTGACCCGCGGGGTCGGCGGGCCCGTCCGGCCCTCGCCCCGCCCCGGTCTTGGGGAGGCTGCGCTGAGGCCCCGGGGCGGTGCGTCCTGGCGGCGGCGGCGCGGGGTGGGGTGGCGCGGAGGTCGGGGCAAACGGGGTTTGGTTACTTAGCGAGGGGGCGGGCGGGGGGCCGGGAAGAAGTCGCCTTCGCGCACGCACAGGCGGGCTGGGGTTTAACCGGCGTCTGTCATGTCTCTCTGTGAGACGGGCCGTCCCCCTGTGGCAGCGTGGGGACATCCCTCATGCAGGCGGGTGTACGTCCGCCCGTGGGCAGCGGGGCTGGCGGTGGGTGGGGGTTTCGGGCCACCCGCCGGCCCTTTCACCTCAGAAACCGCCTTCCCTGCGGGGCAGCCGCCGCTGAAGGGGGTGGGCACCCCCCGCCCCCCGCCCCGCCTCCCGGGGGGGCTTCAGAGAGGCTGGCCACGAGCTGGTGTAAACGTTTTTAATTTTATTTGTTCCTACATAGTTTTTAAAAGAAGTCTCTGTTTCTCACCCGGCGTGTAAATATGTCTGTACTAGGTTAGACCCCAACTTCTCTTCCCAAGCACGGGCTGCCTCTGTGGCACCGGGAGAAGGTGGAAAATGTTCCCCGGCGTCTGTGGCACCACCTTGTAACCCGATTCTACGTCTGTCTGTCTGTGTACTTTGAATGGAGTGAGGTGGCAGTACGTCACTTGTTCCGGAGCTGAAAAGTTTGAGCAAAACCGCCAAAGAAAAAAAATTTCCACTACCTGTATTGATTTCATAGCTTTCTGTTAATGGGTAAAACGAGTAGAAAGGCATGTAATTTTGCTAACAGTGTAGTTGTAGTCGCTGTAAAGCTTCGGAGTTCAGCAGCTTTTTTTTTTTTTTTTTTTTTTTTNGTGAGGTTCCTGTAAGCAAGTCTTTTAAATACTCTTTTTAAAAAGTTGATGAGGTTTATTAGCAGGGCTGTTTTGTAAAAATTCTGATATCCAGGTTTGACTTCATCATAAAAAATATATGTTGTGTGAGTCATAATATCTGTAAATGTTAACTATAAAAAAACCAAACATGGGCAGTAGTTAATGATCAAAGATGAAAACCGAGCAGATGCATGACACTTCCCTTTTGCTGCGCTCTTTTTTTCCAGTGAGTTTTAGCTCAGGGGGCTTCTTGAGACAGATGTGGTTTTGTGTTTATTTGATATGGCCCAGTAGATTTTATTTTTTTTTTTCCTTCTGTGAATTTCTCCAGTCCTCGAAGCCCTGTACAGTTCTTGTATCCACAACATCTGGCTGGCAAGATGACACATCAGGCTTACAAACCCTGGGTGGGAATAATTGCCTATTTATTTATTTTTGTTCTGGCTTCTACCTTCCTCTTTTGCACACCGTATTCAGAGTGTGAGCAAGGCAGAGATTTATACCTTGGGTAACGTGTTTCTGCTTATTCTTATAAGGACCATTCCTCCTGCCATTGCAGCTTAATTTCCGAGTAACCTTTTGGTAAGGCACTTTGTTAAAAGCCTTTTGGAACACCAAAGTTGATTTTTGACAGCTATGGCACCCTCACCCACATGTTGGTTGAATCTTTCAAAGATCTTAAATATTTCTGAAAAGGAGGATTTCCTTTTGCAAAAGCCATTTAACTTTGAGTTCTTTTAGAATGCCTGTGGGGTGCTGCTGATTATTGTTGTTTATTTTGTCAGTGCGTTTCATTTGAGTCACCTACAAAAATGGTTTCCAAAATAGGTATCTACCTGTTTTCTTCCATAGTAAAACCTGATGGAAAGTATTTACTCAGCTTCTCATTGCCATGTCGTATTAAAACACCAGCTTCCTAAATGGCTGTAAATGAATTACACTTGCTCTGAACAGCATGGACGCAATGAGGACAGACACTGAAAGAAATGCAGGGGGAAAGAACCTGAGAAGGATAAAAAGACCACAGAGCTGCTCTCTTTTTTAAGAAAAAAAGTAGCAATTTTTTTAAAATGAAAGTTTTGATGGAAATTATGATGCAAGACTGAATTGTGCATTCAGTCTATTTTTGCAGTGTATCTCCATCCTCTGCCTCGGGAATATAACTAAATTATGCTTGTCATTGAGCACAGCATTCTGCGGCATGAGCTGGACTAAAAGTGAGTAAGCCAGTGACTCAGGGTGCATCATGGGCAGGAATATCAGGAATTGGTTACTACCCTGACCATTATCATGGTGCTAATGGTCATCATCACAGGTATCTTTAACCGAATCTTGCAATTTTCTAAACTAAAGGAACAGAATGTTTCTAAATATTGTGGGTTTGAGGCTTTCTATTGCCTATGGTGGTTGTGGAGAACATGCTAGCGTTTGCAGTAGCTTGTGGTGCAGAATTTGAATTAAGTCATGTGACGAAATTTCACATTTTAAAGGTTTTGTATGTGTGTGTAAGTGCTATTTTAAAAAGAAAAAAAAAGATTCTAGGAAATGATCCTACTCATAGCTGGTTTTTGAGATGGTAAATGGCTGGTGCAAATGAAGTATATGCAGTTGACTTTATGCTGTTTTATTCTTGAGGCTACAACGTAATATGTATTCTGCCAAAACCAAAAGGTGAATGATGATAAACTTTAATTGACTGATGGTTGTATGATCACTTCTTAAGGCTTTCTCAGTCAGTGTAAATGTTCAACTTGCTAGCAGAAGCTGAAGCCCCACACCCAAAAGTTTAAATTGGAGAATAAGTTCAACATAGTTTCCAAGTTGCTGTTAGCATGTAAAACAAAATGAGCAAGCCCTACAATTGAAGCCATGTAAGGCAAGAATTTGACTTTGTGGTGTGACATTTTAAGAGCAATGTAACATTTTGAATTTGTGTCCTTGCATGGGTCAGTGCGCACTCTTCTTTCTAGATGCCTGATAGGCTGTTAGGGAAAAAGCCTTTTCGTAGTGCAAAAGCGATAACTGCGCAATGACTTGTTACCACAGATATTGACTGTGCATGTGCAGAATTTTGCTGTAGTAGGAGAATTTCAGAGGAATGTTTTCAGGAAAAACTATAAGATTTTAAACTGTGAGTATCATTTATGATATATGGGTATCGCTAGGTCTCTCTGGGCGATCACAGATCCCCGCTAGAAACAGTCCTCTGTTTGCAGGAATAATTTACGTTGTAGAGTTAGAATGACAACCACTGGTGTTTTCTCAAGGTCTGCTATGATATATGCTGTTATGCAGTATTTGTATTTCAAGAGGGGAGAAAAAGAAAAGAGAAGGAATAACTTTAATCCTGTATTACAAATGCTCCCTTTCCCTCTCTCTAAAAAATGACAGATACTTTACTTAATCTGGATACCATGTGAATGCTTTTAATTTGATAAAGTTGATAGATTGATAATGACATGTGATGGCATAGTGCTGCTTCATATTTTGAGGAAAAAGATAATATTCTTACTTAAGTATCCTGTACTTGTTAATAAGCCTGTTAAGTCATATAAAGGCTGAGTGTGATGAAGCAACGTGGTCTTTCTTCAACACAATAAATATATGCAGTTGCTTTATAGCGCACTGGTATGTTATTTCAGTGTAAATGTGAATTTTAAAGTTTTATTAACAATATCAGAGAAAGTGAAATAAGCATGCATTAATTCTTTTAGCAATGCCTGCTGCAAGAAGACAGCTTCATAGCTTTTGATTTCTTTGATGTTCTTAAAAGAGAACTCGAGGCATTTATTTTCACTGCTCTAAGTTTATTGCAATTTTTCACTCCCTGAAAGTATTGATTCCTTATCACTGCTTAAATAAACTTCTTATGTGATTGTAACAGTATGTTTCCCCATGGTTCATCACTTGTAAGAGATGACTTGCTGTTCTGTAGGATATTTTTTTTAAAGTTTCATGCATTTCCCATTATGTTTGCATTGAAAAAGAAAAAAAATACACATGGCTAGGATACAGGCATCACTTGAGTGAGTTTTAATATGCCAGGTTCTTAGGTGGTGTATCAAAGGCAATTTTTTAAAAACGGCTATTAGCACTTTTAAAGACTCCTATATCAGAGCAATATTTTTGCTGAATTTACTCATTTTCACTGTAATTAAATGCATAAAGCGGGTTTACAAGTGTATCTGAGTAAGGTGATTCTACAGAGTTTGGATAGAGCTGAATTTGTGCATCATCAGGAGGCAGAAAGGAAAAGGCTGAGCAGATGAAACAAAAATGAGATCCATTCACATGCATGTTAAATTTGGCAGCAACTAAAAGCCAAGTTGTGCCAGTAATTATTTTTCTTCATCAGGAGAGGTGGGTTCACCAGAGGTGGACTCTTGTAGGATTTCAGGAGGCAGTTGTCGTTTGGTACTAGTGTGTGTATGTACAGTGCTACTGTGGAGGAGAATAACTATCATCTAGTCTCCGGGGATCTCTGTTATTTGTGGTTGGTGCAGCAGTGATAACAGGATATTAGTAATTATAGGTCCTTCTCCAAATGGTGGTGAAAAGAAGCAGTGTTACCATCTGATACTCTGGGGTGTTTTAAGCACTTTCCCTTTTGTTGTGTGAAGATGAATACCTGCTTCCTTTCAAGACATAATTGTAAATGACCAGTCTCACAGTCCAGCAGGGTTAGAGTTCTCGGCTGCAGCTGTAGTATGATCACTTTTACAGGCTGAAGAGTCCCAGCTTTCTCAGCCTCTCATCATATAAAAGATGCTTTAGTCCCTTAATTATCTTTGACCCTGTGCTGGACATGCTCCAGTAAGTCTGTCTGTCTTGTACTGAGAAGCCCAGAATTGGACCTGAGACTCCAGACATGGTCTTACCAGTGCTGAGTAGAGAGGAAGGATCACCTCCCTTGACCTACTGGCAGTGTTCTTAACGCAGCCCGGGGTGCTGTTGGCTTCTCTCTGGCGAGGGCAAGGACACTTTGCTGGCTCATGATTAGCTTGTTGTCTACCAGGTCCAAATGCTTTCTAGCCATTTGGTCTCAAAGTGTGTACTGGTGCCTGGGGTTATTCTTCCCCATATCCAGGACTTTGCACTTCCAACTGTTGAAACTTCATGAGGTTCCTGGCAGCCCATTTCTCTAGCCTGTGAAGGTCCCTCTTGTCAGAGTCCAGTGTTCCCTACTGAGGTTTCTAGATATTCCACACAGCGAAAGGTTGAAAGTTTAATAGCAGGTTTACTTATTTGAACATATCTGACATTACGTAAATTTTGATTTAGCAGAGTGATACAGCAATATACGGAAATCATAATGGAAGCACAATATGGCAATTGCAATCTACAGTGGATATTGGATCACAATAGAAATGTGATTACTGGTCTCTGTGCTAGCCATCACTACACTGTGCATCCTCAGTTGCCAGGAAGGAATGCATGGGTTGAACCCAGCTCAAGCCCATTGCTCTCTTCAGAGTACATTTGGTGTTTGTTCAGCTTTTATACCGTGCTGAGCTAAGCCACATAAATACTTTTCTCTTCGGGACCATTTCCCATGGGATTCTTCCAAGCAGATCGCTGAAGAGGTTGAAGTCTGCTCTCCAGAAATGCAGGATAATGGTTCTACTTTTTGCTCTGCTCTCTCTTCTTAGGATGTGAACTCTGCCATCTCTTGGTCATGGCAAGGCTGCCTCTCCCTTGTTCATAAGTATCCCATTCAACAGAGCAACTTTCCTTGTGGGTTCCTCAATCAGCTGTGCCAGGAATTTGTCATTGGTGTACTCAGATCTCCTAGATTGATTGAGCACTGCTATATTGTCCTTCCAGCAGATATCAGGATGGTTAAAGCTGCCCATGAGGACCCAGGCCTGTAAATGTAAGGCTTCTTACAGTTGTTAGAGGAAAGCCTGATCTATTTCTACCTGATCAGGAGGTCTAGAGCAGATATCCACTATAAAACACCAGTATGGGTCTGCCTGCTAATCTTGACCCATATGCTCTCAACTGACTCCTGACCTGTCCCAAGGCTGAGCTCCAGGCATTTTGGCTGGTTTCTCACATAAAGGGCAACTTGCCCTCCTCGCCTTCACAGCCTGTCCTTCCTAAAAAGCCTATATTCCTCTGTGACAGCATACCAGTTATGTTAAGATATCCCACCATGTCTCTGTGATCCCATTGAGGTTGTAGTTCTGTAGCTGCACACATACTTCTCTCCTCTCCTGCCAGCACTGCCAGCAGGTCAAGGGAGGTGATCCTTCCTCTCTGCTCAGCACTGGTGATGTTTGTTCCCATCTGAGTCTAGAAGCATTTCAGAGGGACATCTGAGTGTGCCAATTTCCCAGTACAGGCTTGGGAGCTTTCCCCATTAGACTGTTCTGCAGGCACCTCCTTCTTCTCATGCCTATGCATAACCTCACCTCTGTTTTTTTTTGGTTGCTATATCCCTTCTATTCACATCACTGTGAGGTTTGCCTATCCAACTTCCTTACTTGTCCCTACCCCATAGTTAATCTAGTTAAAAGACTTCCCTAACAATGGGTTGGGCAGCCTGTTGGCAAAGGTAGTTCTACCCCATTTAGTAAATGCATACCATTTCTTTCAGGTAGCTATTGACCCTCAAAGAGGATCTCATGGTTGTAGAAACCAAACCCCTGTTGCTCACATCAGCTGCACAGCCAGTTGTTAACCTGCAGGGTCCATCAAGCCCTTCTGAGACCCTTCCCCCTCATCAGCAGGATTGACAAGAACACTTAACTGTTCCCTAGACCACCCCCCCGCAGAGCTCAGTAGTCACGCTTGATACTTCTCAGGTCACCACAACAATGTCATTGTTGCCTACATGGAAAAGCAGGAGAGGGTAGTAGTCAGTAGGCCAGATGAGCCTTGGTTACTTTTCCACAATATCCCAAATGAGGGCTCCCAGCGAGCAGCAAAATTCCCTAGAAGACAGATCATGGGGGGGGCCTCCTTCCTCTGCAGCAGGAAGTCTTCTACCACTATCACTTGCTGCTTCCTTCTAGTGGTCCTGAGTGGGTTGCACCAAGCCATCAGAGATGCTCCATTGGACAGCACTCCCAGCTATAAAGAGAGTGAACCAATTGTGTAACTGCAAGTCATTGTGTGGGGCAGGAGCCTTCCTCCTGATGTGAGAGGTCACCACCTTCCACCCTTTATTATAATAGGAGTTCTATCTTATCAGCTTCATGGGCACAAGTTCTTCGTGCCCCTGTGCTGCAGCTGAAGGTTCAGGGTCTCAGAAGAGACTCAGCTGATCTCTTTTATCCTCTTTGATGCTGTGCAGGTTGACCTCCTCCTGCAGCATTTTCACTTTGTAGAACAGCTCCTGGACAACTGCATGCTTCCTGCAGGCTAGAAGACGGCTCGATGTCCAAGTGGAGACCAGTGACAAGTGGTGTTCCTCAGGGGTCGGTGCTGGGACCTGTACTGTTCAACATCTTTGTAGGAGATATGGACAGTGGGGTCGAGAGCACCCTCAGCAAGTTTGCCGATGATACCAAGCTGTTTGGCGAGGTAGACACGCTGGAAGGGAGGGATGCCATCCAGAGGGACCTGGACAGGCTGGAGAGGTGGGCCCAAGCCAACCTCATGCAGTTCAACAAGGCCAAGTGCAAGGTCTTACATCTAGGTCGGGGCAATCCCAAGCACAATTACAGGTTGGGCGGGGAATGGCTGGAGAGCAGCACTGAGGAGAAGGACCTGGGTGTGCTGATCGACGAGAAGCTCAACATGAGCCAGCAATGTGCGATCGCAGCCCAGAAGGCCAACCGCATCCTGGGCTGCATCAAAAGAAGTGTGGCCAGCAGGGCGAGGGAGGTGATTCTGCCCCTCTACTCCACTCTCGTGAGACCCCACCTGGAGTACTGCGTCCAGCTCTGGAGTCCCCAACATAAGAAGGACATGGACCTGTTGGAGCGTGTCCAGAGGAGGGCCACGAGGACGATCCGAGGGCTGGAGCACCTCTCCTATGAGGAGAGGCTGAAGGAGTTGGGGCTGTTCAGCCTGGAGAAGAGAAGGCTCCGGGGAGATCTTATTGCGGTCTTTCAGTACCTAAAGGGGGCCTACAGGAGAGCTGGGGAAGGACTTTTTACTAGGGCATGTAGTGACAGGACAAGGGGGAATGGCTTCAAACTGGAAGAGGGCAGGTTTAGATTGAACATTAGGAAGAAGTTTTTCACTTTGAGGGTGGTGAGGCACTGGAACAGGTTGCCCAGAGAGGTTGTTGAGTCCCCATCCCTGGAGGTGTTCAAGGCCAGGCTGGACGTGGCCTTGGGCAACCTGGTCTAGTGGGAGATGTCCCTGCCTATGGCAGGGGGGTTGGAACTCGATGATCTTCAAGGTCCTTTCCAACCTAAACCATTCTATGATTCTATGATTCTATGATAAGACCACACGCCCTGGTGATAGGTGCCATGCACTCACTGCAGCCTGAGACTTGCAGAGCTGTGTCCTCCTGAAGCTCCATGTGGGTCTTAGAGATGGTTACTCCAGTGATGCCTGAGAACCATACCTTGTGATCACCATTGCTGACAGCAATGGTCTAATCCAATGTAGGTTAATTAGCTCTTCTGCTGAGTGAGTTTTCTGCTGGACAGGCTTTTACCAGCTTTCTTCCTGCTGTGGATGGGGTTATCGTACTGGAGGTACAAGGTGGAACTGTGGAAGCTTGACTTGGATAAGTTTAAACTGCTGTGAAAGAGCACTGATATAACTTAATACTACTAAATCAAAAGTATCCCCATTCAAAATAAATTAAAATTTATTATATATGTCTTTCTTGTCAGATACAGAAGATAGTAATGTAACCACTGATGATGAAGTTATATTAATACTGTCATTCCTGACCCTTTGACCAAAAGCTGGCAGAAAGAAGTAGTACCTTCAACAGAGTAGTTGGTCTTGGCAAAATTGTAGGGTAGTAATGAGAACATGGCTGATTTGAGATCTCCCAGAAGAGCACAAGTACCTGGAAATAAAATTTAATTCTCAGGTGAGGCAAAAACCTTTTAGAAATAGTCACCTTTTGTAAACATGAAACTGGCTTTTCGGTTCTTAGTCACAGTGAAAGGCTTCATTATGAAGATGCTACCTATTGTAGTTTACATGGCAGTACCTCAAGGGTGTCTGCACCACTAGCATCTGATGAGGAAGATATTTTGGTAGGCAGTATTCAGTATTTTGCAGGTATGTCTAACAGAGCATGTGTGAAGAGTGATTATGTTGAAGAAATTAAATCATAGGTCTGCCCTTGGATTTGTGTGGAAGGACTTTGTCAGTGACACAACTCTAGTTTTAGGCTGTTGTCGTGGTTCAACCCCAGCCAGCAGCTAGGACCATGCAGGTGTTGTTCATTCCCCCTTTCCCCAAAAAAAGGGTAGGAAGAAGAGGGAGAAAAGGAGGGGAGAGAAAACAATATTAGAAAAGGAAAAGGACAATAATACTAACAATAATAATAATAATGTCCCAAGTCACTCACACCGCCTGGTGAGTTGGCAGCATCCTGAGCAGGGATCGTGAGTACCCACAGGGGAAAGAAATTATGTTTTTTAACAGAGTTGTCTTCAGCTGTTGCTGTTAATAATGAACTGGGTAAATTATTCTGTGTGTTACAGTATAGCTGAAGGAATCAGAAATGATTTATCTCTTAATGGAGTTTTTTGGCCTATGGAACTGAATTTTATTTCTTGTAACTTTTTTCATTTATTACTTTTCGAAAAACATGGTATGTTTGCAATTCTGTTGTACCCTAGTGTTGGCCTAGTAATTGCATGCATAACTTTGAAAGTGTCATCCAATCATGGGGACACAATTCCCTGAACTGGTAAATTGAGGAGACTTTTGTAAGCTAGTTTCAACATAGATGAGCCTGATATAATAGTTACAGGTCAGGTCACCTCTGTGTTGTTTTCTTAAAAAAGTAACTAGGAGTATTGGCAAAGATTTCTCATCGCCTCACTGTGAATATAAAATAAGTGTTTATTCCTGACATCTAGTGATTTTTTGTATAAATAATTTCAGCATTTATGTGGTTTAATACAGAAAGGTAGAGATGTAAATGTATTTCAGTTTCCATAATCATAAGCATATAGGCAACTGAGAAGGTAAGAGAGACCTTGGTGTAAATCAGGTGTCTGACCTTGCTCTGGGGCTTTGTCCACCCTGCAGCAAACACGAGTGGCATGAAGAAGAGCTCTGTTGCCATGACTGTATTCTTTTAGGTGCCTGATTTATGCAGACATAGGGTATCTGAATAGTCACATAGAGAGATCTGAAGCAGTGCCTTTAGAAAGCTAGAAGGTGAGTTAAGTTCTTAAGCAAGGAGGTGCTATTGGCCTGCCTGCCCCCAGATTTTGAGTTGATTGTACTTTACTGGCCAGCAGAGAATCCAACCACAAGACCACAGGACAAATTACTGTTGTGAATTTTACATTTAAGCACATGTGCATCAAGGGGAAAACATTCCCTAACAGTTTTACAGCCTCATGCAGAATTATTTATCAATAAATGCTGATTTTTGTAACTGCAAAAAGTTATTTTACAAAGCATGAAAGTTTATTTCAGCATTAAGTAGTCATGTAGATTTTCCTGTCATTGGAGCAGCAGAGATATTTGTGCAGTAATATGTCAGCTTTTCTGAAGAGGCTAAGAAACTTTAATTGGGCTGGGAGTGTGGAAAACAAGAGTACACAAGCCTGAAAGACTGTACCATTCAAGAATTACCTCTTTTCTTTGTAGACATGTATGTCTTTTGAGTTTTTAATTTATTTTCAGTAGAAGATTCTCAAGGAATTTTAAAGGGTGTTAGGAGGGTCTCTTGAAATTATATACTAATAGTAAAATAGATGTACAATTTAGGAACTACAGATAAAACTGTAGCTTGTTTGAAATCAACGAACTAAGATATATGTAATCTGTACCACATTTTAGGAAGAGAAGCTAAAGGTAAGTGGAAAAATGACCAAGCATTAGAAGAGTTCTCAAGTTCAGTGCATCATATAATCTTAAAACACTTTAATCAATGTTGCTTTAAATTATTGTAGTTTATACACTAAAGTCTGTGGTTTCTGTTGATTAGAATTGTAAATATCAAGCTAAACATTGGTCAGTGGGTTTCAGTTTATTTTTTTTTCTGCATTTAACAGTTACTATATCCAGAGTAATTTCTCATGCTGTTGTTTCTGTCGCCTGTATTACCATTAATGAGTGGTGCCAGAACTGTTGATGAATTAAAAATGTTAGTGACTTGAATGTTATTGCTTTCTGCTGGGCTAAATTTCCATGGCATTTATTCATTTCCTATTATATTGTGATCAGATTAATGAGTAGTGACCTTTTTAGGCCACTTATTTTGTGCTTGGCCGACTTGTTAGCATTGTTTTTGATCTGCTGACATTAAAATAAAAAAAAAGAGAAAAAGAAAAGGAAAAAAAAAAAAAGGTATGTCAGGTTGGTCCCATCCTTTTGAATAGGGATAACTACAGGCTAGTAGGAGTACAACCAGAGACAAGAACTGCAGCAGAGAATAATCTTGTTAATTAAAGCAACTCTAGTACCTTTGATCTGCTTTTCTGTAATTACACCAAGTGCAACTTTGCCTTGGGGATGGTAGTTTATTGTAAGAGAAGCCAAAGATGTTTCAACGTTGATCAAGTCTTCCCAATTTAATCATAAGGAATACTAAAAATACAAATGGTTCCTTTACAAGAATTGCCATTGATTTTTATAAACGTAACACAAAGCAAAAACCTAAAAAAAAATATTAGGCCTTTCCTCTGGAATGTGGTGCTATGAAACAGAACAGTATTTCCTTTTGAAGTAATCCAGCTCTGACATATCCCAGAGTTGCTTATGACATTCAAGTACTGTAGAGCCTGTTTGAACGTCCTGTGACTGATGTAGTCTTACTTCACTCCCATTCCTCTTCAGTTACCCCGTGGTTTGCTTTTTTCCCCCTTCTTTCCNTCTCAATTCTATGCCTGGATTTTCTTAGTTGTTTTTTTTTTTTTTCCTGCCACCCCAAGAATGAATTATCAGGCTCATCTGATTTCTTCCACCTGTAGGTTTTTTGGCTGTCTTTCATTTATGCATATTTCTTTTTTTACTTCCATTTCAGCTGTGGAAGGTGGTTGTTGCAGTCTTTTCTCCTCCTTTTAGTGTCTGTATTTCATACCACCATCTGATCTCCCGTCCAGATTTATCCCTTGCAATGCACCTGTGTGTCACTTTCTAATTTTCTAAGTCAAATACTGTCTTCTGAGCACTGGATTCAGTTTTCTCTTGGCTCTTTTATAGCTTTACCAGGTTTGTACTGTTGCTCCACCAACTCTGCTGAAATGTTTTTTGATAAAGTTTGTAACGCTTTCTGCTTGGAACAAATAATCCAACTTCAGACTCCTGGATATGTCATCTTGGTAGTTGCCTGTGTTGTTACTGGAAGTGTACCTCTCCGTTGGCATCTAAGACATAGTCCTCAGCTATTTTTTCCTCCATCTTTCTACATACCACTTCTGAGTTATACCAATTACACATATCATTTCTGGTAAGAGCTTCTTTTTAAATTCTTGTCCTTAGTTCCTAAAGCTATTAAACTTCTATGTCAATATTGAAGACCTGCAAACTGTAACAGATGGTTTTCGTTTAATCTCAAGTTTGTCTTCTCATGAATGCCCAGCTATATAAGCTTAGTCACATAAAGGAGAATGTGTCCTTGCTGCACTTAATTTTTGTCTTGCTGGGCACTGTGTAAAGAAAACACACAAAATAAGTCCTGGGGGCCTCATTCTGTGGCTCTTCTGTCACAACAGTAGTAAACAGTAGATGATTTATGTTGTAAATTTAACTGGAATTTTTTATTACCTAAAGAGTAGTCAAATACTTGCTGTGGCTCATCTTTCTTTCTACATGTTTTTGTTAATTGTGTCTATATTAGTGATCAATAATACAATTTTCTGTTTGTTGTTTTTTTTTAAGGAGCCAATCAATTATTAACCCGAATGCCAGAAATTTTAAATAAAATTGAGTGTACATGCTCCTTAGGTTTTGGAAGGAGCACCTGGAAAGGCACACTTTTTGTATGAATTGACAATATCTGCTTCTACAACCTTACAATATTTTTTATAAAATATTTTCATTTTCTTGTGGTGTCATGGAATAGGCATTCTTCCTTATACTTCTGTTTAGTACTAACAGTTCAACATTTCTATTTATTTCAAAAGTCCAGTTTAATTAAATTGAAAATAAGTGAGTCATGCACCAGGGAAAGAATAAATGTAGCAAACTGCAATGAATATGAATTGTTCAGGAATTATGTATTTTGATGCTCACCTCAGATAGTGGAGAGAAAATGCTCCATACCTTAAATAAAGCACCTACAGTTTGTGGGTTTATTAAGGAAGCCAGACAGTCTGGAGAAATCCACTGCCATAGAAGTTAATCAGAGATAAGGTCAGACTGTTGTGAGGGAACAGTGACTAACAATGGCTAGTTTTATTAACACTGGTTTGTATTCTTAAGTGCTAGAGAATGGTAAATTGGGAGAGTGGTATTTTATAAAGAAGGGTGCTCAAAGACGGTGATTTGGGGGTTCTTATGATTTGTTCCTTGTATGAGACAACAGTAGTGGTCCATTTCAGTTTTATAATGGATGGAACTTGTTTTTCCTGATAGTTCTGAATTCAATATTACACTTACGCAATTTGGGAATAATCCCTTTAATTTTTTCCTCGGTGTCTATTAGGATTTGATTTAGAAATTTGATAACTTCTCTCTCTTTATTGCTGTTTTCATTGAATGGAGTTTTGAGCCTGTAAAATCATTAGGGTTTAAATGTGTTTTGCTATTTTTAATAGAAGGGCTTTTTAATTGTAGCCTCTAATAGGGAATTTCTTCATTAAAATACCAGAGAGATGAGCAATTAAATCCAGATGGGCTGTTTCTCTTGGAGACCTATATCTAATTCTCCATGAACATCTAAGTCTTTTGAAAACCCTAGTGTTTGCAAAAGCAGGCAGCCAATGCAGTGCATTAAGTTGATTTTAAGTGCCTTTTAGAATGTGTCATCTCCAAGTAGACAAAAAACCCCAACCATCGAGTACAACGAACTTTCTTATGTGTGTAGCCCCTTCATGCCTTACGAAACTGAAGCAGAGATTCATGACAGATGACAGATATGTGCGTGTTTTAAACTCAAGTAGTTTCAAAGGGATCAAGACACCTGAATATCTTAGAGCGTCAGTCTCTAAAACTACTTTGGTAATGTCTTTGACATTTGTAACAGTACAGTGGATATAATCCATCAAGCCCTAATAAGTTAGTTATCCATTAATGTCATTCTGTTACGAGCTATTGCTTTAGTTTCATATTCTGTTAATGTTTGCAAATATAGATTATGTAGCAGTTTTGAGGGGGGTCAGGCGAGAAATTTAATAACAGCACTATCAGAGGACTAATGAACTCATCATTCACAAAAAAAAGTGGAGGTAGGGGAGAGAAAGAAAAACAGCATGCAGCATTCTGGTTAATGGATTTAATAGCATCTAGCCATGATTACAGGTTTTGAAATAGTGGTAGTTACATTTGTCCAAGTGGATGAAAATATTAGGGAGGTGTTTGACAATTCTCCACAGTATCCTGGTAGTCAAGCTGAGAAGATACGGACTAGATGAATGTGGCTACAAAATGAACAAAGAGGTGGCTGAACTGTTGAGCTCAAGTGATTGACAGTTGAAAGTCTGCGAGGCAGTTGCTTAGGAGAGGTTTTTGTGTGGGTTTATGCTGTGTGCAAAGCTGGTGAACATTTTCCTAGTGACCAGGTTGGTGGGGTAGAAGGTATGCACACCAAGCTTGCAGGTGGCACCAACGTTGGGGGAGCAGTTGCTGTACTGTGGGAGGATAGAGCTGCCATTCAGAGACACATTGACAAACTGTCATATCATTAGCAACCTCACAAAATTCAGCAAATTCAAAGCCCTGCACCCAGGCCTGAACAAGCGCTGGCAGCATTGCAAGCCTGTGTACTGGCCAGTGAAGGATCTGCTCTGCAGCAGAGTCAGGGCACTGAGGTGGGTAGCAGGCTGAGTGGAGGCCAGCGGTGTGCCCTGGTGGCAGAAGACATCCAGTGTATCCTGGCTGTGTCAATGATAGTGTAGCTGCGTTTCAACTTAAGAAAAAACAAATTACTCTTAGTGAGAGTGGTTAAATGCTAGAGCTGGTTGCCTGGTGAGACTGGGGTCTCCATCCTTGGAAGTGCTCAGATGAGGTTGCTCAAGGCCTTTGAAATTATTCCTGCTTTGAGTGAAAAGCTGGCCTAGGTGACCTCCAGAGGTCACTTCCAATCTGAATTATTTTATGAGTCTGTTTATAGCTTTGTACTGTTGTGCTCTGAGTTAATAACAGTGGCCTCACAGACCAGGCAGTGCTCATATTCTCAGCAAAAGATCTTACTGTTGTGGTCCACTGCATTCCCGTCAGTCTCTTAATGAAGCACTCAGGTGCAGTCTAACCTTGTTTTTATTAACTTTTATGAGCATGCTTGCCAAATATACTACATTAGATATAAAAGTAGAGTTTTCAAGTTACACCAGAAAGTTTCATCTATGGAACAGACTTCTAGCTTTCTTAGTCAAAAGAAAGTAGTATTGTAAGGTATTTTTCCTAAGAAATTCTGCCTGCAAAGTACTTTGAGTGGCCAATAAGTACAATTCAATATGGTTCTGGGGTTTGATGTGGTGACTGCTATATTCAGCATTTAAAAGCACTTGAGCTTAATTGGTTGTATAGCTTAAAAGCAGCATCTTACAGTGTCCCCAAAAAGGCAGAATAACTTAATGAACTTGTTGCCTGATTAAATAAATAAAATATTCTGTATTCAGCAAAAATGAACACATTTTAATGAAATATAACTGTTTAATAACAGGTATGCTATTATAAAATACGTTATTTCATTGCATTATACCAGGAAACCGGTTGACTGCTTTTTAATAAGATTGATGCTAGATCAAAATCGAAGTGAAAGTGTGTTCGGCAGAAGTGCCTGCTATTCAGAAAAAGGACGCTAGAGTGTAGTGTAGCATTTATAGTACTCACAGCTAAGGGGTATCAGGAAGTCTTCTGAACAGAAAATTGCTTGCATGCTGCCTTTTTTTCATACGGTGTTATAATGTTGAGTTATACTCAAGTTCTCTGCATGTATAAATACAACTGTTCTTTTACCATCTATGGCAGAAGAAGTGAATAGTACACTAGGATACTTTAATTGAAGATTCTATTTAATATGTAACCATTTTCCTAACATTGGTTATTCATCATATGAAGCTCTGTTAGCTGTGGTTTTTGCTTAGATTCAGTTGAAGATAAACTGCAGGGAATGGTAGATTTTCCTTTTAACAGGAGTATGTATCTTTAAAGAAGTTTTGTCTGACAGAAGGCATCCACTTTTATGTTAATGTTAAATACAGATTAGAATGGGTTCTCTATTGTGTATTCACCATAAAGTGTAGCAATACCTTCATTTCACTGCATATTTCTTTGTTTGTTGTTGTTGTTGCATTTTTTTTGTTTGGTTGGTTGGGTTTTTTGGTTATTTGTGTAAGGAAGAGAATTTAAATTCATAGCTCTAAGTGACAGGATATGGCATAGTTGCATGGATTCAGAGATACAAAAACTTAGCTCATCTTTTAACGTCTGAAAGATGTGTGGGTACTGACCCTGCTTTCATTAAAAAACAATGGCATAATTAACTTCTGACTTCATTTGGTGCAGAACTGAGCTTTTAATTTAACTCTTCTTTCTCATCTGCTTGTTTCAAACTAGGGTTCAGGCTTGTTTTGCTAATAGCAAATAAAGTGTACATGCCAATAGGCTGTCTTTAAAATACTATATTAAATAAGGTAAAGTTGCATAGTTAGACCTAAATTTCAAGTATTAAAAGACCTATTGCTTATGTGGAGATAGAAAAGTCAGTTTTGTTGATACTTGGTCTGTGTTTTTGGAACAAGAGAATGCTGTTGAAGTAACTTAAACTATTGTCAGATCAAAACTAAAAAACTTCATAAACTGTGACATGGAAAGTTAGTGTTAGAAGTTTTTATTCTTGCATAGATTCTTGCAAGGTAACCCTTAATGGCAAGTTGTAATTCTCCTTTTTTAATCAAGAAACTAGCAATAACAAAGCAACAATGCATGAAGCTTTTAGGTAATTTAACTTCAGATTTGTAGACCACATTTACACAGCTTTAGTTGCTGTTTGAACTGCTGGATGCAGACTTGTACTGTCACTAGCTCCAGCTAGCAGTTTCTTAATGCCCTAGTTTCTTAAGCTGCCTTTCCCCTGGCTCTCTGCAAAGTACACTATGACCTGTCATTCCACATGGGGTGCAAAACAGCCTGTGTTCCCTCATGTCAAGGTACCAGACTGAGAAGGAGAGGGGGCGAAGGGCTGATTAAACACAATTTCTGAGAGTCCTCTGCGGGGAGGCCCTATGGGCAGGCATGCAAGGGGCTAGCAAGCCTACCAGACCCCAGGCTGAAGAGAGGACCCTGCCCGCTAGTCCTGGCAGGTCGGAAGAGCTCATCTGCTGTACAGAAGTCCAAGTTCCATGTGTAATATATTCATAGAATCATAGAATGGTTTAGGTTGGAAAGGACCTTGAAGATCATCGAGTTTCAACCCCCCTGCTATAGGCAGGGACACCACCCACTAGAACAGGTTGCCCAAGGCCACGTCCAGCCTGGCCTTGAACACCTCCAGGGATGGGGACTCAACAACCTCTCTGGGCAACCTGTTCCAGTGCCTCACCACCCTCAAAGTGAAAAACTTCTTCCTAATGTTCAATCTAAACCTGCCC